>CM038232.1:88834752-89434752 GCA_021442155.1 Cymbidium sinense | reverse complement strand
AATCAATTTTTAAATTATACTCAAATTATTAATCCAATCATGCTACAATTTTTAGAATAAACTTGATATTATTCCATACTTACCATAAAAAAATTTTGGTCAAATTGACATCGAGATTAAAAGTTATTAAATTTTGAATTATCATGAGAAATTATGTTCAAACAATTAATTAAAATTTATAAAAATTATAAAAACTCAACTAAATGATTCAAACACTTTATAATCAATAAGAAATTTAGAAAAATTAATTAAACTCTCTGAATCATAAAATCACAAAATCACTACTAAGGTTTAGTTAAAACCTTAATTAATTAATTTAATGTTGTCCTCACTTTTTGTGAGGTTAACATCCATCACCCCTTTGACCTAGGATTTCAATCTAGGCATTATGGGGAACACAAACTCAAAGACTATAAGAGAACTCAAACTCAAAGACACATAGGGCTCAACCCTAAGGTTAGACCCCAATTAGCTTAAATCAACCCAAACATCTATACACTAAGCCAATTTGATTATAACCTGATCTTGACCGTAAACACTAACAAAACACAGTTGGTCAAATGAGCTAGTTCTCTCACTTAGACCTATTAACCCATTTAACCCATTTAGGTCACCTTGATGCAAATCTCAGCCAAACCCAAATTTCTTGTAACCAATTAACCATATGATATCTAAAACCTCAACCATACAATCACACTCAATTGAGGTACAATTTGACCAATTGACTCAATTAACCCAAATTGGCCTATTTAAGTTTAAAATCTAAAATTAAATCAAACCACTCAAAATTAAACTCATCAAAACTTTTTGAAACCTCAATTGAACTTGATTGAAGCCTGATTAGGACTCAATTTGGCAAAGTGACTAGCTTAGTCCAAGTTAGCCCAATTGAACACTATAGAGTTGAAATTAAATTAATTCAACCCAAACTAAATTAAACTAATCCAAAGCTTTACAATCACTATAATTACATGATTAAACATCCCTCATGACCAATTATAATCCAATTTGATCAATTGACCCACTTAACTTAGCTCAATCCAGCTTGACTTAAATGGGACATATTGAACCAAAATTTAATTCAATCCAAATTAAAGCAAACCTAATATAGCAACACTCATAAATTGATTATTGATCATATTTTAGCACTCAGTTGAGGCCAATTGACCCAATCTAACCCAATTGAACAAAAACCCAATTCAAGTTCAATAAGACTAAGTCGATCATTGCAACTAATTCTAAATTGATTATTGAACATGACTCAACAATCCTATGAAATCAATTTGGCCAATTTGACCAAATTGGCTCACTACCCAAACAAACCCAAATGAACTTATATGAGTCAAATTTTTATTTATGCCAAGCAAATTCTCCAACATGTTCAAATCATCATTTGAACATGAATTAATAGCCCCTTAAGCCCAATTTGGTCAATTAGTCAACTTAACCAATTGATCCCACATTGGCTTATATGGATCCAATTGAGACAAATCTAACTAAAATTGGCATGACTCACCTTTAGGCTCGCTTGGACCTATCCAAGTAGACCCAACCCATGATAAACCCAATTCAACCCGAACTAAGTGATTTAAGGGTCACATATAATACAAAATCTCAAAATATCTAAGGACAAGCCCTACCTTTGACCAAGGTAGTACCTTTAGCTTGCTTTGAGCTTACCCTAGTTTTCCCAACCTAATATAATGCTGGTTTGATCACCCATTGACCAAAGTGAAGTCCCCTTCACCTTAGATAGCCCCAGTTCACTAAGTATGGGCTGTTCACTTCACCTCTAGTTATCAAACTTCTCCAACCACTAGAGGAAGTCCAAGTCATCAATCCCTACCCCTTCCTAGTCCGCCTCAATGCCTGGCCAATTGCCAAAGGTTGAACCACCACAAAATGGTGGTTCATTTGGAGAGGGGAATATATTCCATCCTAAGTTCCCAAACACGTTGAACACTTTATAGCATCCATCAGTCCCCCAAAATCCTAGAGCTTCTCTTGCATCTCTAGTGAGATTAAGCCACTTCTTAGCTTGAGCACCTCAAACACCACTACTCACAAATAAACCTTCCCCACACCTTCTCATCAACCTCAAGAGTAAAAATGAATTGGGTGCCACTCTATTCAAGCATGGGAAGGTACAACTAAACTAAGCTCTAGTGAAATATAATGGTTCATTAATCTAGAGGATGATCAACTAAGAGGTAAGTAGCCATCTTCTTAATAGGGATTTACCTTGAAGAGGCAAAGCTACCTCAAGCAAAAAACCATAGGTCCTTAGCTCGGATCAAATAGTGGAGACAAATAGTCTCTATCTCTCACTATAGCATGAAGAAAAATCAATCACCTTTCATTACGTGATTAGAATAGACAATCCTAAGATTTTATTTTATTTAATCCTCTAAACCACAATTTTGATATTGGTAGTTCAATTAAAGATCGAATGGACAAGAGAGAAAGTTGGTCAGCCATCGTTGAGTCAACTGTCACACGGGATGATTTTAATAAGTAGCCTCCTTGCATAACATGCAAAGCACAACCATGCCAACCATCGACTATATAAATTCATTGATTTGGTCTAATAATATGATTAAATGCTAAAAACATAAAGAGTTCATAACTAATTATAAAAAATATCCAAAAAATATAAATAAATACTTTATGGAAGCTTAGATGGATAGAATTCAAAATAATAAAATCTATAATTTTTATCTATTTAATAAAGAGGAATTAAGTTTAATTGAAAAGAAAGATTTTAAAATTAAGGCTTAATTACTTCTCTAGTTGACTCAAGATTTTAGGAAAACATTTCCCATGATGTCCTCCATCTCCCATAATTATTTCAAGTTAATTAGATAAGTGGATTAAGAGATTTAAATTTTAAAGGGTTAATGGTGTGATTAACTTAATTATTTAAATCTAAAATTATAAAATATCAAGGTAGATGCTTAAGTGTTCAAGTAACTTTCTTGACATCATAGCACCTCAAAAAAATAATTTGGACCTCAGGCTGTGATTAGATCTCAAAACCATCATTAATAGGCTTTAATTAATTAAATAAATTATTCAATTGACTTAGAATTTAAAAAATTCATAATTAACTACACAAATCTAAAAAGTGTAAATCTTTGTGCCCATTTAATAGAGAGTTCATCAATAAAATTAAAAGGCCTAATTGATTTTTGGGTATTTTAAGAGTAGTTGTTTAATTATGGTTTTTCTTAATATTTAATTAGCCATAAAATATTTATCCCAAATGATTTGAAATTTTTATAATTAGTTTTTTATATTATTTTGCATTTTCATGAATTTTCTCATAATATTTTGCTCAAATTTTATGACTTGTTAAATTTTTAAGGTCTTTTAGACTTTAATTAGATTAATTAATTATTAAATTAAATTAAATCATAAAACTCATAATTTGACTTGTAAACCAACTTGATGAATAGATGGTATTTGTGGGATGAATTTAGAGAGTCCTATCTCCTCAAATATGTTTAAGTCATCTAAATCCAAATACTTTAAGTTTAAAAGCTTAATTAGGTTTAAATGGCTTTATGTTCATGTAATTAGCTTTGGAGTTAATAGCCTAAGCATATTTCTTTATGGAAATTAGTCATTTCCTTTATTAGCTTTCATAAGTATGTTTGATCATTATATGTATCCATATTTAAAACACTTTAATATCCTAAGCTCATGTTACCAATGTTATTATCATTAATAAATCTCAAGAGTATTTTCCATACATAAATCATAAATGAACCAAAATATTTAAATTAAATGATTAAAGATAATTAAAAATAATAATAAATATTTTAATTATATGTATGATAAATGATTTTTTAAGGTATAATCGCATAGCTACTAGTCTGAAGAAGGTTTTTATCAGCTTCATATCTTCGGTACAAACAATAACTTGTTCCTATAGAAATGCAAAAAGAAATACAAAATAAAAATTAATTTTTAAAGTGCATCATCATTAAGAATCAATCTCATTTCGCATATCTACATATACATGCATATACACATAGTTAGCAAGTATAAAGTTTAAAAACTTTATATCATAGGGCTACTAGTTTGAATGAGATTTTGACCTCACATTTATGGTTTAATAATGACATGTTCTTGCAAATGCTAAAGTGTACATGTATGTATGTGTATTTGCATAAATAATTAATTCTTCTTTAGTATAAAAAGCATGCACCCCATTCATGTATATTATGTATTTAAAACCCTTATTTATAATAGAAGATAAAAAATATGTGCATACATGCATGAGTGATATGCTTCATCCATCAAATTAAAATATTTACATGAACTATTCTAAAAAAACAAATTAAGTATTTCTCTCAAATTATAAGGCTATAAAGATAACATCCAAAAATGAAACATTAAAGCGATCAAGTGAGTTGGATAATTTCCATAATAAAAATCATAGCTATTGCTTCATTAAACTTAGTTCAAAATCAGAATTTAATAAAATTTATTGCTCCAATAAAATGATTAAAATCTATAAAATTCACCCCTTAGATCTAATTTGGGGGTAGAGTGTTGAAAAGAAATGGATTCCACCTTAAGTGGAATTTACAATTTTTCTACATTATTCAAAACATCAAACTCAACTTGAATCAAGAATTAAATTCATAATGTAAATCATATACTAAAATGTTAATCATGTAAACTAAAAACACTCATTACTAATAAACTAAATCTCCAATCATATATTATAATTAAACATGAAAGCCTAGCTTTATCTTACCACACTAGTCTTGCACACTCATTAGAATGATATGCTACTAATACTAGAATTAAGTTAGGATGGTGCGTTATTGTGGATTAATTTTTTTATTTTATAGTGTAATATTTTAGATTGGATGTTTAGGTGTTTGCTCATAGACTAGATGTTAGAATGATGTTAGACTAACATTATCTTTTGCAGGGAGTTGTGGTCAATTAAAAGGAGAATGCTATAATAAATTAAAAGCTAGCACTTTTTTCTTATAGGTGTTATAAATCTATGAGCATAACCTATTAGGATAAGTGTGCTTGGACACTAGCTAGTGCCAAGCCCCAGTGTATGGAATGTAATTATTTTAGTGTGTATGAGTGCTTTAGTTAACCTCTATTTTGTAGTTATAGTTAGAATTTTATTTTACATCTTAAAATATAATTTATAATAGATATAGGATTAGTGCTAGGGGATTTAGGATGAGTGTCTAAAAGGCTTTAACTTAGGAGACCTTATGAAACTTAGAATACCCAACACTTGGAGGCGAAGAGATAAAGACCCTCATTGATTTTTTTTTTTTTTTTGTTATAATATTAATTATAAAATGAGATGTATAAGGTTAGAGTTCAGCTGCTTGTTTTTCCTCTTTCTTTGTGGTGTATAGGGGAACTTAGTCGCATGACATTTTTATTATTTTAATTTTGTTTGATTATTTGTTCATTAGAAATGGAATGATTTTTTCTAGCTTTATTTAAATGTGATGATTGATGTATGGCCTGGATTTCGATAGGCTCTTTAGAAATTAAATTTTTTATCCAACTTAAATAGTCATGGTGGTTATGGATTTGGAGTGACTAATGAAGAAGGTAGGGTATATTAGATTTTGCCTTTATGATTTTGTAGTTGCTAATACTTTATTTAAGAAAGAGATGAACATATTATTACTTATAAAATGGATCTAGTAAAACAGATTGATTATTTTTTGATAAGAAAAATAGATCGTTTAGATTGTAAAGATTGTAAGGTCATTTGTGAAATTTTAAGTAACATCGACTATTAGTTTTAGATTTTAAGATGAAAGGTTGTAAGAGAAAAAATAAACTTATTGTCCTAGGATTAGATGGGGATACTTAAAGAACACAAATAAAATATTTTTAAGAGCAAGCAACAAGAAATTAAAGTTTGGGATGTTCATAAGGAAAGCGTTATGTGGGAAAAAGTATCAAGTGCTATTAAACAAGTTGCTAAAGATGTGCTTGGCGAATCAAAGGAAAAGCTTCTTTTAATAAGAATAGTTGGTGGTGGAGTCAGTGTGCAAGAAAAGATAAGAAATAAAGTATTATTATAAAACTTGGTTTAGATGTAAAAACTTGGAGAATTGGGAAAGATATAAAATGGCCCGTAGAGATTCTAAGAAAGCAATATATGATGCAAAAAATTTAGCTTTTAGTGATTTATACAATAGATTAGATACCAAAGAAGGTGAAAGATGTATGTATAAGTTAGCCAACCAAAGAGATAGGAGAAGTAAATACATAGTTCAAGTGAGGGTAAGGATGAAAATAATAAAGTACTTTTCTTAGAAAAGATATTGAAAATAGGTGGTTGAGGTATTTTAATAAACTTTTCAATGAAGGATCTGAAAATCGATTGATTTTAGCAACCTTAATACTAAACAAAAATAGAGAATTTCATTTTTTATCGTCATTAGTAAATCGAAGTTAGTGAAGCTTTAAAGAAAATGAAATGTGGAAAGCGGAGGACGATAATATTCCAATAGAAGTGTGGAAATGTTTAGAGATCAAGGAATTTCTTGGCTTACAAATCTTTTTAATGTTATTTTAAAGACTAAGATGCAGATGAGTGGAGAAAGAGTTTGTTGGTTCTATATTTAAGAATAAAGGTGATGCACAAGATTGTGCAAATTATAGAGGAATTAAGTTAATGTTACATTAAAATTATGGGAGAGAGAATTGAGCATAGGTTACGATGTGATACAGTTTCTTGTCAGTTTGGTTTCATGCGTAGATCTATTGTGGATACTATACATTTGTTAAGAGGTTTGATGGAGAAGCATAGAAAAATAAAAGGATCTACATATGATATTTATTGATTTAGAAAGCTTATGATAAAGTCTCAAGAGATGTTCTTTGGAGAGTTCTAGAGAAAAGAAGTTAATATTGGTTATATTCAAGACATTAAGGATATGTATACTAGAGCTATCACTTGTGTCCAAACACAAGGAGGATTGACAAACTATTTTCCTATTTAGTTGGATTACATCAAGGATCAACATTAAGCCCTTATCTTTTTACTTTAGTTATGGATGTTCTTACGAGGCATTTACAAGAAGATGTACCACGGTGTATGCTTTTTTTTGATGACATTCTTCTTGTTGATAAGACTAGAGAGTCCAGAAACTTGAATTATGGAGGTCAACTTTAGAGTCTAAAGGTTTTCATTTAAGCGATCTAAAGCGAATATATGGAGTGTAATTTTAGTTGTAGAAGTTTTAGTGGTAGTGTTGTGACTTTAGGATCAAGTCATTAATAAGAGTGAGCGATTGAGATATTTAGGCTCTATTGTTCAAAATGATGGTGAAATAGATGGAGATATTATTAGTAGAATTCAAGTTGGATGGTTGAAGTGGAGGAATACATCGGCCTATTATGTGATAGAAAAGTTCCACATAAACTTAAGGAAAATTTTATAAGATGGTGGTAAGACACAATGACTTATGGTGCGAGAATGTTGGCCAATAAGAGAGAAACATAAGACTAAGTTAAGTGTTACGAGATGAGGATGCTTAGGTGGATGAGTGGCTTTACCCTTAGAGATAGAATGCAAAATGAGTATGTTGGAAAAGTTGGAGTAGCTCAGGTGGTAGATAAGATTAGGGAGAGTCCTTAGATGGTTTGGCCACATAAAGTGTCGTCCGATGAGATTAGGAGAGTAGATGCATTAGATTTTCCTTATGTTAAGAAAGGTAGAGGTAGACCTAAAAGACTTGGTTAAGATGTATAAAAATGACCTTAGTATACTCAAATTAAATGAGAATTTGACACATAATAGGACACAATGGAGACGAAGGATTCATGTAGCCGACCCCACCTAGTGGGATTAAGGCTTGTTGTTGTTGTTGTTGTTGTTGTATCCAACTTAAATAGTCAATGTTAACCTAATAAATACAATTCAAAAATTTATTTGATTAAAGGTTTTAGGTATAAATACTAAATTCAAAGAGAAACCACTAAACTTTGTGAATCACACTTGCATACTTCTACATCTTTCTTGAATTGGGCCCTTCTCTCATTGCATGAAAAGGGGTAGAGTCTGACCAATGTAAACAGCCACCTACTATGGGAAGTCTACTTTCTTTCTTTTTATTTAGCTCATAACCTTTTTCTTACTACAACTCATTGCAAGCATGATTGCATACCTAAGCCATCAAATAAAATTTTATGACTAAAAAAGTATTTAAAAGATGAAAATTATTACATTAAGTATTTTTTTATAACATTCATGACATTAGAGTTTAGAGAATGTGTTTAAGATCTTAGATTTCTTTCTTAATAAATAACAACCTAGGCATCTTGTATTTACTTGAAACTCATCCACTTGGTTTTAAAATATATGTGGTGTTAGCTAGTGGTCAACGCTACCTTTGTCAGGTCCTAAGTCCCGGATGTGAAAAGTGGAGGGCTGTGATTGGTAGTCGATAGATATAAAATTTGTCAAAATAATCATGACATGAATATTTTAAAACATTGAGCTAATTCTAGCATGCCCCCTAGAAGTGACGCATTGTATGGCCTGAATATAATGAAAAGTGTGCAAGGGCTACTGCATTAGCGCCCGAGTGCAGTGTTAAATAAGCAAGGGTTCCCACATTACGGATGGACGCGGGCAAAGAAGTTAGTCCATGAAACTAGAATTAGGCTAGAAACTTGGAACATAAGTACTCTTACAAGTAAATTAATAGAATTAATAGATATTATGGCTCATAGAAAGATAAATATTTTATGTATTCAAGAATCTAAATGGGTTGGGATGAAGGCTAAGGCGATTGATAGTTTAAGTTTTAAACTTTGGTATTCAGGTATAAGTCAAATTAGAAATGGCATAGGTATGACTATAGATAAAAGTTTGAATGATAATGTTATGAATATTAATAAAATTAGAGATAGGATTATAGCTTTAAAGATTATTGTTGATACTAAGACTATCAATATTATAAGTATTTATGCTCCTCAAGTAGGTTTGGATGTAGGCTTAAAAGATAAATTTTAGAATGAATTAAAGGGATTAATTCAAAAGATGCATCTTGAAGAAAAAGTATTTATTAGAGGAGATTTAAATGGACATGTTGGTAGAGTGGTAGAAGATTTTAAAAGTATTCATGGTGGCTGGATTTAGAGTGACTAATGACGAAGGTAGGACTATATTAGATTTTGCTTTTAAGAAAAGTGATAAACATATTATTACTTATAAAAATGGATCTAGCAAAACAGATTCTTTAATTTCGATAAGAAAAATAAATCATTTAGATTGTAAAGATTGTAAGGTTATTACGAGTGAAAGTTTAAGTACCCAACATCGACTATTAGTTTTAGATTTTAAGATGAAGGATTGGAAGATGAAAAAAATTCAAATTATTTTCTAGGATTAGATGAGGGCACTTAAAGAACACTAATAAAAATATTTTTAAGAGCAAGCTACAAGAGCTCAGAATTTGGAATGTTCATAAGGAAGCTAATGTTATGTGAGAAAAAGTAGCAAGTGAAATAAGCAAGTTGCAAAAAATGAGCTTGGAGAATCAAAAAGAAAAGCTTCTTCTAATAAAATAGTTGGTGGAGCAATCAAAATGTGCAAGAAAAGATAAGAAATAAGAAGCATTATTATAAAACTTGGTTTAGATGTAAAAACTTAGAGAATTGGAAAATATATAAAGTGGACTGTAGAGATTCTAAGAAAGCAATATATGATGCAAAAAATTTAGCTTTTAGTAATTTATACAATAGATTGAATATCAAAGAAGGTGAAAGATGTATGTATAAGTAAGCTAACCAATGAGATAAGAGAAGTAAAGATCTAATTCAAGTGAGGTGTATTAAGGATGAAAATTATAAAGTGCTTTTCTTAGAAAAGAATATTAAAAATAGGTGGATGCGATATTTTGATAAACTTTCAATGAAGGATCTGACAATACAATTGATTTTAGCAACCATAATACCTTAAATAAAAATATAAAATTTAATTTTTATCATCGTATTAGTAAATTTGAAGTTGTAGAAGCTTTAAAGAAAATGAAGTGTGGAAAAACAGTAGGACTTCATGATATTCCAATAGAAGTGTGGAAATATTTAGGAGATCAAAGAATTTCTTGGCCTACAAATCTTTTTAATGTTATTTTAAAGACTAAAAAGATGTGAGATGAGTGGAGAAATTATTTGTTGGTTCCTATATTTAAGAATAAAGGTGATGCACAAGAGTGTGCAAATTATAGAGGAATTAATTTAATGTGCCATACATTAAAATTATGGAAGAGAGTAATTGAGCATAGGTTATGATGGGATACAAAAGTTTCTCAAAATAAGTTTGGTTTCATGCCAAGTAGATCTATTATGGATGTTATACATTTGTTAAGAGGTTTGATGGAGAAGTATAGAGAAAGTAAGAAGTATCTACATTTGATATTTGTTGATTTAGAGAAAGCTTATGATTAAGTTTCAAGAGATGCTCTTTGGAGAGTTCTACAAAAGAAAGGAGTTAATATTGGTTATATTCAAGCCATTAAGAATAAGTATACTAGAGTTGTTACTTGTGTCCAAACACAAGGAGGACTAATAAAATATTTTCCTATTTCAATTAGATTATGTCAAGGATTGGCTTTAAGCCCTTATCTTTTTGCTTTAGTTATGGATGTTCTTACTAGGCATTTACAAGAAGATGTACCTTGGTGTATGATTTGTTTATGGCATTCTTCTTATTGATAAGACTAGAAAAGGAGTCCAAGAGTAACTTGAATTATGGAGGTCAACCTTAGAGTCTAAATTTTTTTGTTTAAATAGATATAAAACTGAATATATGGAGTGTAATTTTAGTTATATAAGTTCTAGTGGTAGTGTTATGATGTTGGGTGAACAAGTCATTAAAAAGAGTGAGCGATTCAGATATCTAGGCTCTATTTTCAAAATGATAATGAAATAGATGGATATATTTTTAGTAGAATTCAAGTTAGATGGTTGAAGTGGAGGAATACATCTAGCCTTGTGTGATAGAAAACTACCGCTTAAACTTAAGAGAAAATTTTATAAGATGGTGGTAATACCTGCAATGATTTATGGTGCAGAATGTTGGCCAATAAAAGAGAAGCATAAAACAAAGTTAAGTGTTACAAAATTAGGATGCACAAGTGGATGAGTGGCTTTGTTCTTAGAGATAAAATGTGAACTGAGTTTGTTTGAGAAAAAGTTGGAGTATCTCCAGTGGTAGATAAGATTAGAGAGAGTCATCTTAGATGGTTTGTCCACTTAAATCATTTGTTGGTCGATGACCCGTTAGGAGAGTAGATTCATTAGATTTTCCTTTTGTTAAGAAATGTAGAGGTAGACCTAAATGCACTTGGTTAAGATTAATAAAAAATGACCTTAGTATACTTGAATTAAATGAGTGATACATAATAGGACATGATTTAGAAGAAGGATTCATCTAGCTGACCCCACATAGTGGGATAAAGGCTTGTTGTTGTTGTTGGTGGTGGTGGTGTTAGCTAGTGGTCCATCCAAGTTGGTTAAAAGTTCAAAAGAGTTGGGCTAAGTTCACTCTCTAGTGAGAATGAGTTAATATATCACAAACACCTCTTATTATATTAGGTCGAGCTTTTAGTTTATGCTAACACCTTTAATTTTAAGATCCGAGGTTGTTATTTATCCTTTGTTACAAGTATGAATCCTCATCTCTTAGGTGCTCATATGGTCATATACTATTGGGACATATGTGATTGATAAAAAAAATATATCCTTTTGGAAACTCTTCGTCATTTTTATTAGGATTGGTAGAAGTATATTTTTCATGAGGTAGATTAATATATATTCAACTAGATTTCCACTAATATTATGTTAGAGTTTATTTAGATCTAGGTTCTACTTCCTATGAATGCAAGCATTTATAATTAATTACCCCTCTTACCAGAGTAAGAGAGAACTCTTGATTAAGATTAGAATCAAATATATTTCTAATATAAATTGATGTCTAGTGGTGCTTGTGGTGTGGCATAGATGACCATCTAAGGGAAATAGGAGATAGTCGTGATCAAGAACCTATGGTTTTATCATTCTGGGAGTACATTATTCTAATCTACCAATATTAGAGGGCTATTGGCCATAATGTCCATAGAATCTGATTAGTAGCCATGATTTGCCTCGTCTCAAATATCCCAAGTAGACTAGAGCTTTAGTGTAGAGTTGTGGTGTAGGGATGTTCGCATGGAAAACAGATAAATAGATGGGCTTACATTTATAGGAAAGCTAGACAATAGGGGTGTTTGCATGGTTAATAAGTAGATTGGGCTTACATTCCTTAAGAAATGCCAAGTAGGAATGTCTGCATGGTGAACAGATAGATTAATCTTACATCTCTTTAGAATGCCATTATTGTAGGGTTTTTTGTGTGGTGAACAAGTAGATTAATCCCTTTAAAATGCCATATAGATATAGATTGTTCGCATGGCGAATGTATAGATTAGACTTACATCTCTTTAGAATGCCATATAAATATAGGTTGTTCGCATAGAAAACATATAGATTGGGCTTACATTCTTTTGGAATGTCATATAGATATAGGTTGTTTGCATGGTGAATGTATAGATTGGACTTACATCCCTTTGGAATGCCATATGGATATAGATTATTCGCATGGTGAACCTAGATATTGGACTTACATCCCTTTGGAATGCTAGTGAGATGTTTGCATGGTGAACAAGTAGATTGGACTTACATCTCTTGGAAGGCCATTAGAATTTTTACATGATAAATAAGTAGATTGATATGATGTTTGCATGGTAAACATTAAATTATGGTTCTAAGTGTCAACACTGAGGCACTGGAAACATAGCACCTAGGCGCTATATGGTAGCTCTTAAGTGCTATATGGTAGTGTATAAGGACTATATTATAGCACCTCGATGCTATTAAAATGGAACCTTAGTGTTGAGCAATTAGCACTATAGCATTATAAGGCAAGAATTTGTATCTTAAAAAACTCGAAAGTTTGGTTCCTTGGTGTTATAATGCCTTGGCATTGAGTTTTGAATAATAGGATCAGGTTGACTAGTGCCTAGATGCTAATGATGTGATGTTGTAGCATCGGTCAAAGGTTAGTTTGGAAAGGCTGGCAAATGGACATGTGCTTTAATTATAAAGGATAAACTTTTTGACCAACAATATAGCGCTATATTGATGCCCAGCTTCGCTTTATGCATCACATTTATGAAATCAATTACCATAAATGTCATAAATATGTCTTTCTGATCAACTCGATGACTATTTTGATAGGATGGTGCTTAGGCACCGCTTGTGAAATGCTACGACATTGGTCTTAAATCTCATAATGACGTTGTGTCTAGTCTATAAATAGGACCTCTTTGCTAAAAAAAATTTCATTCTAAAGTTTTAGTTTCTTTCTAGAGTTCTCTTGCCCTTTCCTCTCTTAGCTTATGTTCTGCTTTAAGAAAGCCAACATGTTAGTGAAATACATCAGCAAGGGTAAGAAGAGGGTAGTCGTTAGCAACACTAATAGGTTCATTAGTATAAAGGTGAAGGAACGATACCACCACACTCTCATATCCAAAAAAATTATCTCAAAGAAGAGTTTCTTTAATCTGGGTGGGAGAGTGGAGAGGATTATCAATGAATGAGGCTAAGAGAAGCTCGCTTATGCCAATAACTCATGCATCATTTCCATGGAAACTAGAATTCTTCACCAACATGAAGGAACACTAGAAAATAGAGTTTTCATCTGAGGAAAATTACTAAGTTTCTATAGTAGTAATATTAAAGCATAATACAATTTACAATATGTAGTGTACGATCAATATCTCATCTACTATAATGATCATTTCCTCACTATTAAAAATTCTAATGTTCAATGGAAAAGGTGGGAGGATAAGAATATTAATTTTTTGCCATCAGCCTTGCTATTTAGACCAAAGCTTGGCACTATTTTATTTTTGTCAAGTTAATGTCCATTAGTAATATCAGTGAGGTGACTAGGGATAGAATCATTTTGAATTTTATAATTCAAAAGGGCTTTACTATGGATGTAAGGATGATCATTTATAATTCTATTTATAATATGCTTAATAGTAGTACTATTATAGGGTATGGTCATTCTTCTTTATTTTATTCTTTATGTATTGTGGTGGGTGCCCAAGGGGAGTCTGATGAAGAAGTCCTAAATCAAAAGGCTCCTCTAACTAAAAGAATAATTGAAGGATTTGGCTCAAGACTGAGTTAGGAGAAAGCACACTCATTCATTGGTCCAGACCCAAATCCTCCAAGATCTTAAATGAGAAACTCCAAGAAATTAGAAGACAAGGAACTAGGGAGAATTTTAACCACCATATGGTTTAGTAATAGCAGTGTTTTCATACATGACTGAGTTTAACTCAACACTTATTTATATGTTTGAAAACTGTCACTTTCATGGGCCCAGGTCAAGCTACTTTTCCTGTAGCGCCTCATTATCACTCTTATGCAAGCACCCCAATAGAGCCAGAAGGAAGAAGAGGAGGAGGAGGATGATGGATATGACAATTAGTTTTCCCCTTATTTTTTTTATTTATATTTTTCTCTTTCTTCTTCTCTTTTATGTATTTATTTATGATAAAATTTTTAAAAAATATTAGAGTTAATAAAAATGTCTTCATTTCTAAGCTTTATGTTTATCTCAATTATGTGGAATGCTCTAGGATTTAAAAGCTTAATAATAAAATTTTCTCAAAAATGAACAATATTGAGGGCTCGGCACTATAAAATCTACACCTTGGCACCATTAGTTGAAAGACATAAGGTCAAAACCCGAGAACTCAGTGCCTCAACACTACATGGACTGTACTGTAGCATTATAGGTGACTTGGGCTTTATATTATAGAGATCGGTGCCTCGGTGCTATAATATGAGCAACTTGAAATCAGTTGAGTGCCAAAGATTTAATTTCCTAAGATCACAGCACTTCGGCGATAAAATATCAGCGCCATGGATTTGTCCTATGTGTTTAAATTTTAATTTTTTTTTATAGAGCACAGTGCCTCAATGTTGAGATATCAGTGTCATGGAACAATCAAATGAGTGTCTAAAGTTTTTTTTTTTTTTTAAGATGTAGTGCCTCAATGTTGAGATCTCAATGTCATGGCACTGTTTGACAAGTGTCTAAAGTTTTTTGGATAATTCAATAATTTTATGAAAATTTGATGGCATAACACTTCAATAACTCTAGATTTTATGGTGTTTTAGTGTATTAAGCACTTGTATCTCTTAGTTCAGATGTTAGATCAATTGAGAGAGGATTTTCATCTCGCATTAAAACCAAGTTCAATGGTGGAGGTCTTCAAACTTAAAATTATTAAGATTCTTATGCCTAAAATATTTTTAACAAAACCAAATTATTCTCTCTTATTATGGATCCAAGATCAATGAAGGGTGGCTTTCATTTCTCACCGATTTAAGATTGATGGTGGAAATTTTTAAGAATTCCCTTTAGAGTGGAAAAATTATTTAAAAGAATATTCTTAAGAATTTTATTTGAAATTAATGACAGCAGGCTTCGATCTTCTATATTATCTTCTGTGGGAGGAAAACACCCTCATACATCGATAAGAAAAGTGCTATGAAGAGAAGAAAATACTTGAGAATAGTTGGAGTTGAGATTGGGAGCAAGAAAGGGAACAATGGAAGATAGTAAAAAAAAAGCCAGAGTGTATAGTCCCCCCTCTTCTTATTGAGGTTTTTGGATAACCGTTCCCACTTCTTAGGTGTTTTTTGTCCCCTAACCATTATCTTGCTTTCTCTCTAGGTAGTTATCAAAATGCTTAGCTTTCTTGCTTTTTCAAACTGAAAACCATCATGATAGTGCCTAGGCGCTATAATTATAGCATCATGGTGCTATGCTACATAGGTAGATAGCTAGGGGAGGTGATTTACATTTCTAGATTTTGTAAGGCGGAGACATCACCATGGCACCCAAGTCAAGATGTTCCATTTACTTCATTTTTTAGATGAAAATAATAAGTCTTAGCATTCTAATAAATTATTAACTAAAACCCAACTATAAGACAAATTGAAGTGCCTACTAAGCTATCTAGTATCAACACACTTCTTACTTATTCCCCTTGGAATCTAACAATAATCATTTCTACTTGATCCTTCATATTTGATTTTTCAAACTAAGCAATCCTTGATTTAAACTTTAAAATCTATAGAGTTGTTAGCTTGCTACTTTAATCAAGGATTTTCTTAACAAATTCATGTCTTCTAAGTTGTAATTAACTATAGGGGCTTACCTCTATGGGGAACTTACAAAACTTAAAATAAACCCTCATTTACTTCATCCATGTAAGGCAGGGGACAAATGTTAGGTGCACAAAGTACTTAGGGCATCAATCTTAGAAGTCCTTATTAAATAATTGAAATTATCGAGGTGATATCTATCTTTCAAGGTATTATATTATTCCTTGATATCGTAGTTAATTATTTCAAAAAGTACACCTGAGTTATGCAAGTGTCCCATGCCATAATTTGTAAACTCCATAATTAATTAAGCTAAACCTAAAAAAGTTTATAGAAAATTCACCATTAAGCTAAAAATAAAAATAAACCTCTTTTGGATTCAAAATTTATAGAGGAAACTATTAGTCTAAAAAACATTAAATTTTATGATATATTTTGAGATTAATTTGAATTTTATTTAAAAATAATATCTCCTTAATTACTTCTAAAATACAAATTTAATTAAGTTGAAATTTTTAAGGTAAAGGCCTAATGTAAATATCTACTTACTAATAAAATTTTAGGTCAATAAGAAATTTGGATTAAAATTGTAATTTTTTAATCATATTAGAATAATTTGGATAAATAATTAATATAAAATTATAAAGATTGTAAAAAATACATCAAAATAGTTCAAAACATCTTTAATAACATTAGAGACTCTATGGAAATTAATTAAGCTCTTTAAATTTGTCTAAATTCTAAATCATCAAATTATGGTTAATTAAATTGCACATAATTAACTAAAATAGATTTAAACTTCAAAATTTTATACAAAATTAACCATTCACTTAAAAATCACAAGTAACCCATTTTTGTAGCTTCATTAAGAAAGAAGTTTAATAAGCCCATAATCATCACTTTTTATGAATATTTTAAGAATAGTTTACAATTAATAAACAATTAAAATCTTCTCTATTTTTAAGATACACAACTAATCAACTTGAAACTTTAGGTTTGATTATAACATCATTCTCTAGTTCCATAAAACTTTTAAGTCAATTTGATGCCTTGATTGAAAGCTATAAATTTTTAAAACATATTATGAAATTTAACAAATAATTAATTTTAAAATTATAAAAATCATGATAAAATCACTAATTGGTATAAAAGCACTTTCATTGTTAATAAGGAACCCAAGAAAATTTATTACTTGAAATTTTTATGTTACGTTCATCACATCAATATTTTTTTCTATAAAATTTTTAAGACATTTTAATCATTAGATTAAAAGTTATCAATTTTTAATTTTCTCAAGACAAGTTAATCAAATATTAATTTTAAAATCACAAAAACTTACAAAAAAATTTGATTTAAAACACTTATATTCATAGAGAATCATTTAAATAAAATATTCAAATTCAATGATCTTAACTATGACATAAAATTCATAAATTCAAACCAAGATTAACAAACTAATTAATTTTATGAAAGAAGATTTAAAGAAAATTCAATAAATCAAAAATAAATCAAATACTTAAATAAAAATTGAGAATAAACCCTCATTGGATTCACCATTTAGAGAAAAATCTTATAAAAATAAAAGCCCTAAACTTTAATAAATGATTAAGGATTAGTGAAGAGGAACCTTATAAAAATAAAAGCTGTAAACTTTAATAAAAGATTAAAGATTAATTAAATGATTAATTAAATTAATCATAGAAGAAATTTCTAAGAATGATGAAATTTTCAAAAAAAAAATATTATTGTAGGTATTATTTACCTCTAATATTCTCTTGAATAATTTATGTTAATCTATGGTTGATAATAAAAGTTTAAACCTAATTAAAGATTAAAAGTTAATAATCAACCCTTAAATAATAAAAGATATATATAAATTAATAAATCAAATTTCAAATCATTTCATTAACAAAGTAACATCAAATAGAAATCTTCAAACCATTTAAAAGTCAATTAAAGATGATTAATTATATAATTAAATCTAATTAAACTTAATCAATCCTTATTTAAATCTTAACTAAACTAATCACCTTAAATAATTAAAGTTTATGAAAAAATATTCTATTCAGAATCTATGGGATGCTTCATCATAGTTTGGTGAGATGCTCATCTTATTAGGATTAAGGTGTTGGGAAGAATAGACCCCACCTCAAGTAAGGTCTCCTTTACTTCAACACTTTTAATAATTATAAATATTAACTATAATCTGAACTAAATTAAAACCTTAAACTTATGAAAAATTATTTAAATATTTAAACTAAAAAAAATCAATGATAAAATAAATTAACTTGGAACTTAAATCAAAATTTAAATTTCAAGCTTAGTATAGCCTCACCACATTGGCCTTCTTATACACACCATATTATTATATCACTAACTCTAGATTTAGGCTAAGTCAATGCTTTATGTTGATATGTTAACTTTCTTATTTTGCATACTACTTTAGATTAGATGTTAGGATTATTTCTTTGCAAACTTGATATTATGGCATTATTTTTTTTCAGACTACTATTATTTCATACAAGAGTTGTGCTTAATAAAATAGAGTATTATAATAAAATTAAAATTAATATTATTTATTTATAGGTGTTATTTGCTTAATTCCTTAAGCATAGCCCAATAAGGTTTGAGGTATTGATACACTTTAGTGTTAACTCGTATGTTTGAAATATAATTGCTTGAGTGCATATATGTTCTATTGACCTCTATTTAGCAAATTTTTTCTAGGTTTTATTTAAATTTTAAAATGTGATTTGATATTAGAATTAGGGTAGGATCTATAAAATTTAGAATTAGCAGGAGTGGACTATACAAGTTAATGGTCCCTTGCAAAGTCTAAGGAGATCCTTAAAGAAGGATACAATCTAAAGAAGAAATTGAATAAAGGCCCCCATAGATCAAACTTTTAGTTCTAAGCTAAGTTGTATAAATGTAGAGCTTGACTACCTATTTTTCTCTTTTTTCTGAGGTGTATAGTGGAACCTAGCCACATCAACCTTTTCTTTTTATTAATTTGAATTGTTTTGCATGTTTACTTTGTGTGAGCATTAAAATAGCATCCTTTTTTATAGATTTATATCTATGATTTTATAATGTGATGTGAAAGTCTAATTTATATGATAGGCTCTTAGAATAAAATTAATTTTTTGGCCCAACTTAATTAAATAACTTAAATAAGAAAATAATAAACTCATAACCTCATATAATTGAAACTCAAGGAATAAATAATAAAAATAATTAGAAACCCTAAAATTTGTTAATTATGATTGCATATTTCTTTATCACTTCTTAAATTAAGCCCTTCTCCCATTACACATAAGAGGATATATGACTTTTGAGGATGACCACCTTCCTGGGGAAGTTTATTTTCTTATTTGACCCTTTTATGAAAGTTTACTTTCTTATTTGATTTAGCTCATAACTACTTTTAATTACATCTCATCATAGGTATGACTACATACCCAAAGCCTCAAAATAATAATCAAGTGTTTTAGAAGTATATCAAATCTACAAATTGATGCATCAATTAGAACCATTTCATGTCATTCATGATCTTAGATCTAGGAAGTGAGTTTTTGGCTTTTAGATTATTTCTTATTTAATAATAGCTTAAACCATCTTATATTTCTTAAGACTGAGCTCATATTTTTTAAAAGCATAGAAGGTGATAACTAGCAACCATACTAAGTGAGCTATAAGTCAAGAAGAGTTGGTTCACACTCTTAGAAGGGAAAGAACTATTATATCCCACATTTGTTTTAGATTAGGTCAAGCCTCAGCTTGTACTAGAAGCGCCTTTACTTATACAGCCTGAAACATCTTATTTCTCTTTTGTTATGAGAATAAATTCTCACATCTTAAGCTTTTTTTTACTCTTGTGCTCTCAGAATATAAGTCTTGACATTCTAATAAAATATTAACTTAAAAATATATATAAATCTCTCTTTCCAAGTTATAAAGTTTAACCATATAATAGATTAAAATGCTTACTAGGCTTCCCAATATCAAATAATTTCCTAGTTCTTCTCACTTAGAATCTGAAAGAACTATTTCCATTGAATTATCCTATCTAACTTGAATATTTAATAATCTTGAATTCAAACTTTAAAGTATATAGAGATAAGAGCAATTATTTTTAATCAAGAGTTTTCTCAAGAGAGTTCTCTCTCTTAAGATGTAATTAATTATAGGAGCTTACCTTTATAGGGAATTGAGAACCTAGTATAAAATAAACCATATTCTACTTTATCAATGTAGTTTAATAGGATAATCTCTTATGTATGTGGACCCATCAACCTTATGAGTATCTATAAAATAATTGAATCCATTATAAGATAATATTTCCATCTCTTCAGATAGTATTTTATTCCTTAATGTCATATTTAATCACCTAAACAAAAAACCCCAAGACTTACATAGTATTCTAAATGGAAACTTCACAATCAAGTGTGGCAGTTTACCAACAAATTTGATAGGAGAGACATCACATATGCGGTCGACCTACAAGATCCATAGACTCTTGAAGATGCTTTTTATTATGCTTTGCTTTGGGATAAGAATAGGAAAGCATCTTCTTCATCTAAACTTAAATGTTCAAATTCATCTTTTCAACCATCCTCATATTCTACTCAAAAGCCTATTACTAGACTAAGACCTTCATCATCTACTTCTTTGCCCAACAAAACTTCCCCTAAATCATCATCTAAGATTAAATAAATAGTGTGCTTTAAAGTATCATAAGAAGGACTACATGCAACACCAATGTAAACTTAAAATTATGTTTTTAGATGAGACTAAAAGACATAGAACAAGAAAGGTTTGAAAAATAAAATTGAAGAAATCTATGATTACATGCCTTTGCTAGATGAATTAGAATATGAAATACTATAAAATGTATTTTATGAGCATAAAGAAGAAGAAGACTACATAAGATTTTTTACATGTATGTTTTATGCAAGGAGAAAAGATGTAAAATAATGATTAATTGATATAATGTCATGAATGTCATTTTCAATCAATGCATTAGTAGATAATCTTAAGATTGGACCTTTCCATGTAAGTTTGGTGAACCACACATCCTATCTCATCTTGATATCTTGTCCTTATCAAGATAGGAAGCTATGTTAATCACATTTAGTGTGATGTCTTTCCTATGAAAATTACACATATCGTGTTAAGAAGACCTTGGCTTTATGACCAAAATGTTATTTTTTATGGTTGCAATAACACTCATGAATCTAAATATTATGATAATACTATAAAATTATTTCATATGAAGCTAACTAAAATATGCCTATTACCCCTCTACATGAGATTTTTTTTCCACATTTTATGATAAGCCTAGATCGGATCTACAACCAAGATCTAGTCAAAAACAAAATTGCTAAACTTTAATTAATAACTTTTTCATCCCTTACTACTAAGGAAATGTTTTCTAACATAGATCTAGAGAGCTCTATGCTATCACCCTTATCTATGAAAAGTAGAAAGGGTAAGATTCAAAATAATGCTTAAAGAATTATCTGATCCTTCATCATGTTATCTCCTTCAATTAAAAGATGTGGAAGAAGATTCATCTATAACTTATATTCATAAAATTGTCGCTTCACTCTTATTTTACATTAAGGATTTATTTCTAGATGACTTACATGATGGTTTACCACTAATGAGAGACATACAAGATGCTATAGACTTTATACTAAGTTTACAAATTTTAAATTTGCCCTATTATAAAGTAAAACCTATTGAGCATATGAAATGAAAAGATAAGTAGATAAACTATTAAGGAAATGATTCATCCAAGATAGTTTAAATACTTGTTCAATTTCAACACTACTTACTCTAAGAAGAATGGTACCTAGAGAATATTTATAAACAATAGAGTAGTCAGCAATAATACTATTAAATATAGATTTTCAATATCGATGTTGGATATCATGCTAGATATTATTAGATTCGCATTTCTTTAAAATTGATGTTAAAAGTGGGTTTCATCAAATCAGGATTAGACCAGGAGCTAAATGGAAGATAAATTTTAAGACACTTGATAGATAATATATGAATGACTTGCCATTCCTTTTGGACTATCTAATGCATCTAATACATTCATGAGATTGATGAACACATTATTAAAATCTTACAAAGAAAAATTTATAGTTGTTCATTTTGATAATATTCAAATTTTAGCCCTAGTGAAAATGAGCACCTAGACAACTTATGGATAGTCCTCGTCAAGCATAAAGAAGAAAAAGTTTATATCAATCATAAAAAATACTTCCTTCATCAAATTGACATTACTTCTTATAATTCATTATTACTACAAATGACTTAAAAAGAAACCCCACCAAAATCAAAGCAATTTTAATTTGGCCTTTTTTTTCTTTTTTTTTTTTTTTTAATTTATTGATGGCCATAGTTTTCATGATTTAACTACCTTCTATAGAATGTTTATTAGGAATTTCAACGCAATTATAGCTCTAATTATTGACATTCTTAAGAAAGATAAGTTTTTTTGGACTACATTTGCTTAGAAAGTAATGGATCAAATCAAATCCTTATGACCTCAATACCATCTCTTAAACTTTTAAATTTTAATAAAGCATTTGAAGTCACTTATAATGAAATTGGAATTAGTATAGAATTGGTGTTACTATAGAAGAAATTATTTTCTTTAGTGAAAAGTTGAATATTGCCAAGCAAACATATTCTACTTGTGATAGGAAATTATGCTATTGTTCAAACTATAAAACATTAAGTTATTACTTGCTACATAAGAAATTTGTTCTTAATATTGACCATCATGCTCTAAAATTTATAAATACCCAAATAAAGTTATGTTGTTGACATGCAAAGTAGAAAGAGTACCTTTAAGACTTCACTTTTATTCTAAAACATAGAGCTAAGATAAAAAAAAAAAAAAAAGCAAACCAACTCATGCACTTTCTAGACTTACATTGGTCATGTCCTCTTTAGAATTTTAAATTCTTGGATTTAAGGGGGTAAAATATTATTATCAAGAATATCCCAATTTTCATATGATTTATCTAGAGCATGCTAATGTAAATTTATCTTTTGTCAATTAAAGTAATGGAATTTTTATTATTGAAGGCTTTCTTTATAAAATAAAATAAGATTTGTATTCTAGAAATTCATTAATGACATTCTTATCATAGCTCTTCATTCAAGAGGATAACATGATACTTTAGATATATGAAAACTATTCACCTACTAGAATTTAGATTTTATTGGATATTATTTAAAAAGAACATAGAAAAAGTAGTGACTTAGTAATACAAATATAGGAAAGCAAAAAGCATAAAATAAAATATTGTTTTACTTATTTCTTTTAGACATTGAGAAAATATTTTTATGAATTTTGAATTAGGTTTACCTAAAACTCCTAAAAATCATGATAGCATTTTCGTAGTGGTTGATCTTCAAAATAACTCATTTCATACATTTTTCTAAGTCTAATGATGCATATCACATA
Source organism: Cymbidium sinense (assembly GCA_021442155.1). Classification (NCBI taxonomy): domain Eukaryota; kingdom Viridiplantae; phylum Streptophyta; class Magnoliopsida; order Asparagales; family Orchidaceae; genus Cymbidium; species Cymbidium sinense. Next base: position 89,411,021 of record CM038232.1, on the reverse strand, counting down.
GCAAGGTTATTTTTTAATAAAATAGATAGACTACATAAACTTCCTACCACAATAATTTAAGATAGAGATATCAAATTTATATCTTAATTTTGAAAAATAATGTAAATATTATTGGGTACCATACTTAAATTTTTTTTCAACCTTTCACTCACAAACTGATGGACAAACTAAGACATCACTAAAACTTTAAGAAATCTTCTGGGGAATTTTGTGGGTAGAAGCTTAGGCAATTGGGATCTTCACCTTCTAATAATTGAATTTACTTATAGCAGTTCAATTCTAGGGCTACTAAAAAACACCATTTGAGTTAGTCTATGATTATAACCCTGAGAAATTAATTGATCTTACCAACATCCTCTCACATTTATTTTTTGATTTTGCATTTACATTTGTGCAAGATTTTCAAAGCCTTCATGAAAATGTAAAGAAGTAATTGAAAGTTTCTAATACAAAATATACTTAAACTATAAATGAAAATAAAACTTTTAAAAATTCAACATAAGGGATCATGTGTTAATAAGAATTTTCCCTAAGAGATATCCTTCTAACTTATTTATAAAATTACAAGCTAAAGCATGTGGGTCATTCAACATATAAGAAAATTGGCATGAATGTGCATGTTTATTGAATTACCTAAAGACATTTATTACTTTTATTTTTAATATAGAAGATCTTATATCATATATAGAAGTTAGCTAATATTCAATTGTATATGATATTTGTAGGACCATAAATTCACTCTTTATAGGGGACAAACCAACAATCATTCTTTGAGGGCGGCCATATCATCATAAATGAGGAGAACCTTATTATATATCATAGATATCTTCTCAAAAGAAAAGACAGGCCACCCATATGAGACACTTGGCTTACTAGAGAAAATTTAGAGTTGATTACTTGAACTTGTGATTGATTACTTAGATTTAATCTCTTTAAGGAAGAGCTCTTTAGGTTTTAAGGGAAATTAAGTGGAAAAACACCACATCAAGGTCCTTTGACTATGAAAAGATAAAGAAGATGAAGATTACTCTTAGAACTCCCGATACTATGAGTAAGAGGACTCAAAATTTGATGCATTAAGACCACTTGGGAGACTTTTATATGTGTATTTTATGTGTTGTAATTTATGTGATATAATGTGATTTATCATGTCTTAATGTAGTCATTATGTTGTGATTATAATCATGTAATTTTCATGAATTAATATTTAAGTATGTCTAGTGTGGTTACAACGAACGAGGACCACCAGATGGAGGAAGAAGAAGTGCTCCAGATCTTCCACTCACTAAAGTGGAAGAGATGAGAAAAGTCATACTCACCCAAGTAGAATGATAGTGAGAGATCACCAAATCTCTATAGTCAGCACCAAGCTCTAACCAAAAGAGTCTTCACTCAAGTTCTTTAATAAAACCAATCCAATATCTTTTATTACATAAATAAAATGTTTATATAAGTTACAACAATCCTAAAGATGTGTCCCTTTAAAAAAACTATTAAAAATTTAAAAAATCAAAACCCATCATTTCGTAGCACCTAGGCATCATAGGCCAATGCCTGGGCACTGACTTATCTATCTAGACATTATATAAGGAATCGGTTGTAGCATCACAACTCTAGAAGGCCAACACCTAAGAACTATACTATTCATGCACTTATAACACTTAAACACTTAATGATCTTAATCACAACTCCTATACAACACTTAAATAGGATTAAATACTGTCTAACATTGATACAACACATGAAACATAATCACAACATGTAAAATATAATAAAAGTACTCATAATCTTATACTTTTAATTAGGGACCTTATGGCTGGTCATTTTCTCCTTTGATGTGCTACATCAATTCCCTTGGACTCCAAAGAACTCTTCTACAAAGAGTTAGGATTTCAAAAGTTTTCAAGAAGCTTGGAGGCAAAGCTCTATACCTCATCGAAGGTCTTCCAAGTATCCTAACTTGGTGGCTTATCTTTCCACCTAATTAGGAATATCTTAGTGTTATCATCTATTTGTGTTTCAGGTATGATGATATTCTCCACTTAAAAGAATGTTGACTAGATAGGTACCTACAAATAATTTTTATCTCCTCCTATAAAAGTATCATTTTGTAAATTTGGAGATTTGATAACTCCTATAAAAAATATTAGATCTTTACATTGAAATAGGGTAATAAACATATGAGGGGGTAATTCAAGAATGTAAGCATTAATACCAAGTTTTCTAAAAAAATTTAAATAGCCCACATGCTCTTACTTATAACTTTTTATATTTAGTGAAAAGAAATCATTTAGGATTGATATAAACCAATAAATAATCATTTATTTCATATTTTTTAAATTTTTAAATTTTATTCTATTGTTCATCATAATTAGAATTTTGTACCTCTAATTATTTTTTGTCTTCATGAAGGGTATAAAATCACATGCATATATATATATATATATATATATATATATATATATATATATATATATTGAATCGAAAATACATGAGTATGTATATTAGCTAGAATGATAGGCATTTTAGGGTATATTCATAAACTATCTAAAATGATGATTTCTAGGTTGATTTGATTTAGAAATGGAACTATTGTATGCAAATTTAGATGTAAGTAAGATTAAATCCAAATTTCCTAAAAAATTTTAACTAAACATCTTAGTAAATTTTCTAAAGTCCTATTGACAACATGCATCTGTCCATCTATTTGTGGATAAAGTGCAAAGAAAAATTTTAGTTGTGTTCCTATTAGTTTTCAAAAAGTTTTTCAAAAATAAGATATAAATTTGACATCTCTATTAAAAACTATAGTGTACAGGGCTCCGTATGACCTAACGATTTCTTTATAGAATAATCTTATTGTATAAGATGCATCATTCAATTTTGAACAAGGTAAGAAATTTTCCATCATAGAAAATCTATTTACATCAATAAATATACTATCATGTCTACAAGGTATCTTAGGTAAACCTAATGTGAATCTATGGATAGGTCTTCCCATGGTCTAAAAAGAATAGGTAATGATGTGTAACGACCTACTTTTTGTTTAACAATTTTAGCATGATGATAAGTGTAACATTGGGCTACAATACATTCAACATCCTTTCATAGAGATGGCCAACTTTATTCAACTAATGTTTGAATCTTTAATTTACTAAAATGTCTTGATATGCTTCCTAAATGAAGTTCAGAAATAAAGAATTCTCTTATGGATATTTTAAGAATGCATAACCTCTGACCGTTATGAAGATATACATCTATATTGATAAAGAAGCTATTAAAAATCAAAGTTTGGATTCATATTTCAAGTAAATCATATGAAAATTAGAGCAAGTTTTATAATCTTTTTAAAGTCTTAAATCTAGGGATTAAAAATTATAAAGAAGAAAATATTAGAGACACTCTAAATAAAATATCTGATGATTTATTTCTATCTCAAAATTATGTTTAAGCATAAAAGAAAATTTTAGAAGTATTCAATTCATTTAGCATGTCTATAGTTCAATTTATTTGAGTTAATAAACTTTAGAGCTTGATGATCTATATTCAGAATATATTTCATATATAACAAATAATGTCTTCAATGCTTAAGAGTTTAAATAATCACATAAAACTCTTGATATGTAAATAATTTTATCTAGCATCATTTAATTTCATTTAATCAATCACTAAATAAAATAATATGATTATTTTCTTGACTTAATATTCCACTAATTATAATGCTTGACACATCATAAGTTATTTCAAATACTTTATTGAAGTCAAGAAGTTTTAATACAAGTGAAAAAGTCATAAGAATTTTAATTTATTTTATGGCTCTTTTAGTATCTATGGTCCAAGCAAATTTATCTTTTTGAAGAAGTTAGTGATAGGGGCTACAACAGTGCTAAAGTTCCTTATAAATCTTCTATAAAAATGGTTGATCCATTGAAACTTCTAACATCAGTAAAAGACTTCTGAGTTGGCGAGTATATAATGGACTTGATTTTTTATGGATTTGCTTTTAATCAATCAATAGATACAATGAAATCAAAAAATATGACTTCAAGTTGACAAAAAAATATTTATTAAGATTTATGTATAATTTATTGTTCTTAATTTTTGTAATACTATTCTTAAGTGATGTAGATGTGACTTCTAATCTAGGCTATAAATAAGAATATCATTGAACTAGACTACATGGAAATGATCAATAAATGGTTTCAATATAGTGTTCATTAGTCTTGTGAATAAATTAGGTGCATTTAAAAGACCAAATGGCTTGACCAACAATTCATAAAGATCATCAAGAGTTTTAAACATTATCTTTCATTCATCACCTAGTCTAATCCTTATTTAGTGGTATCCACTTATCAAATTAATTTTAAAAAATAAAGATGAACATGAAATAAAATATAATATGTAATATAATTTAGGTATAATAAATGTATATTTTTATTATGATCTTATTTATTATTCTTCTATCAATAAACATCCTCCATGTTACATATATTTTTTAGGAATTAAAAAACCTGCTCAAGGACTATGACTTTTTTTGGATTAAACCCTTCTTTAGAAGTTTGTCTACTTATCATTTTAAGTCTGCATGCTCGGTTGAATTCATCTTATAATGTGGTAAGTTAAGTATTTATGAACTAGGAATTAGATCTATCGAATGTTGTATATCCCTTAAAGATGGTAGTTCATTATATAAGTCATCAGGGATCAAATTAGCAAATTCAAAAATAGATCTAAGACCACAATAGGTATGTGATAATCCTTAGTGTTAATAGAGACTTCTTAGAGTTGCAAGATAATAGAAAAGTAGAATTAGTGAACTCTCTATATAAGTGTCTAAAGCCTAAAATTATGGTTTGAATTCCAAGAGATTCACAAATATCAAAAATATATATCAGAAGTATCATTACTATTGATAAATGGTGATATCATTATCAACCAGAGTTTTCCATTTATCTTTTGATTATGTTTGGGTTGTAGTTCAAAATTGGGTTTATGCAGAGGTGAAGAAAGAATCTTATATGGTGGATAATTAACCTCTTTTCATTAGAATTTATAAAAAATACTTTAATTATTTTCTTATTATATTTGAATACATATGTATTTTCACGATCATAATGGATTACATTTAAATCATAAAACCATGGTCTTCCTAATAGAATATAAGTGACGTCCATCAAAACATCACACAAATTTAATAAATATAACTACATATCTTAATTGGAACAAGACATATATTTGTGATAAGTAGGGATGAATAATTTACCCAACTGACTTGGAATGATTCTAGGTGAGGTTCAGTCATAAGGTTAATTCTAGTGATAGCATGGGTTGATACAACATTCATAACACTACCTCTATCTATTACTAGTTTACATCTCTTTTTCTTACATATGATATACATTGAGATACTATTCCTTCTTCTCCTAGTCTTCTTCTTTTTAGAAACATTCATACATCTCATAATTGACATTGAACTATCTATATTAGGATCAACTTCTTCATAATAGTGGTGTATAATCATATATCTCTTAAATATCCTCTTCTTCTCCTAAATCTTCCAATTCATCTAAAATATGATTTTAGCTCTACATTGATTTTGCATATGACCCTTCTTATGATATTTGAAGTAAATTATTTCTCTTACATTTTAGAAGTGGATTCAATAGAGGTCATATTTGAGGGGTTGTTCAATGTAGAAGTACTAGGTATAATAATGGATATTTGAGGTTGGGGCAAGGTTGAATATTTAGAAGATATTTGAACTTTCATTTTGGATGCAAAAATAGCTTTCTTATGCTTTTCTAGGTGTAAAACATAGTGAATGGCATCTTCTAAGGTCTAGAGATCATGTTGTTCTACCTTATTTGTAATATCTCCATTAGATCAATCACAAATTTGTTAGCTAATTGTCACTCTTGATCAGTACAGTGCATTTTAGCTATTCAGTCCTCAAATGTATTCATAAATCCATTACTTGCATATTTTCTTATTTAAGAGTAGTCAATTATTCGTGGAGCCTTTTATCAAGATTTCTAAGACAATATTTAGCCAGTAAAATTTTCTTGATTTTACTCTTATCATGAGATTTCTATCAAATCTCTCTTCTTTAGCTAAAAATATTATTCAATAGATTTCTATCAAATTTCATTTTAACAAACGTATTTTGTGATAATCACCAATATAACCCTAATTAAAAAAGCAATTCATTTGGGTTAACTAATTTAAAAATTTATTAGGGTCATGAACTCTTTCATATGTTGGGGCTTCTATTTTAACTTATTTTATTGGCTCATATAGTGGTTCATGGATTCTAAGATGTTCATGTGTATAATTGTTCCTTATATTTGGTCTTCTACTAGGATAATCTTCTCTAGGAATATCAAAGTTTTCCTCTCATATGATTTATAGGTCACCTTGATGTGGAATAAATGATGGGGTTTGAACCCTAATATTTAAGATTAAGTATGGGTGGCTAAGTTCCTAATAAGGTCTTCTATTCAAGTTTCTCCTCATTTTGCATAGTATTTTCATCTATTTTTTTAGTTAAATCCTCAAATTAATCTAGGATAATAGATATTAGTGGCATGATTAATGCAAATAGAATATAAATATGTCACTCTTAAATGAAATTTTAAATGTGTTATGTGAACCAAATTTAACACAATAAGATTCACAAATCTTAAAATGATTAACCTTCATTAAACAAAATTTAACTTTTGGATATTACAAATATTAAGTAAGCATATGAAGAAACAAACATAAATTCTTTAAGGATATAAGTGCAATTTTTTTGTAAGATTTGTATGCTAGGTTTGGCTATTTTATTGAACTCTCCCTTACTCAAGTTGTCACTCAAGTATTATAACTTGTAACTAGGTTAAGTGGGGAAAGGCTAGGCTTTATGAGTAGAGACAACTAGTTGGTAGTAAAATAAATGCTTATAGGATTGCCTACCACTTGAATTTAACATGAGTTTCCAAGCAAAATCACTAAAATCTATAAAAAAAGATTACACAAAATTTAAAAAGAGAACTAACCTTGCTTTAAATTTGATACAGATTATTTATGAATACTTTCTCCAAGCCTCCAAATCTTGGGCTCTGATACCAAAATTATGGTGTGGTTACAACGAGTGAACGTCACAGCTGGATCAAGAAAGAATGCATGCTCCGGATCTTCTACTCACTAAAGTAAAACATATGAGAAAAGTCTTACCCAAGTATAATGATATTTAGAGATCAATGAATCCCTCTATGGTCGACCACTAAGCTCCAACTTAAAGAGTCTTCACTCAAGTTCTTCACACAAAACCAGTCTAATGTATTTCATTACACATAATATAATGTTTATATAAGCTACAACAATATAAGGGATGTGTTCCTTTCCAAAAAAAAAAAACCACTAAAAATTTGGAAATAAAATTTGAACCCATCATTTTGTAGTCCCACAAGCCAACGCTTAGGTGCCAACTTTTTCGTCCAAAGACAATATGAGGATTCGATTGTAACACCGCGGTATTAGAAGGACAACACTTAAGTGTCAAATCATTGATGCACTTTTAACACTTAAACACTTAACAATCTCAATCACAACTCCCATATGACATTTAATCATGACTAAATATATGTTTAATATTGATACAACACATAAGACATAATCATAACACATAAAATATAATGAAAATCTTCATGAGTTTTAAGCTTTCATTTGGGACCATTTGGCAAAACCTTTTCTCCTTTGATGTGCTACATCAATGTATATCCAATGCCTGGGTGCTACAATTCTAGCAACATGGTGCTAATGTCTGAAGAACTTAAGTCTATATATAGAGAGGATAGGACCAGTGCTACAACCCAACTAATTTAGTTTCTAAGAAGTTTTTGGTTGGATTTAGAAAGTTATTTTCAAAGGGACAAACCCTTTAAATATTGATACTTTTATTTAAACTCTTATTACTCTTAAATGAATGATTTGATGGTGTTTGTGAAGAATTTGAGTAAAGAAACTTATTGCGATTGAAGGTTGGCGGCCGACCAAGGAAGCGATAGTTTGGTGATCCTACTTCCAATACTACTTTACTAAGTAGTGTCTTGGCTTATTTTCTTTTAATTTATTATAATCCATTATATTATTGTGTACTTGTTGTTGTATTCGACCTATAAAAATTATAAAATCTAATTGTCCCCTCAAAACTCTTTCCATAATTCAATTGTAAGAATTAGTCAGATTATAACTTTCCCAAACATTGCCTCTATCTTTCTTGAATTTGGCTAAATTAATCTTCACTAATTCTTGGTGATGTGGTCACAGAGTATCACAATGGAGGGTGGAAGGAGTGCTTCAAGTTCTTCCACTCATCAAAGTGGAAAGGATATGAGGTGTTCTACGCACCCAAGTAGAACAACAACGAGAGATCACCAAATCTCCCGAATGGTTGGCCACCAAGCTCTAACTTATGAGTTTTCACTCTAGATTTCTTTTTACAAAATATTCTAAAAGTCCTCATTAAGTAATAAATAAAATCTTGAAACTCATCATATAGTAGCGCCACAGGCTAGCACCACAGGCTATTGCCTAAGCACCGGCTTCTCTATCCAAATACCACTTTAGAAATTCGACCATAGCATTGTGGCTAGCTTCTTTGTCCGGCACCACTTCAAGAATTAACTATAGCATTGCGGCGCTATATTGCTGATCCAATTCTAACACTTAAACACTTAATGATCTCAATCACAACTCCCATATAACACCTAAGCATGACTAAATACATCATTTATCACATAATAAAACACATGAAACTTAAATATAAAATATCATAACAAATAAAATACGACATAAGTCTCATTGGCTTTGATTTGGATTGAGACCTCATAATAAGTCCTTTTTCTCCCTTGATGTACTACACTAATGTTCCCACTTTCTCCATATCTTTAGTCCAATTAATTCCCTACAATATCATTATGTTTGTTTGGTCATGTAGTTCAAAGTTATGGGGAGTTTCATCCACCTAAAGTCCAAATCAGGCTACAACTTGAACTACTTTTCTGTGTGACCAATCTAAAGATAAATTCTAAAAAATAACAAAACAACTCCAAATTTTATTAAAATTTTCATATCACATCTACACTTCTATCCTTACATGTTCCATTTTATTTCACATGAATTGAATTTTTAGTTAGAGAATACAAATTGAATGAATTTGAGGTTCCTGATTTGAGACTATTTTTTGTTTATTGCTTAATCAACTACTTTCTCTTTAAATTCTAGAACTCCACTTGAAATTAATCCCCACAACATATAGCCTTACTCATATGCATCTTAGGAGATCTCCCAAACCACCAACTAGATAACTTCACTTATCTAACCCCTCATCCACACCAAAAATGATTTTAAATACTTTAGAAGAAAATTTTAATTAAAATAAGAAGTAAAAATTGAAAAATTCATGGCAAATTTTGGCAAAAAAATAATATGTATTATATTAAAAAGTGAGGAAATTTTTTATATCATTAATAAAATAAAATACATAAACAAAAAGAAATAGCTAAATAAATGTTACATTGAAATATAACTTTAAAATATTGAATTTAACCATATAATTCAACTTTAAAATGAGCTAAATAAAACCAAAATTTGCAATTAAAAGAATTGAACACATAAAATATCCATACCTAAATAAAATCTATACTAATTTATTATAAATTAAATAGCAGATATAGTTAATTGATTAGAAAAGACTATTAGACAAAAGAATAAAGTTAAAGAGAGCATTAATGATAAAGAAAAATAGGGCTTATGAATGCGATGACTATTATTTGAAAGAAAAAAAAAAAAGTTAAGAGCAAAGCTTTAAAAACTTTGAGTTGCGAAGCATGGAGAATTACCAAACGAAACAAGAGGGAGAGACAGCCCTTGATAACTACGAGAAAGATAAAGAGGGAAGGAGAAAGGGAGACTTTTGGTGGTTGGAAAGGAGAAAATTTTATGTATACAATACCCTAGAAATTACCTTTTTTAAGTCAAATTCATAGGTGGCGAAAAGAGTGAGACATGTATTAATCAATGGTTGAGGTTGTACTAGTAGAGGAAATTCACAAGAATGAGAAGGGAATGTGCAACTCGAGGAATTCATGCCCAAGGTAGGGTGGATATGATTTTATTTACTTCAATTTGTTATCTTAATGATATGTCAACTCTAAAAAAAAGTTTAAAATTACTTTAAAATTAAAACATATATGATAATATCATAGTTTGATTGTTAGATCTCGTAAAATTCTACAAATTATTATCCTCATAATTAAAATTTGCCTGTTAATTCTCAATCATACCTATTTTAATGATTAAACATATCAAATCAAATAATATTTAATATTTTATAATTTCATATTAATTATAAGAAAAATTTACATATATATATAGCACATAATTCTTATGCATTTATATATCTAACATCTAAAATTTGATATTTACAAATATAGCACCTTTTTTATGTTTCAAAAGGTAAATTTTACTTCAAAAAATTAAGAAAAGTGTTATTTTTATTATAATAATAAATATTTAGATGCTATACATATAAATATTTATGTTTAGATATTAGATATATAAATATATAAAAATTATGTATTATATATGTAAATGCCCCTTATAAATATTCTTTACATTTGAATGAAGGGAATTTACATACCCACTACTTAAAGCATTATCATTTACATACCGAGCTCTTAAACTCTACTATTTTCATGTCAGCCACCCAAAACTTCCCATTTCTTCAAAAATGCCATTTTTCATCACTTCTTTTAACCCAATTCACCGTTCACAGACCTTCGTCTCCAGCCGTTGCTCACGTCTCCTACCATTGCTTACCTCTGTCTCCAACATATAACCCCGTGTTCCTCATCCCTTGCTGTGAAACCTGTCTCCCATGTGTTTGGCTAGCCTTCGCACGATGCAGCAAGATCTTTGCCCGCCTCGCCCATTGCTCTGTAGCGAGATCCTAGCCCTTCTATCTCGTCTATCTGTAGTTTGTTCTTCAACATTCTCATGTGTTTAATCCCTTGCCCATCAAGTGGTTGATCATTTGCCCTAGAGGTTCATTCTTGCAAATGTTTTGAGAACATTTATACTTGTTCTTCATTTATAGTAAAATGTGCTTAAAAATGGAGACAAGAAATAACCTTCTTCTACTGGAACTTTTTTTCTTTACCTTATGTTCTCCTTGCATTTTGTTGATATTTTCTCTAATCTCTTGACCTCTTCACCTCTCTCATTTTTCTGCAATGCTGGATTTCTTCCTTCCAAGAAGGAAGTTATCAAAGTTTCAACATTATTTTTCACTCATGTTTTGTTTATAATTATGTTTGTTTTAACAACTCTACAAAAAAATAATTGCAACCTATTGTAGGTATATCGCAGTCCCAGCTCCTAAGCAGATTAACTACCTTAACACTAACACCTCACTGCCACCAAAGGTCACACCCATCAAAACTTATACCTAGTTAGCTAATTGATTAAATAATATGGAAATTTGACAAAAATTTACTTGAGATTTTTGAATTAATTTTCTATCTTATAAACATGTATCATTTTATAAATTTGTCAAGATGTAGTATTGTTGAAATAATTCATGTTGATGCATGTTATTGCTTATATACTTAATCTTGTCCTTTTTCTTTTTTTTTTATTAATAGTTTTTCTTATTTTTAGAAACCGAGGAGCATTTGTTTTATCATTTGAAATGAGCTCAAGCCAATCATTTGCAACTAGGAGTGTCCCCCAAAATAGCCAAGTATATTATAGATGCAACTTACAAAGTGTTGTATGTACTTGTCATAGAAGGGTAAATAGAGGAAGAATATTCTATCGATGCCTAGGATGTTGGGAATTTTTTCGAATGTAGGCTCACATATGAATTTAATTATACATTATGCGCTGTCATATTTTTAAGCCTATTAATTTTGTGATCAAATAAAGATTAATTAATTTTAGGCTTTTGAGACATCTTATTAATTTTGTATGGAATTATCATGTGTAGAGACCCGGTATTTTTTATTTTATTTTAATGATGGGTTGAAATAAAATAAAATACTCAAGATAAAACGGCCATTCCTATTCTAAAGAAGTTCTCATTTTACTCATATCCCATCTTGAGTGAAAAGAATCTCTCTCTCTCTCTCTCTCTCTCTCTCTCTCTCTCTCTCTCTCTCTCAAACACCCCTTTAAAGTGAGGCCAAAATCCTCATTAGCTCTTCCAATTGGAGGTGACATTACATCTTCAGATGATTTAACATGAGATCGGTAGATAAATTTATTTTTATCTTTATATGTTTCCAAAGTAGTATCAGAGCGATTATCATGTTGAATCGTTGAGAAATGATTTTTTCTCTTAATCTTTTGTACTGATTATTTGAAAATTTTAGATCAAAGTACATGATTTAAATTTTTTTTTAGCAAATAATTTGATCATGTGCATGAAATATCGATATCCTTTAGATGACTTTTATATTGTTGATTCTGAGTAAAATAATATAACTAAAATTTACTTTATACCTTGATCATAATTTCAATTTTTATTTATATGATCAATATGTTTATTCTCGTCATTATGATTTTAATTTGAGAAATAAAATTCATATTTGGCCATATGAATTTGATTCAAGCATGCTTCATCTTTCATCCTTTTTTAATTTTGAGAATTTTGTGAGATTATGGTTAATGCTTATAATTATTTTTCTTATTATTATATATTTAAAAAAATGAAAGAAGATGAACCATTTTTGAAATTGTAGCATTAAATCTTGTAAAGATGAATGTTGCATTTGTGTCGTTTCATGAATAATTAATTTACATAGTCTGTTAAGTTTCTTAAACGTTTCTTTAGAAATAATATTATATCAATTATAATAAATGTTTTAGGTTGCACCATTTATTGCATTTATAATATAAAATGTTGCGTACAAATATATTTATATTTATTTTATTTAAAGCATGAAACAGTTTTTTTTTTTTTTTTTTGTTTCTTTAATTTGGTGGGCTTTTATTAATTGAGTTGGAGAAAGCTCATTTAATGTATAGTTAGTTATGTTAACTCCATTGTTGTGATATGAAACGTTTTTCTGTAGCATCATTTAAATTATATATATATATATATATATATATATATATATATATATGAATTTAATTTTCATTTTTGCTTTACCTTCATGGGTCTTATTACGTGAACTAAGTAAAGCCCATTTTTTAAAGTATTAATTATAATATTATGCATTCTTTTCATTTCATGAAATATACATAATATCCAACTTAATTAATTACTTAATATAAATATGAGTTTGTTGTTTGACTTAACAGCTAACTAAAGTTTATATTATTATTTTTAAAATCTTTCAAGTTTATATCAATTGAAGTAATTACTAGAATAATACAGTTAATATTTATTATTTTAAAATAATTTAAATTTAAATATTATGTCACCAAAGTGACCTCTACTATATCAATTTATTTATTTTTTGAAATATATGAATATTACATATAAATTATATTTAAATCTATGCGAAAAATATCGGCCCAAAGGAAGATTATTTTTTGACCAAATTTTATGCAGTAACAAATATGTGATAAATTTATATTCATGTATATAATATGTCGAATAGATATATCATTTCATATATTTATTATCTTTTTTTATTATAATTTTAAGAGAATTTACAAATTGTTATTTAAGTCAAAGATTAAATTGAATGTTGTGTTAGTATTTTAATCATTTTATTAAATATTTTATTTCAAGCATATATTTTTTACATTATATATAGAAATAATGTTGTTAATGAGTATTATTTTATTCTTTAATATTTCTTATATCGTTTGAATAACATTAGTCTATTATTTAAGAAATAGAAAAAATATCACCATTTTGTATCTTGACTATAAACGCCCTCCACCTTTGCAGAAAGCATTGAACAAAGGGATAACTTTGAAAAGTGAGCTTAAGCATGAGTCTTATGATCATAAAACATTCCATTCAAAAAACTATAATGAATGTTAAGAAATGCTAAAAAAGTTTAAGCCAAATAGCGGATTTAGTTTAAAAGGTTTTTAGTACTATTCTTAGTAAACTCGTTTTAATACGGTATAAAGGCAATGAAAATATAAAGGAGTGCATTATGGAGATGTTTAATTTTGTCACTAGACTGAGAGCACTAAAATTAGAGATGTCTGATTTTATTCTTGTGCACTTAGTTTTGATCTCTCTTCCTGCACAATTTAATCTTTTTAAGATAAATTATAATACTCAAAGGAAAAATGGACTCTTAATGAGCTCATTGCTCAATGTGTGCAAGAGGAAGAGAGACTGAAACATGACAAAACAGAAAGTGCTCACTTACTTCCTCTTGGCATTGTTACTAAAGAAAAAAGGACTTATAAAGATAAATGAGCTGGATAAAGGGACTAATAAAGATATAGAAAATAAGATAATGTTGTTTCTTTTGCAGAAATGTCATGAAGAAGGATTGTCCCAAGTATGCAAATTGGTGATGAAAGGATAAACTTCTCAACTTTGTTTATTTAAGTTAATTTATCCTTAGTACCAAATCACACTTAGTGGATCATGTGCAACTACTCACATAAGTGTGACTATGCATAATTGTCTAAGGAGATGAATGTCAACTGATGCTGAAAGATTCATCTATATGGGAAATGATAATAAAGCTCCTATTGAAGCAATATGTTTATATAGATTATATCTAGAATCTGGTTATATTTTGAATTACATGAGACTTTTTATGTGTCATCATTTAGACAAAATTTAATTTTTATTTCTTGTTAGGACAAATGTGGTTATTCTTGTTCATTTTGAAATGGAAAATTTAGTCTTTTTCAGTATTCAAATATTATTGGTACTAGTTCTTTGATTGATAATCTATATAAATTAGACATTTTTGTTTCACAAATTAATGAAATCTTGCATGCAAGCAATTTTGATACAAAGCAAAAATTAATGAATGGGAATTCATATATGTTATGGCACAAGCATTTAAGACATATTTCTAAATATAGAATTGAAAGACTTGTGTTATAAGGAATTCTTGATTCTCTTCAGATGATAAACTCTATATAGAATATATCAAGGGAAAATAAACAAATATCAAGAAAGTTGGTGCTAATATGAGTTTAAGTCTTGGAATTAATTCAATATTTGTGATCTATTCTATGCTACTGAATGACCAACAATATTTCATTACTTTCATTTGATTATTCTTTATGATACTTATACTTAATTTATGAGAAGTCACAATCAGTGGACGTATTCAAAATTTTTAAGACTGAAGTTGAAAATCAACTTGGAAAGAAAATAAAGGCTATCAAATCTGACCAGGTGGTGAATACTATGGCAGATATGATGGATCAGGTGAATAACATCCAAGCCCTTTTACCAAATATTAGAATGTGCTCATCAATATACCATGCAGGACTCCAAGTCAAAATGGTGTAGGCGAGAGATGAATGGACCCTTATGGATAGGGTTAGAAGTATGATAAATCATTCTTCTTTACGATTCACTTTGGGGAGAAGCTTAAAGACTAGTTTACATCTTTAATGAGTTTCAAATACTAAAATCCCATATGAATTATGGATTGAAGAAACCTAGTATTAGGCATCTTCATGTCAGGGATGTCCAAATGAAGTTAGGTCATAAGTAATGAAAGAAAAATTAGACTCAAGAACTATAAGCTGCTATTTTGTTGGATACTTAAAAAGGTTGAAGGATTTTAAGTTTTATGACTCTTCAAATAAATCCTTTTTTGAGATGGGCAATGCTAAATTTATTGAAGAAGTTGAATATGATGGAAGTAATAAACATAGAAATTTTATATTTGAAGAGCAATTTATTACTCTTCCTATAGTTATAATAGAAAATGATCAGATAATTTTACCTGATCATATTCAAGTTGTAAATATGGATAATCAAAATATTCTTGAGTTAACTCCCACTCATACTGAGGAACCACAACATCCTCAAATTGAAGTGCCATTAAGAAAATCCACTAGGGAAAAGAGATTAGCAATTTCAGATGATTATGTTGTGTATCTCAAAGAACATGAGTTTGACATTGGAATGGAGAGTTATCCAATCTCTTTTAGTCAAGTCAAACAAAGTGTTAACTCTCATAAATGGATTGAAGCCATTCAGGATGAGATGAAATCAATGAAAGATAATGATGCTTGGCATCTTATTCAATTACCTAAATCAGTAAAACCCATTGGTTGTAAATGAATTTTTAAAACCAAACGGGATTCAAAAGGAAGTGTTGAAAGATATAAAGCATGTCTAGTCACTAAAGGTTTCACTCAAAAGGAAGGCATTGATTATAAAGAGACTTTATCTCCAGTTTCTTCAAAAGACTCTTTTAGAATCATTATGGCACTAGTAGCTCAATATAATTTAGAGTTACATCAGATGGATGTAAAAACTGCATTTCTCAATGGTGACATTGAAGAAACTATATATATGGTGCAACCAAAAATTTTCAATCTTCTGATTCAAAATACTTGGTATGCAAATTAAAAAAAATCCATCTATGATTTAAAGCAAGCTTCCCGTCAATGGTATAAGAAATTTGATCAAGTGATTACTTCTTTTGATTTTAAAAAAAAAATACTATTGAGCAATGCATTTATCACAAAATAAGTGGGAGTAAATTCATCATCCTAGTGCTATATGTTAATGATATTCTACTAGCAAGTAGCGATATAGGCCTTTTGCATGAAACCAAAAAATTTCTTTCAAATAAATTTGAAATGAAAGATCTTGAGAATGCATCTTTTGTGTTGGGTATACAAATTTATCGAGATCATTCTCGTGATATACTTTGTTTATCACAAAAGGCATATATTGATAAAGTGCTTAATAGATTTGGCATGAAAGATTGTGCATTAGGAGATACACCCATTGCTAAAAGTGATAAATTTAGTTTACTTCAATATCCAATAAATGAATTTGAAAAGAAAGAGATGGAAAAGATCCCTTATGCATCTGCAGTAGGGTGTCTTATGTATGCTCAAGTTTGTACGCATTCGGATATTGCGTACATTGTTGAAATGCTTGGCAGATATTTAAGTAACCCAGGAATAGATCATTGGAAAGCAGTAAAACGGGTTATGTGATATCAGAAGAGAACAAAAGACTTTATGCTCACATATCGGGGATCAGATCATTTGGAGATCATGGGATATTCCGATTCTGATTTTGCTAGTTGCCTCGATAGTAGAAGATCCACTTGATGTTATATTTTTTATTAGATGGCTGAGTTATATCTTAGAAAAGTGTTAAACAAACACTTATAGATTCTTCCACTATGGAATTTATAGCTGAGGCATCAAATCAAAGAATATGGCTACGAAATTTTATCACTGGGCTAAATATTTTTGATGGAATAGAGTGATCATTAAAAATAAATTATGATGATAGAGCTACTGAGTTGTATTCAAAGAACAACATGAGTTCATCAAAATCAAAGCATATTGACATAAAGTTTCTTGTTGTAAAATAAAGAGTTCAGAGTTTTCAAATATCTATTGAACATATTAGTATAAATTTTATGATTGCAGATCCACTTACAAAAGGTTTATCACCTAAAATATTTCATGAGCATGTGGCTCGTATGGGAGTGATTTATTTTGTGATATGCTAGCATAGTGGGAGTTTGCTTATGATGTTCAATGATTATAAATATATTTCTCTGATTAGAATAAAATATTATTATTATCTTATAGTTGAAAACTCTGAAATAAAGTTATGTAATTTCAATTACAGTTTAGCATAAATAACTGAAACTATATGTATAACTCTTTTGAGTTATAATATAAGACCAGTTAGAAATAGACATGATATATGATCACATTACATGAAATTTCTATGCTACACATCCATACTTGATCTATGTCATTAATCATATTGATTTAGTGATCACTGATGGGTCTTGTTATAGAAAAATTATAATAAAGATCAATTTGATTCTATGTCAATATTATTAATGGACTATATTATCTAAAGATATTTCTCTTTCAAGATAGCAAATATTGATCTTTTAAAGTATTTAATAATATATAATTGTCAAGCAATATATATGTGGCCCAAGTGGAAGATTGTTGAGAATTTTTTGAATGTGAGCTTACATATGAATTTAATTATACATTATGTGCTATCTTATTTTTAAACCTATTAATTTTGTGATCAAATAAAGATTAATTAATTTTTGTCTTTTGAGACATCTTATTAATTTTGTATGGAATTATCATGTGTAGAGACCGGACATTTTTTATTTTATTTTAATGATGGGCTGAAATAAAGTAAAATGCACTCAAGTATAAATAGGGTCATGGTCCACATTCTAAAGAGAGAAGTTCTCATTTTACTCATATCACATCTTAAGTGAAAAGAAGACTCTCTCTCTCTCTAAAGAATGCCCCTTTAGAAGTGGAAGGCTAAAATCCCTCATTAGCTCTTCCATGGATTTAGGTACGTTTTCGATTACATCTTCTAGATGATTTGACATGAGATCTGGGCTAGATAAATTTATTTTATCTTTATATGTTTCTAACATAGGAAACTAAATAGACAATGATTATCATTCTTTTTAATGGGTGAATGAAAAAGAGCCAAAACTTAATGACAATTTGGGCCTACTATGTGCCCACAATGAAATGGTTAGAAAGAACTTTAAGGCCATTAGATTTCATTTCATGATTTTGGTCACATTTAATGTTGTGGCCCTAATGCATTTTAAATTTGAATATCATATCTTTTGGGAATCTAGTGTTAGTTGTAATGTGTCTTGCTAACTTTCAAAGTTTGTGTTTTAGGAAAGTATCATCGGTGTCAACATGTATCTTTGATATTGTACCTATCAACGTACTTTTGTTTAGTGAATTCTTAATTAACTAGTTGTGCTCCAACTTTTTCTTCCAAATGTGTGTCAACTTGCATACATATATATATATATATATATATATATATATATATATATATATATATATATATATATATATATATATATATATATATATATATATATATATATATATATATATATATATATATATATACATACATATAACTTCTTCTTTTTATTCTTTTTCCAAGCCATTTTAGAGAAATCTATTTAAGGAAAAAATTGACATGATATCTACATACTTTTCCAAAAGAAAAATATCAAAATTATTGAGATCACAACACATTTCCATGAACTTTGATTCCAAAATAGTATTTATAATAAACATTGGATGTATTCAAGTTCTTGAGGTCATTGATTTCTTATCTTTGGAGCTCAATTTTGAGAAACATTCTTGCGGTTCTTCGGTAAGCTTTGTCTTCTATTGGCTCTAATGAACTTCCCTTGATTTTAGCTTGCCTGAAGGTCATTTGATGCTTGAATCTCATAATCTAGGTTTGCTTGTAGAGAAGAAATATTATATTGATTCCAATGAACTTCTCTCAATTACACCAAATTTAATTTGTCTGATTCTTGTCCTTTCTTGCAACAAATTTAATTTGGCTCCAATTAAGCTTTTATATCTTATGCAAGAGATATTGAGCTTTGGAGCTGTGGTAGTTCCCATGGATTCAACATTATTGTTGGAAATTTGTTTATGTATTTTCAGCTTCTTTATCTGTAGAATCGACATGGTTGTTGGAAGACCGTAGGAACTATTCTAACTCCATGGCTTTCTAATTCCCTTCATGGTGTCTCTACAGCTTTTGATTGGAGAATAAATTTAGAGTCTGTTTGCTACAATATATTTTCAACTATTTTTTTGTTTGAGAATTTTTTTGTAGTAATGATCGTTTATTACTTTTGGTTGTTTAAGGTCAAGTTTTGTGATAAGAATTTATTTTTCCTTATAAAATCTATTATATCTAATCTATTATAAAAATTTTTTTCTTTTTAATGTCATCTCATACCTGCATAAATTTGGAAGGAAATATGTTAGCTAATACCACTTTGCTGATTAATCATAGAAATTAAAAGGTTGGATTTTATTGGGTGGAAGGGCTCCCTATAATATAAGGCCTAAGCTCTAAACATTCTTAAAATAGTTCACTTAAAAACCTTACTCCATATAAGCTTATAGCCTTATAAGGCAGCTCTCAGAGAAAATGGAAGAGCCACACAAAGTTTCCATTACAATCTCTTTGGGGCTTATCTTAACGGGAATCCCACCTCAGAACCTCATAGTTAATTTAGATCTGGGTTCTACTTCCTATGAACGCAAGTCTTCATAGTTAATTACCTCTCTTACGGTAGTAAGAGAGCACTCTTGATTAAGGTTGGAAATAAACATATATATTTGATATGAATTGGTGTTTAAAGGTGTGTGTGATGTGGCATAGATGACTATTTAAGAAGAATAGTTCTGATCAAGATCCTATGGTTCTATCATCCTAGTCTATCAACATCAAAGGGTTAACCGTAATGTCCAAGGAGTCTGATTAGCATCCATGAGTTTCCTCATCTCAGATATCCTAAGTAGAGTAGAGGTTTAGTGTAGGTGTGTTTGCATGACGAACAGATAGATGATTAGGCTTACATGCCTTTGGAATGTCAGATTTATTTAAATTGTTCTCATGACGAACTTATAGATTAGACTTACATCCTATTGAGATGTCAGTAAGGTGTTATGTTTGCACTTCAAGCATGGGTTGGACTTACATTGATTAGAAAGCTGGCATTATTAGACTTACATCTATTTGGAATGTTGTATAGAGATTAGTATTGTACTTGCATTATAAGTATGGGTCAGACATACATAGATTAGAAAGCCGTCAGAATAGACTTACATCCCTTTGGAATGCCAAACTTTGTATGGGTGCTCACATGGTAAATGAATTATAGGGTGTTTGCAGGGTGAATGGCTAAAAGACTAGGCATACATCCCTTTAGAATGCCAGATAAGTGTAGGTGTTTGCATGGCGAACATGTGAGTTGGACTTACCTCCATTTGGAGTGTCAGATTAGTGTTTAAGTCCACATAGCAAACATATGAGTTGGACTTACCTCTATTTGTAGCGTTAGATTAGTGTTTAGGTCCACATAGTGAACTGGCAGATTTATAGGATGTTCGCAGGATGAATTTATGGTTCTAAAGAATGGTGCCTTTGCATTGGAAGTATGGCGCCTAGGCACTATGAAGGGGAGCACCTTGGCATTGTAGGTCATGGCGCTTGTGTATTATTAGGATGGCACCTTGGAGCTAGCAAATCAGTGTCATAGTGTTATAGTAGAGATTTATTTTTAAAACTCTAAGAAGCTAACTCTTGACGCCCAAAAATAGCATCGCGGTGCAATATGTACTATAAAAATGGTTGAGAGTAGGTTGGTAGATTGATCAGCACCTAAGCGTTGATTATGTAACACTGCGGTTCCAATCAAAGGGTCGTTCAAATAGGTTGGCAGGCACATTTAATAGATAAGACAAACTTTCTCTTTTTGACCGGCACAATAATTGCTTTAACCAGTTAATAACGCTTGCATGTGAGCATCATGAGCTGATTTCTTATTAACTGAACCCAAGACTAGGTTTATAAATAGATCCCTTATGCTACAGATTTTTCATTCTATAGTCTTCTTCTTATAGGAACCCTTAGAATATTCTTTCTCTTAGTTTTTTCTCCCATTAAAAAAGTAATCATGTCGCTCAAAAGACTTGTTAGTAAGATGAGGGAGACTTCGAGTAATGCCAATAGATTTGTTAGTGTAGAAGTGGAGGAGAGGTACCAATATGCCCTCATTCACAAACACCTCATTTCAAAGAGAAGTTTCTATAATGCAGGTGAGAGCATGGAGAGGGTCATCATCGAGCATGGCTGAGAAAAGCTAACATACAAAAGCAGTTCCTGCATCATTCCTATGGTGCGAGAATTCTTCTCCAATGCGAAGGAGCATTAATATAATAGAGTTTTTGTACGTGGAAGTTGGTAAGTTTTGATAGTATCATTAACATGTATGTTGACCTCACTTTTGGAGTGAGGATTAATCCTTCCCATTTTAGATCTAGGAACCTTCTAGACATCTGGATTTCCCTAGTACTAGGACATTTTTAGTGACTAAGAGAACAATAAACTTTAGTATAGAGACTTATAGGGCATAACCCGAAGCATAGAATTTACTTTAGGACAAATAAGTTTCACCTACCCTAAGGCCTGAACCAAGACCCATACCCATTCACTCATCTAAACTCAAGCTCAAGTAGATGAAGCTAAATCAACCTCAAACCTATTCAACTAATCTTAATTGAATTGGATTTTTTTAATCCAAGCTCCAAACCAAATTAACTTGGATTTTAACCCAAGTTAACCCCACCACAATCCTATAAATTAATTCATCCCCATTCAAATAAACTAAATACAACTTTGTTTTCTCAATTTCTCTGATTATTCAATAGATCACTTCAAGCCACTCCAACACTCGCCATCAATCCAATTGAACCAAAAGAGTTTGTTCAACCCAAGCTAGCTCATTTGTCCTAAAAAGTTCAAATGAGCCAAAACATAATTAAGCCCAAATCAATTGCGATCAAAACCACCAATCGAGATTGAATTTATCATTGAACACATCCCAACCATCTATAACCCAATTAGTTCAAGTTGGCTCCACCAAGTCACTTAACCCAAAGTTACCTAAAAGGGATAATTAAGCCAAACACCAATTAAACTCCCATTGGATAAAATCAAGCCCTCCAATCCCTTCATTGATGATTGTAGGTCATTATTAAACACTCAATTATAATCAATTGAACTTATTCAAGTCAATTTGACCCTTTGACCTAATTCGGCATAAAGGGTTATATTGAACCAAATCAAATTTAGACCAATTTGGTTAAAACCACTGCTTCTAATTAATCACTAATTTAATATTAAACATGATTCAACCTTCAATTGAACCCAATTTGGTCAACTCAACATAATTAGCTTAATTTGACCTAAAGGGTCAAATTGAACCAAATCACTTCATAATCTAAATCAATTCAAATCAATGCCACCAATCACTTAGATATGATCAATTGAATATAAACCTAACTCATGCTCAAGCCAATTAGGCCAATTAGGCCAATTAGGCCAATTGGGCCAATTTAGTCAAATTGATCAACATGACTCATTTAACCTAAATTAAATCATATGAGCCAAATCAAAATCTAACTCAAATTGAATCAAACCAATGACACTCATTCACTCCAAATGACCAATTGAGCTTACCTAAGTCATCACTTTGACCCAATTTGGTCAAAATAGTCAACTTAGCCCAACTTGACCCCATACAAATCAAATTGAGTCAAACCCAATCAAACTAAGCTCAAACCCAACTAAACTTGGCATGACTCGTCCTTAGGTCACCATGGGCCTGCCCAAGTAGGCATAACCCATAGTGAACTTGGTTTAGGACAAATCTAATGAACCAAGCCACCCAAATGGGATAAAATCCCCATTTGGGTGGGTTCTCCACCCCCTTCTCCCATGGTAGCCACCTTTGACTCTTCTTCGATAAAGGACCACTGACTCAACCTAACCCAAAACTGTTGGACTCAGCCTTTAGCTAAGAGAGGGTGAGTTCACCCATGGACAACTATTAATCCACCTAAGGGAGAGTGTACACCTCATGTCAGCTTACCACACTCCCTCAGCCTCTCATCCTTAGCCACCTCCCCCGCCATCTCCACCTACTGTCAGATGACAAAGGTCAATCTAATCCAACTTAGTTCAGAGGAAGAGAGTATACTCATCCTCATCCATTCAAACTCAGAAGAGAGCTTCCCTAGAGCATTTCGCGGAGTCGCATGCCTTCTCCTAAGCTCCTCCTGCACTCCACCACTTGCGAGACCAACTCCCATTAAACCCGCAAGCTCCATCCATCCAAACTTTCTAAACCTCCACCATACTCAAATTACCTCTTCCCACATCTTCACTTCACTCTAGCAAGCTGAAATGAATAGTTTCCTGAGTGATTTGACCACCGAAAGCTATCCCTAAACCAACTCTAGAGAGCTTCATGGTGACGTTTGGCCCACAGATCGATCAACAGGGAGGCAGCTTGAGATCTTTTCAGCAAAGCTTTGTCTCTTCAAAATGAAGCTACCTCTATCAGTGGATCGCTAGTCTATAGCTCCGGCGAGGTAAAAATCTGGCAACCGTAGTCTTGGCCTCTAAGTGTTGGTTTTTTTTTTGAATTGAATCATGTTTTCATGCAATCTCCACCGTATGATCTTCTTAGATTCATTCCCTGATTGTTTTGGAGTCGATTTTGCCATTGAATGAGCTCTAGCGAGCTCGGGTCGAGCGGCGGAAGGTGGACAGTGTCCGTTTTCTGATGCTCATGGGACGACGGATCACTGGCCATCCGTTTTGCGTGATTAGAATGGATGTCTATGATTAATCACATTAGAAATTTCAATTTAATCCCTTTAAAATCACAGGATTAATCTTGACCGTCCAATCTGAGATCGGACGACCGAGACGAAACTGCGTCCGCTGTCATTAAGTTAGCTGTCACGTCAAACAATTTAAATTGCCACTAATGTGATGTCACGTGGAAAGCGCTGCCACATCAGCAACTACATGACGCCAATGGTTTAAAGGGTTAATTAAGGTTTAAAAATATAATTAAATGGCCAAAACTTCATAAATCATAACTACTTATAGAAAAATCTAAAAAATACAAATAAACTCATTTTTAAAATGTTAGAGAGAGAAGAATTTATGAAAAATAAAATTCTTAATTAATACCTAATGAACAGTGCTTAATTAATGTTTGAAGCTCAGGCTAATTATCTTAATATAGGCCAAATTACTTGGCTAATTAATTTTAAAGTGAGTGAGTTGATTCTATGGGATGTCCTCGTCCTCCCATAATTTTCTTGGAATTATTTGCCATATACGTTAAAGGATTTGGAATTTCAACTCTAATCACCCTCTTTAATTAATTATATAATTATTAAAATTGGTGAACAATAAAAATTAGATAATTAATGTTAATTAATCAATATGACAATGGAAATAATGAGGAGAAATAATTGAGACCCCTTTCTTAATTATTTTGTCAAGTATATTTCCTTAAGATGGTTAATTAAAATGTTTAATAATTAAGAAAATTAATGATAAAATAAGAACCAAAATTAACAATTGGTTCAGGTAAGTCAAATATAATCCATTAATTTTTTTTATGTGTTTAATAACATAACATCATTAAAGAAATTATGATTATCCTATTTGTGTTGGAAAATCATAAGAGTATTTAACATAGATTCTTTTTAATTTTTAATCTAATTAACTCTTAAGCATGAGCCTAATTGCATTAGACTCTTTTAGGTGTATTGTTAATTTTATTTTTCTAAAAGCATATCATTGAAG
The DNA here is from genome assembly GCA_021442155.1 of Cymbidium sinense. Lineage (NCBI taxonomy): Eukaryota > Viridiplantae > Streptophyta > Magnoliopsida > Asparagales > Orchidaceae > Cymbidium > Cymbidium sinense. Next base: position 89,385,622 of record CM038232.1, on the reverse strand, counting down.
GCTCATGATCAAGTAGTTAATCAAATCAAAGAAATTTAGGAAAGGGTAATTAAATTGATGTGCTTAATAGCTGGAACCTAATCAACCAATAAAATCCATTTAATTTCCTTCTTTAAATATGTTAAATCACCAACATGGGATGGGATAAATACTAAATATCATTTCTCCTCTTTAGATTTTAGCAACTTAAATATCAAAATCAAATCTCATAAAAACTTTGGTTAATGTTAAGGAGTGTTTATTTGGCTTGATTGTCCTTAAGATTTAATATAATTGAGTATATTATGTGGCAATATTTAATTATTTCTTTTTAATTATTATAAATATGCATGCCATTTGTTTCATATGTTCATGCTTTAAAAAAGGAGAATTAAAAGAATGTGATTGCATTTAAGTTGCATGTATTGAATAAATATTATTATATGGTGTGACTATTATTACTAATAAATCCCAAAATATTTTTGAAACAATAAGTTAATAATGGATAAAAATGTGGAATTTAAGTTAATGTATACCATGAATACTTAATGAATTTCCATTTAGTTATAACTTAAGGATAGTAAAGGATTGTTCGATCTTTAGGTTTTATGTGTATGTTTATATGTATTTGAATTAATAAGTATATAGTCTAGATATCCTGGGAATATGAGGCTTTAAGTAGCCCCCAAAGAGGTCTTAGATAATCAATTTTCTGGTTTAATAATGGGACGTACTTGCTTAATTTCTTATGTGTATGCATGTGTTAGAATTTGGGATAAAACTTTGTTTTTCATGCCATTAAGCTTTACATAAACAAAAAAATTATTTTTATATAATCTTAGCATGATTTTCATTTTTATGCTTGTGGATATATTTATATGTATTTGAATTAGCAAGTATATAGTCTAGGCATCTTAGGAGCATGAGGCTTTAAGTAGACCTGAGGAGGTCTTAGATAATCTCACTTTTCTGGTTTAACAATAACACGTACTTGCTTAAATTTTTAATACATGTTTGCTTATGCTTAGCTATGAAATGATAAATTTTTTTTACTAAATTCATGCATTAATGATCATCAAGTGTGCAAAATATGAGTATGTATTGCATGTACAAATATGTATATTAAATAAAATATTAAGAACAAAGGAGAAAAGAAAGAAAGAAAGAGTGTGTATGCTATTTATAATGGAAAAAAAGTAGTGGAATGTTACTCATGTGATAGTGACTCAATTTCATTAATCCTAAGATGCATTTCACGTTTGAATGAGATTCTTTAAAATTAATCTAAACTTAGGCTTAGTGAAATATTTATAAGTGGTTCACTAAGGAAACTAAAGCCATGATAGTATACCCTCAGAAAATAACTTAGAATAGGGATAAAGATGTTATACCTATTTCTTCTCTTTATAATAATTAAGTGTTAAGTAGGTATTAAATAAAATAAAAAAATGTAAATTAAAATCAATCAATTTATTAAAAAAATTAAAGTGAAACCACCCCTAATGATTAATTTAAACAATTTTAAAACTTTAGACAATCAAGCTTCTAAATCCTAATCAAGACACACCACACTAAGCCTTAGTACACATGTTAGAATGCTAAATCACCAATTCTAGTATTAAGTTAGGTCTGTGTATGTTACGATAATGTGTTTTGTTTTATGATGTAATATTTTAGACTGAATGTTAGGATTATTTATGGAAGATTAGATGTTAGGTCATCAGTAGCCTAATGATATTTTATGCGGAGGATTGTGCTAAAGGGGCCACTGTAATAACAAATAAATATAAATATTATTGCTTGCAGGTGTTGCTTATGCTCCTAAGCATAATTCAATTAGGACAGGTGAGCTTGGTTACCCAAGTGTAGGGAGTTAAGTCTAAATATGTGAAATATAATTGCTTGACTTTTATGTTTGGTTAGTTACATCTTTTTTGCAGGTGTGGTTAGATTTCTTTTATGTTATAAATATGTAATTTTTTGTAATAGGATTATGATTAGTGTTATGGGGTTTACGATGAGCAGTGGCTAAAAGGCAAAGACCTGAGAGGCCCTGTGAAACCTAGATTAAATATAACTAAAGAAGAAAATAAGGAATAAGGATTCAAGACCACCATATCATTCATTTTATTTGTAAAATTTAATTATAATCTAGGTTGTGTAAGGGTAGAGCTTGGCTACCCAACTCTTTCTCTTTTCAGGAGTATACGGTGGTACCTTGTCGCATCGGCCTTTTACTCTTTTACGAAATTCTAATATTTGATTGTTGTATTTAGTTTGTGAAATAGAAATGACATGTTTTTTATAGGTTTCTTAAAGTGTGATAATTTGATGCGTGGCTTGAAAGCGGTAGGCTCTTTAGGATAAAATTAATTTTTTTTATCAGCACTGAATAACTCATAACTAAATTTTAATACAATTCATGACCTCATTTTAAAGTTTAGGTTCTTAACCAAGATAATAAAATATTTAGCAACCCCTTAGCTAAATGTTATATGTTATCACACCATGTATATCATATTGTTTCACTCTTGAATATGGAGGGTCTCCACTCTTACACGATAAAAGGATATGCTTGACTTTTTAAAGCAATCCTTTATAGTGGAGAATACCTCCTCTAACTGATTTAGCTCATAACTTAATTTCATCATGCATATATGCATAATTGTCCTAAACCTTGATCCAAAATAAATGTGTCAAAATAATCCAAAAATTGTAAACTTTTAATATTAGTTTAAGTCATGTTTTCATATAAATCATAATCTAGTCTTTTAGGTAGTGAGTTTAAGATTCTAGCTTCCTTCCTAATTAAATAACAACCTAACTATCTTGCATCTACATAAAACCAGCATACATGATTTTAAAGCATAGGAAGTGTTAGTTGGTGGCCACTCTAGGCGGTTGTAAGTCTAGAAAAGTCGAGGTGCATCTATTATCTCTTATGGAGGTAAATCATTATATCTTTTTTTTTTTTTTTATTAGACTTAAGTCATGCTTCTAGCTTATACTAAAGCATTTTAGATTTAGGTTCCAAAGCTACTTATTTTCTTCGGGCTACGAGTTTAAGTCCTCACCTCTTAGGCATTTTCATAATTTTGTATTGCTAGAATCTAAGTCCTACCATTTTAATAAAATTTTAACTCAAATAAATAATTTTCTCTCTTTCCAAAATATAAAGCCTCATAATAGTGTAGATTGAAGCACTCACCAGACTTCCTAGTATTATGGGTGCTTCCTACTTATTTTCCTTTGGAATCTGTGAAGAAGTCTTCCTATTCGAGTAATCTCGTTTGGTTTCTAATAACACACAATTCTTTGATAATCTAGCCTTGAAATCTTTGGAGATACTAGTTGACTATTTTAATCAAGTGTATTCTCAAGAAATTCTCATTTTCTTGGATGCAATTAACTATGAAAGCTTGCTTCCATAGGGAACTGAAGAATCCGACATAAAATAAATCATGCTTTACTTATCCATGTAAAGTAGGGGAATAATTTCTGGTATACATGAAGACCCATCTATCTTAGGAGTTCTTATTAGGTGATTGAGTCCATTGTAGGGTGATGTTTCTATCTTTCGAGATAGTACATCATATCTTAATATCGCACTTAATCACTTCAATAAATTACCCTTAAGATCTATGTGATGTCCCAATGACTCTAAATTAAAACACCACAATGTATTACAATTTGCAAAATATAGTGTATGATCAATATCGTTCCTATTATAACGATCATCCTGATTTTGATGAAGTTTTTAGTTTTCTTACTGATAGAAATGCCAATATTCAGCAGAAATGGTAGGAGGAAATGATCATTAATTTTTTTGTCACCGACCAAATGGCAGAGTCTAAGGCTTGACACTATTTTACTTCTACCAAATTGATGCACATTAGTAATATCAGTAAGACGATTAAAGACAGGGTCATTTTGAATTTTTTTATTTAAAAGGGCTTTATACTAGATATAGAAAAGATTATTTATAATTCAATTTATAATATTCTTAAGAGTAGTATTACTATAAGATAAGATTATCCTTCCCTCATTTATGATTTATGTGCTGCAGCGGGTGCGTTGGGGGAGCATGATGAAGAAGTTCTTATTCAAAAGGCTCCTTTGATGAAGAGGATGATTGGGGGATTTTGGTTGAGATTTGAGGTGGGGGAGAGTTCACATGCCTCACAACCTCGATCCCAATCTTCCTAAACTTTAAACAAGAAACTCCAAGAAAATGGAGGAGAAGTCTCGGCTTTAAGAAAAAAGGTTGGCGAGAGCACCTGCAGGCAACATGCCTTGGAAAAGAAATATGATTATCATATGGATTAGTAGCAGAAACAAATTTTTTACATGGCTAACTTTAACTTAACATTATTTTATATGTTCAAAAATTGTGACTTTATAGGTTTGAGTTAGGCTTTCTTTCATACAACACCTCAATATACAATTTATGTAATCTAGTTTTATTTTTAATAAATATATTTTTATTTCATATGTTTATGTATTTCTATGTATGTGTCCTTTTGTTTGTCATTTGAAAGCTCCAAAATTTAAAATAATAAAATTTTCTAACTTTAAATGATATTATAGTAATAGTGCTTCTACGTTGAGAATATAATGCTTAGGCGTTGCTAGCATACATGACATAAGTTTAAAACCCGAAGAGGCTGGTTGCGGCACTCTCAAGAAAGAAAATTTTTTGTTTAAAGCTTGAGAGTCTTGCACTGTGGCGCTTTGTCATCCTACGCAAGAGTCTAGTGCTACGACGCTTGATATGTAGCGTTGCAACACTTTTAAGATTGAAAATTTTATCATCTTACCTGAGAGGTCAACGCTACAGTGCTTGATGTTCAGCGGCGTGGGCATCGTAGTGATGCTAGGTAGACAAGATTAGGATTTTGGATTTAGTAAGGTCAATATTCTACATGTCTGAAATCATGAAATTAATACAGGGCCATGATGCTTAAGGGACAACGTTATGGTGCTATGACTAGATGTATTTCGGTTACAAACCCGAGATCTCAACGCCTCAGCACTGGACCCACAATGCTATGGCACTGTTTCATTAGTGCCTAATATTTAATAGCTTCTGGAGAATTTTAAAATTTCGGTAGTATAACGCTTCAGTAGTATTTGATTTCATGATTTTTAGTATATTAACACCCTTCTCCCTTGTTCTAGATCCAAGATTAACGGAGAAAGAATTTTATTTCACACTAGAACCAAAATACGATGGTGGAATAGACTTAAGGATGTAATACCTCAGCATTGAAAAATAACACTACGACACTACTTTTGAAGATGTGAAATCCAAGAGTTTAGCACAGTAGCACTAAAATACAGCACCACTGCGCTGTAAGAATGATACCTAAACTCAAGAACTTAGCATCGCGATGCCAAATATCTAGCACCTTGGTGTTATGGGATGGAGCATCAAAGATTTCATTTCTGAGAGCGTAGTACATCGACGTCACAACGCCATAGAGCAGGAATTCCATATTTGAACTAGATTCTTACAGAATTTGATAATTTTTTGTGAAAATTCGGTGGCATAATTCCTTAACAATACTGAATTTTTATATATTTAGTGCAAACACACTCTTCTCCCTTGTTCCGGATCCAAGATGGATCGAGGAAGAATTTTGTTTTCTTATGCCAGAACTAAGTTCAATGACAATGGTCTTCATATTTTAAGATTCTAGAATTTCTGATTTGGGGGGTGTTTGTTTTACTCTAAATCTACGATCAATGGAGATAAACCGCTTTAATTCTCACTGGATCCAAGACTAATGCTGTAAATCTTTCAAATTTGTTTTTAGAGAGAAAATTATATAAATATAGTATTTCCATAAATTTTTATCTAAAACTGAAGGAAGTAAACCTCGCTCTTGTCTCTTGTATGAGGAGATCGCTCTCGGGTAACAATAGAAAGTGCACAGTTGAGAGTGCAAGAGACCAGGAGCAAGAATAGAGCCAGTGAGATAAAAAGAGAGTGAGGAAAAAAGAAGAACTTAGGGGGACAGTTCACCCATTTTAATAGAGGATTTTCTACTATTGAGGCGGTTTTCTGCTCCATAATTGTTCCTCCCACTCCCATCTGGGTGATTGTTACTATTGAGGCGGGAAAGACAATTTGCTTGCTTTTAAAACTGAAGACCATCATGACAGTGCCTCAGTGTTGGTATCACAATGCTACATTGTTGTGTTATTTAAGTAGCAAATAGTCAAAGGTAGTTTAAGTTTCTAGATGCTATAAGGTGGAGACAGCACCTAGACACTGTGATTGCAGAACCGTGGAGCTTTAAGCTGGGTTGTTCAATTTATTTTTTTTTTAGATGAAAATAAGTGCCAAAGGTAAATGTGATTCATATGCAAGAATTGCTTATTCAACTAGCTGTCGGATTGCCCCACATATATGTTCTTGAGTCCAATCAATTTTTTTGGTAGTCTAAAGGTGGAAAGTCAAGTGACAGAGAACTTACATCAATCCGACTTGTTAAAGATGTACAAACCAAAAGCAAGCCTCCTCCCACTTCAATGAGAAGTTGCACTAAGGTTTGCCACTATTTTACAATTCACCATCATATCTTATGTTGTGCATAATTTTATCAATGTCATCTTTCAATAATATTATTTCCCTTTTTATAAAATTTGCAATAATCAACTTGAATGGATTAAGATGTCTTACTAAGCTCTTACATTGGTTTGCATTTGAATTAAACAAAACTCCCAAATATAGCTTTATTAATAAGCTCTCTCTCTCTCTCTCTCTCTCTCTCTCTTATATATATATATATATATATATAGAATTTGGTTATATCAAAGGAAAATTGCTTATAAAGTGAATCTAATGAGCTCTTAAAGTTTTGAAATTACAAAAGTGACATAAATTATAAATTATAATATATATATTGCACAAGACCTGATACATGAAGAATCTTAATAATTGAAAATTTCAAAACATGTTGTGCTCACAGTAATTTGGACTTGTTATGCTAAGAAATGTTACGAACAAAAAAATTTAAAACAAAAAAGTTCAACTATACTCCTCATCTTTGTCTTCCACTCCCTCTCGTATCACTAGAAGCTTTGTCCTTGCCCCAAGTTCAGCATATATAAATTCAAAACCATATGAGTTAATATTAACCTTATGCAAGTTTGAAGTTGATTGGATTATTAAATTCTTACATGTGCTCTTATGATGGTAGACCCTCACCATTTGTGGGCCATTTTACTCCTTTTTCCTTGATTCTCCACAAAGCTTCTTATTCTCCTGTTCCTTGGCCTACCTCTAAGTCTTCTTGTATTGTGGGCCAATTTGAAGGCCATCATCGATGAAGTTGACTCTTACTTGGAAGTGTCGCAATTGCACCATCATAGGCCTTCTTGTATTTGTAATTACAATGTCAAAATAACAATCAAACATAAAGCTAACTTTAAAAAGAAAAGAAATCTTATCACATGATAATGCTCATCCACATGCACATGCCATGATGCTAATCTTTTTGACACCTAAGAAAAATGTAGCATGAATACATGGGAGTCCATTCATCCACCAGTACTTGTAAGTACACTTATACTCAATGACCACTTCATGACCACTTCATGTCTTTCATTACATCCCTCAACCTCGATTTATATGATGTCGATTGTCTAATAATAAAATGTGTCTTCATTATTATCAAGTTTTTAATTTACTCTTCAATAGTAGGAAATAAGTCACCTTTCCACCTATTTGATTTTATCTATCTCTCAGCACTTTGCTCTATTAGCAGGCCTCTAATCACATCAACTAAATCTATAATCATTTTATCCCTAGCCTCTCCAATCCATGAGTTGAAAGAATATGACATATTGTCGGCGTTGGTTTAACTTTTTATTACAAGTAAGAATTAGCATTTTGACCATTTGTTGGGAAGACTAAGTAGATAAGCATATAGCTAGGACAACTATCAAATATTTTATTTTATTTTTAACATCATAATTATATTTGAGAATGTATTTGCTAGCCACATATTATTTTTGATCTTACTACTATGAAAATGATAATTTTTTTATATTCTTCAACAAATTATGCATGCACACCCTATGATTAGTATTAGGAATGCACTTCTCATTGCCTCATAACCTCTTTTCCATATTTGAGATAAATGATAAAGGCTCAATATCACAGTTAAAAGAAATAACTATATTTCTCAAAAACCATTCACATAATCTCCTTGACTGAGACTCGACAACTGCAAATGCCATCGTAAAAAGTTTATTATTACCATCTAAAGCATTTGTTGAAAGCAAGACACCCAAATATCTCGCTCTTGTCTCTTGTATGAGGAGATCGCTCTCGGGTAACAATAGAAAGTGCACAGTTGAGAGTGCAAGAGACCAGGAGCAAGAATAGAGCCGGTGAGATAAAAAGAGAGTGAGGAAAAAAGAAGAAGGGGACAGTTCACCCATTTTAATAGAGGATTTTCTACTATTGAGGCGGTTTTCTGCTCCATAATTGTTCCTCCCACTCCCATCTGGGTGATTGTTACTACTGAGGCGGGAAAGACAGTTTGCTTGCTTTTAAAACTGAAGACCATCATGACAGTGCCTCAGTGTTGGTATCACAATGCTACATTGTTGTGTTATTTAAGTAGCAAATAGTCGAAGGTAGTTTAAGTTTCTAGATGCTATAAGGTGGAGACAGCACCTAGACACTGTGATTGCAGAACCGTGGAGCTTTATGCTGGGTTGTTCAATTTATTTTATTTTTAGATGAAAACAAGTGCCAAAGGTAAATGTGATTCATATGCAAGAATTGCTTATTCAACTAGCTGTCAGATTGCCCCACATATATGTTCTTGAGTCCAATCAATTTTTTTGGTAGTCTAAAGGTGGAAAGTCAAGTGACACTGCCTTGGTAGAGAAATTACATCAATCCCGACTTGTTAAAGATGTACAAACCAAAAGCAAGCCTCCTCCCACTACTTCAATGAGAAGGTTTTACTGCTATTTTACAATTCACCATCATATCTTATGTTGTGCATAATTTTATCAATGTCATCTTTCAATAATATTATTTCCCTTTTTATAAAATTTGCAGTAATCAACTTGAATGGATTAAGACGTCTTACTAGCTCTTACATTGGTTTGCATTTGAATTAAACAAAACTCCCAAATATAGCTTTATTAATAAGCTCTCTCTCTCTCTCTCTCTCTCTCTCTCTCTCTCTCTCTCTCTCTATATATATATATATATATATATATATATATATATATATATATATATATATATATATATATATATATATATATATATATATATATATATTATAATTTGGTTATATCAAAGGAAAATTGCTTATAAAGTGAATCTAATGAGCTCTTAAAGTTTTGAAATTACAAAAGTGACATAAATTATAAATTGTAATATATATATTGCACAAGACCTGATACATGAAGAATCTTAATAATTGAAAATTTCAAAACATGTTGTGCTCTTATAACACAGTAATTTGGACTTGTTATGCTAAGAAATGATACGAACAAAAAAATTTAAAACAAAAAAGTTCAACTATACTCCTCATCTTTGTCTTCCACTCCCTCTCGTATCACTAGAAGCTTTGTCCTTGCCCCAAGTTCAGCATATATAAATTCAAAACCATATGAGTTAATATTAACCTTATGCAAGTTTGAAGTTGATTGGATTATTAAATTCTTACATGTGCTCTTATGATGACTGAAGACCCTCACTGATTACATTTGTGGGCCATTTTACTCCTTTTTCCTTGATTCTCCACAAAGCTTCTTATTCTCCTGTTCCTTGGCCTACCTCTAAGTCTTCTTGTATTCAGTGGGCCAATTTGAAGGCCATCATCAGATGAAGTCCGTTGACTCTTACTTGGAAGTGTCGCAATTGCACCATCATAGGCCTTCTTGTATTTGTAATTACAATGTCAAAATAACAATCAAACATAAAGCTAACTTTAAAAAGAAAAGAAATCTTATCACATGATAATGCTCATCCACATGCACATGCCATGATGTTAATCTTTTTGACACCTAAGAAAAATGTAGCATGAATACATGGGAGTCCATTCATCCACCAGTACTTGTAAGTACACTCCTTATACTCAATGACCACTTCATGTCTTTCATTACATCCCTCAACCTCCGATTTATATGATGTCGATTGTCTAATAATAAAATGTGTCTTCATTATTGTCAAGTTTTTAATTTACTCTTCAATAGTAGGAAATAAGTCACCTTTCCACCTATTTGATTTTATCTATCTCTCAGCACTTTGCTCTATTAGCAGGCCTCTAATCACATCAACTAAATCTATAATCATTTTATCCCTAGGCTCTCCAATCCATGAGTTGAAAGATTATGACATATTGTCGGCGTTGGTTTAACTTTTTATTGCAAGTAAGAATTAGCATTTTGACCATTTGTTGGGAAGACTAAGTAGATAAGCATATAGCTAGGACAACAATATTTTATTTTATTTTTAACATCATAATTATATTTGAGAATGTATTTGCTAGCCACATATTATTTTTTGATCTTATGAAAATGATAATTTTTTTATATTCTTCAACAAATTGTGCATGCACACCCTATGATTAGTATTAGGGAATGCACTTCTCATTGCCTCGATAACCTCTTTTCCATATTTGAGATAAATGATAAAGGCTCAATATCACGTTAAAAGAAATAACTATATTTCTCAAAACCATTCACATAATCTCCTCTCCTTAGACTAGGCAAATGCCATCGTAAAAAGTTTATTATTACCATCTAAAGCATTTGTTGAAAGCAAGACACCCAAATATCTCGCTCTTGTCTCTTGTATGAGGAGATCGCTCTCGGGTAACAATAGAAAGTGCACAGTTGAGAGTGCAAGAGACCAGGAGCAAGAATAGAGCCAGTGAGATAAAAAAGAGAGTGAGGAAAAAGAAGAAGAACTTAGGGGACAGTTCACCCATTTTAATAGGATTTTCTACTATTGAGGGTTTCTGCTCCATAATTGTTCCTCCCACTCCCATCTGGGTGATTGTTACTACTGAGGCGGGAAAGACAGTTTGCTTGCTTTTAAAACTGAAGACCATCATGACTTCTCGTGTTGGTATCACAATGCTACATTGTTGTGTTATTTAAGTAGCAAATAGTCGAAGGTAGTTTAAGTTTCTAGATGCTATAAGGTGGAGCACTAGACACGTGATTGCAACGTGGAGCTTTATGCTTTGGGTTGTTCAATTTATTTTATTTTTAGATGAAAACAAGTGCCAAAGGTAAATGTGATTCATATGCAAGAATTGCTTATTCAACTAGCTGTCGGATTGCCCCACATATATGTTCTTGAGTCCAATCAATTTTTTTGGTAATCTAAAGGTGGAAAGTCAAGTGACATTGCCTTAGTAGAGAAATTACATCAATCCCGACTTGTTAAAGATGTACAAACCAAAAGCAAGCCTCCTCCCACTACTTCAATGAGAAGTTGCACTAAGGTTTGCCTGCTATTTTACAATTCACCATCATATCTTATGTTGTGCATAATTTTATCAATGTCATCTTTCAATAATATTATTTCCCTTTTTATAAAATTTGCAGTAATCAACTTGAATGGATTAAGACGTCTTACTAAGCTCTTACATTGGTTTGCATTTGAATTAAACAAAACTCCCAAATATAGCTTTATTAATAAGCTCTCTCTCTCTCTCTCTCTCTCTCTCTCTCTCTCTCTATATATATATATATATATATATATATATATATATATATATATATATAATTTGGTTATATCAAAGGAAAATTGCTTTTAAATTAAAAGTGAATCTAATGAGCTCTGAAAGTTTTGAAATTACAAAAGTGACATAAATTATAAATTGTAATATATATATTGCACAAGACCTGATACCTGAAGAATCTTAATAATTGAAAAATTCAAAACATGTTGTGCTCTTATAACACAGTAATTTGGACTTGTTATGCTAAGAAATGTTACGAACAAAAAAATTTAAAACAAAAAAGTTCAACTATACTCCTCATCTTTGTCTTCCACTCCCTCTCATTATCACTAGAAGCTTTGTCCTTGCCCCAAGTTCAGCATATATAAATTCAAAACCATATGAGTTAATATTAACCTTATGCAAGTTTGAAGTTGATTGGATTATTAAATTCTTACATGTGCTCTTATGATGATTGAAGACCCTCACTGATTACATTTGTGGGCCATTTTACTCCTTTTTCCTTGATTCTCCACAAAGCTTCTTATTCTCCTGTTCCTTGGCCTACCTCTAAGTCTTCTTGTATTCAGTGGGCCAATTTGAAGGCCATCATCAGATGAAGTCCATTGACTCTTACTTGGAAGTGTCGCAATTGCACCATCATAGGCCTTCTTGTATTTGTAATTACAATGTCAAAATAACAATCAAACATAAAGCTAACTTTAAAAAGAAAAGAGATCTTATCACATGATAATGCTCATCCACATGCACATGCCATGATGTTAATCTTTTTGACACCTAAGAAAAATGTAGCATGAATACATGGAGTCCATTCATCCACCGACTTGTGTAAGTACACTTATACTCAATGACCACTTCATGTCTTTCATTACATCCCTCAACCTGATTTATATGATGTCGATTGTCTAATAATAAAATGTGTCTTCATTATTGTCAAGTTTTAATTTACTCTTCAATAGTAGGAAATAAGTCACCTTTCCACCTATTTGATTTTATCTATCTCTCAGCACTTTGCTCTATTAACAGGCCTCTAATCACATCAACTAAATCTATAATCATTTTATCCCTAGCCTCTCCAATCCATGAGTTGATAGATTATGACATATTGTCGGCGTTGGTTTAACTTTTTATTACAAGTAAGAATTAGCATTTTGACCATTTGTTGGGAAGACTAAGTAGATAAGCATATAGCTAAGGACAACTATCAAATATTTTATTTTATTTTTAACATCATAATTATATTTGAGAATGTATTTGCAGCTAGCCACATATTATTTTTGATCTTCTGGCTACTATGAAAATGATAATTTTTTTTATATTCTTCAACAAATTATGCATGCACACCCTATGATTAGTATTAGGGAATGCACTTCTCATTGCCTCAGCCAACCTCTTTTCCATATTTGAGATAAATGATAAAGGCTCAATATCACAGTTAAAAGAAATAACTATATTTCTCAAAAACCATTCACATAATCTCCTTGACCGAGACTCGACAACTGCAAATGCCATCGTAAAAAGTTTATTATTACCATCTAAAGCATTTGTTGAAAGCAAGACACCCAAATATTTAGATTTCAAATAACATGCATCAAGACCCACAAGATGTTTACAGCCAACAAGAAAGCCATTGATATAGACCCTAAAACTAACATGTAATCTTTCAAATGTGTTGTGGTTGCCATTGTAATCAAAAGTGATATGAGAACATGCATTTCTTTTAATAAACACCAATCTTAATGTAGGAACCCACTTGTAATTATTATCAACTAATCTAAATATGTTGCCTTGTGCTAATTATCTTGACCGCATAGATTTATATATGATAGTGATAGCCTATACTTATTTTCTAGGCCAATATTAATTTATCTAGGAGATATGTCTGGATATTTTTGTACTATATCCTAGATTTAATGTGCCACCAAATTAGATGTTGCTTGTTTGTTACAAACTTTATTGATGCATGGACACAAATGTGAAGTTTCTATTTTTTCTGACTTCAAATGTATGACCATCAGCACATACTAAGGCTCTTACTCTCCATGGGCATCCACTATAAGAAGAAGTGGTGATAACTATCTTTCTATCATTGGCTTTAAACTTTATGCCTACATTCTTCGTAATAGCCATTAATCAATAAAATTATCTTAAACTTGAATCAATAAACTGAGTACCAACTTTGACTTGCCATTGAGCCTCTAGTAATCAAGTTCATTTGTAGATCTATTAGTATAATCAGAGCTCGAATGATGGTATTCTACAATTTGACCATGATCCATAAATTCTATATTTTGTAAATTTGTTATATCTTATACTCCTTGAGACATCGTAGTCTTCAAATTAACTTTATTGACACAAACAAATGCAAACTTAGAATTAAATGTAAAAGCAAAATTTAATAGGTGTAAATTTAAAATAATAAATGTTTATGTTTACTTAAGACTACAACTTATTCCAACAAAGTTTGTGTTGTGAAAATAATCGAGGTCATTATTATCTTTTTGTTAACGCATAATGTAAGAAAAATATGTGTGATTATCTTTAATAGGCTTTCTAAAACAAACAAATATAGCCTAAATAAAAACACACTCACTAATGTGACAGGCTATGAGCTCCTTGTGCAGCAATGTAGTCGATCAAATAGGACTAGGAGCTCACTGTATCTAGTTGATGAAAATACGCCGAGATAGCTCAAGCTGTGCTGGGAGTTCGCTGTGACATTAGTAACATAGAAATACAATGGAGGTAGGAGATGGGGATATACCAAGGAAATATGTGGGAAATAAAAATGATGACGACAAGAGACGGGTTAAGTGGCAAGGGATGGGATGAGGAAGACGAGGTTATATGTTGGAGATGGAGTTGAGTAACAGTGAGAGATGCGAGCGACGATGGGAGACGTAGGTGCGTGAATAGGGAATGAGGTTAAAAGATGTGATGAAAAATGGTAAATTTGAAGCAATTAGGAGTTTTGGGTGGGTGACATGAAAATAGTAGGATTTAGGTGGTAGATATGTAAATGATAATGTTTTATGTGGTGGATATATAAATTCTCATTGAATCAAATGATGATTCTTTGACAAATGTATCAAAGCATAGTTTTTTTAAATTATTATTATTATTAGTATTAGTATTTTAATTTTCTGGCGTAGATCCCTCCTCCAGTCACCACATAGTCTACACTTCATCAAGCCCAAACAGCGCCGTGAAAGCGCACGCACGCGCAGATATACGCTTTATATTTATATCGTCATCGTCATCACCACCAGACAAGCTAAAAAGAGTCAAACGCTTTGCCTTCTATCTCTCTGTGTTGGTCACTTGCCTATTTCTCCTCTGTTCTCGTCTCTTCTAAAGGTACGCTCACCTTCTTTCCCTTTTAGGGTTTACCTGTTTTCCTTTTTAACAAATCTACAGTCATTTAGGGTCTCTTGATTATTTCTCTTGCGAACCCTATCTGGTTTTTTGGGAACCTGGGCCGTGTTTTCCCGGTTGTTTCTGGTTCTCGTGCTGTCAGGGTGTTGCTTAATCCCTAGTTCCTGCTTCGATCTGGAATTGGGCGGCCTTGTGGCAGCTGTTCTGGAGGTACTCGAGGGGCGGTGGAGGTCTTTTGTGCCAACTTTTCGGTTTTTTCACGTTTCCTTATACGATATGTTTTAGTATTTTTCATTGCTTTTTGGTGTTTTATTATTGGCCTCCAGTTCGGGAAGCTGTATTGGAAGGTTGTTAGCGGTTCTTGCTTAGTGCTGCATATATGTTCATTCGATATCTGAAATTTTCTTACTTTTTTTCATTATGTGTTTTGATACTGATTTTTGCTCTTGCAACTGCAACTTACCAGCTGCTTGAAATTGATTTGTAGGTGCTACGGCTATACTGTGGAAACCTGGAATTTTTATTCTATATTAAGTAGATCACTTAGTAATTTTTGGAATCCTTGGATGGTCGATCTGTGGATAGCTAGTTGAGTTGTTTATTTATTAGCGTTATATGTTTTATTTATTTCCAAAGGATTGTGGAAGGTTGCCACTGTGGAACCATTAATCAACGCAACGAGCTTGTTAAACTGGGGATCCTGACTTTACCTTTAATCCGTCAAAATGTGCTATTGACAACTAAGGATGTTTCAAGTTGGTGGAGTGACTGGTAAACCTTCACGTGTCATGAGCACTATCTTTTTGAACGTTTAAGCTGTTTTCCAATTTGATGAGCCTGCAAAAACAATGATCTTGTGATGATAGATGATATTTCTGTCATAGAGGGGATGCAGATTTTTTATTCTTGGTCAAGTTTAAATTGGATAGTTACTGTAGAGTAGCATGTGCTTCCAGTAACAGTGATGGCGTTGGGGGCAGCATGCTGGCTATTTTAGATAGAGATGCAAAGGTACGCTACAGCCAGCGGTGGTGCTGGGGTCAGTAACAGTTCAGCTAGTGGGGTGTCTGCAAGGGAAAATGCAAGGGCGGAACCATCCTTTTCAACTTCAAACTTCTCCCAGAATTCAAGGTTATGGTTTCTATTCTGTTTTTTTTTTTCATTTTTTTCTTTATAGTTTATGAACCTCTTTATGAGTTAGCAATTGTCCAGGTTATTTTGTTTTTCTTTTGGTTATTGGATCTGGTTTCTTTGATCATCCTTCAAGATGTTTATACATGCATCAATCTATTCTTTAGCTATTTACTTATTGTTAGTGCACTTGAACACATCCACTATGCTAATATTTAGCTTCCTTAATCAATTTTATTTTCATTATGGATTCATAAATGATGGGTTGTCGATACAAATAATACAAAACCATCATGCAGTGGGTGCACCAGAGTCCTTGTAGATTAGTAATGTTCATAATTTAACTCATTATTTGTTTGCTAGGCTAAAATCTCTATCTGATTAAGCCTAACTTTTGACATGTAGTATCTTAAGGCAACTCTAAATAGCTTAACCAATGCTTGATTTATCTTAGTTCCATTGAATTGGCAATCGTATAATACAGAATGGCATGATTGCCCCTTTCCCTTAAAAAAATCAAAGATGTGCATGTAGCATCAAGTTTGTGGATGCTTGGATTGCTTTAATTGGAGTCCAAAGTCTGAACAAACATTTTTTGACTAGATCAAGCCAAGACAATACCCGACTAAGTCTTGCTCGATTGTGATCCTTCTTCTATTGTGCAATTTTAAATCATGTGAAAGGTGTCTAGCAAGGTTGGTGGCCATGTTTTCCATCTCCCCCAGTTCGACTGTCGATAAGGAGCACATTGTGACCCCTTAACACACCTTGTGCACCCTTTAGTGTATAAATTGTTTCAGAATGCTCAAATTTCTTTGATTCAGTACACCTTCCATTTCATTAGCCATTCAAAATGAATTGATTTATATACAAATGGTGAGTTATTATCACTTGTTTTGGTTGGATCTATAAAAGAGGATGTGAAATTGTGATACTTCTTACAATCATTTATCCACCAAAACTTTGATTTGTCACCACCACTATGCTCATGTTATCATCTCCTACAACATATCATATTTAGATTTGTGATATGAGACATCATGAATGGTGACCATTCAGTTTAACGAAGTATGGTGGGATTAGGTTATTTGACTCAGTGGCAATCATAGTTTGGTCGCATTTTGATTTTTAACATATTCAATTTCATGGTTAAGCCTTCTTTATAATTGCACAATATAAAACCCACCTCAACACTTTTTTGAAATCACAATGAGGCTAACATCTCATTAGTGTTATGTGAGATTTATGCTTTACATGATTTGAGACTTGCCTCAAGGTACACTTCGCCTTAATTTTTGTGAGACGTGTGCTTTTTGATCTAATTAAAAAAAAAATAAATATAAGTTATAATTACTCAAATAACACACATGAAGTTGATCTAGAGATAGATGTTACTTAAGTGACTCTACTCTCGTGCCCTCTCCACTCCTCACACACAGTGCTGCCTACCGTCACAATCATAGTTGTGATGTTCTTAATTTGATATTAGATTAAAGTAGGAGAGAAAAAACTTATTATGTTAAACTTATTTTGATTTGTTATGTCATTAATTACTTTGATATTTTATGTTATTTTAATATTTATATAAACACTTTTTACTTCATTATTTAATATTAAGATATTAATATATTGCTTCATATTTTGCGTAATTTATTACCTCCTTCTATATTAGAATATTAATTTATTACATTTTAATATGTCAATATGTTAGGATATTAATATATTAATTCTTGCTTTATACTTTGATGTGTGTATAATGCTTCTTTGCATAATTTGTTGATTATGAGGTTTACGTCTCTTCTCACTGACAAAAAATGCCTCAATACTCGATTGCACAATTTGAAACTTTAAGATAAACACACGAAGGATCCACTTGTTTTCTTAAAATTTATTAGTAGAGATTAGAATATTCTGCTTTAGGATTAGAAAAAATCTGCTAATGTTACTTGTGCTCCTTAATGTTGTTGTTCATTGCTCTCCTTTGCGCTCTTCTATTGAGTATTGATAATTGCTCAATATCATATGCCCTTAGTAGAAATTATATAACCAAAAGAATTTGGTTTCTATGGAAGAATTGAAGCTTTCACTTTCATGAATGTAATTGAGAGGTGAGAGAAAGGGGTTAACAACCTTGCTCTTGGGAACTATGCCATTTATTGTTTTGGATGAACTCTGGTTGCTTGCTTAAGAGAAAGAGAGACATAAATGTGGGCTTGGGTAGTCCTTTTTAGGATAATAATGGGAGAGAGAGAGAGAGAAATGAGGGGGAAAATCATTCAATTGCCTTAATTTTGAATTTTGTATCTTAATGGCCTCTCTATTTATAGAAATATAGGATTCAAAGTTGTTTATCCCAAATTCCTATTAAAAGTGCTAACCTAAATTTTCTATTTCTATCCAAATTATGGATAATCATAGCATAAATATTCTCTTGGATCTCTCTTTTAAAGGGTTGCTGACCATGAGGAGTTTTGAAAACACAAAGTGCAAAGCACAAAGTGAGGCACAAAACTTTTTTTTTTGCTTCAATACATAAAATGCAATTATTAATCAGAGCACTCATAACCCATATATATTATGTGTATATGATAAACATTTACTTAAATTTAATTCAAAGTATGTAATAATTTTAATAAATATAATGCTATATTCAATGATAGTTATAAAATATGGATTATTTATTACATGGCTTAAAATGTGATATAAAATTGAAAAGAATTGTGATTTACATATCTAAAATGAAGATAAACTTCAAAAGTGAACCTGTAAATTGAAATTCCTAGTAATTTTTATTATGCTTAGTGAAAGTTTAAAAATAGTGAAATAGTTTGTTGAAAAATTTAGGAACTTCAAGATTGCATGACACATTAAAAATATAAATAAAATATTAAAACATATTTAATCATATTTATAGAAATGTTAACTAATAATCATAGTTTTTCATTATTTAATAGCATCATGAAAAATTTAAATCAATAAAAAATGTTAAAATTTATAGAAGTGTTAATTAATAATATTATATATATATATATATATATATATATATTTCTGTTGTCATGAAAAACTCAATTGCAAATATGTTTAAGACCATTAACATAATTACAAATTAAGTCTTATTGATTTTTAGCCATTCTCTCATCTAGTCTCCCACTATCTTGTGAATAATTGCATATAAATGCTCCATCAATTATTTATATGCTTGTGTTTTTTATTAATTTTTGTAAAGAAACTATGGTTAAGATTTGTAGGCGACTTAGTATAATAGTTGGAGTTAATGCTTTCATCCTTCATCAATATGATAAAAAAAGACTTGCATATACTTCATCTCCTTCAAATGCATTGAACCCTTCACCTTGTATGTGCATCACAAATATAAATTATAGATGGTCTCTTGCCACTATCAACTAACCTTAATATTTTCACTACTGAGCTTGTAACTTTCAAAGAAAATGTCATATCATTCTAAAATTTATTCTTGAGAATGGTTTGCTTAGTTTAGTTTCTTTATAAACAACACCAATCTAGACTTGTTCTAAGCTTTAGAGAGAAACATATGCTTCAAAATTTTTATTTTTCTTATATATGCTTGCAAGAGTGAGAAAAATAGTTAAAAGAGTGCTACTTGATCTAACTAATTCTGTACTACTTGTGTAATACTTCATCATATTAAGAATAAACTAATGATTATCTATTACGTGGCATGCCAAATATTTTTGGGTTCGTCGTTATCCTTCTTAGTTGCCTCCATTTCTCTTCTAGGCAGAAGAATTTTCAACTCATAATAAGATGCCATATCGCATAATAGCCTTTATCATATGTTCAAAACTCTCCAATTTCATTGCGTTAAAAGAGATGTTGGTTTGATTGAGCCACCTAGTTGTGTGTTGTATTGTTTTATCCCTTAATCCATTATCTAAGTTATCTTTTTCTCATTTGCTTCATTTTTTTTTATTTTTGCAACTTTTTTTCCTATTCTAGATATGTGACATGATTTTTAGAATTTTTCAACTTATGGAGCTTTAACCTAATGTTAGATGCATTAATACTTGCCATTTCAGAACTTGATTTTAATGATCTCTTCCCACAATGCGCAAACATTGTGATATTTTGTTCTTCACTGGTTTCTATCACACTATCATTATGTTTCATATATACATTTTATTTTGTATTTTCTTGTCGATAAGCAAGTAGCACTTCTCATTGAAAAGAGCACTTTTGCATTTAATCATATTATTTATTTTTGATATTCTTAAAATATTAATAAATGTTCCTTGTCTTGAGACATGCCTCCATTA
Organism: Cymbidium sinense; assembly: GCA_021442155.1. Classification (NCBI taxonomy): domain Eukaryota; kingdom Viridiplantae; phylum Streptophyta; class Magnoliopsida; order Asparagales; family Orchidaceae; genus Cymbidium; species Cymbidium sinense. Next base: position 89,365,113 of record CM038232.1, on the reverse strand, counting down.
ATCTCTTTATTAAAATAAATGTATATGCAATTAGAGTACTTGACTTGTATTTTAAGTATGTATACTTTCAAGTCAAATTCTTTCACAATCGATCATATCTAGGACCCTCATAGAAATATAGAGGAAATTGTATCAATCTTGTTATTATTATGTAAGGGGAATTGTTCATTTTCTTAATCCTCAACAAAATTTGCTAGATAGAAAAAATTATTTTAATCCAAATTGATAACTTTTTTTTTTCTAACTTGTCATCTCATAAAAATAAAAATAAAAATCTTATTGTATAATACCACATGCCACTAAATGGAGAAAAGTCTAAAAAGTGCATGAGGAAGTGCAACTATTGGTCATGTGAAAGGTTGAATGTAGAGACGCATCTATTCGATCATCAAGGAGAGGCTTGAGATGGAGACAATTGGGTTAAGGAGGGACCAAGAGGGTGGGGTGCTATTGCAATGTCTTGTGTGGAGGAGAAATGAGATGGGGATGGCAAGCCATGCACTTTCCTTTGTTAATCACATCGTTAGCCCTAAGTTAACCAATCGAAAAACATGAAACATTCAAGTGATGAATTTGAATTTAGAGCAATTATTTAAGGTACCTATGAAATTATATGAGCTAATTAGAAGATTTAAAAATTAAATGGAAATGAGCTATGATGATATATTGTGATGATAAGTCTATTATTAGCATTGCTCATAATTCAATATAGTATGATTGAACGAAATATGTGGAGTTGGATAAGCATTTCATAAAATAGAAACTAGAAAGTAGTTAATTAGCACTCTATTTGTTCCAACGAGAAGTCAACTCTTCAATATATTTACCAAAGAATTTTGCAGTCTTGCATTAAAAAATATCTTAAGTAGAGTTGGAATGATAACTTTCGACTATCTTTTTTGAGGAGTATTGAAAATATTAGGGTTGCTAAATTATCAATGAAAGGTGCCACAAATTAATGTGTTAAATAAGGGAAAATATGTGCCACTGATCTATGCAATAAGAGTCTCATGGATTCATATGCCTTAATATGAAAGGGAGAGTGCCATGGATTGCTTCCTCTCACCGGCCAAGATAGGAAGTTTTAGATTACAATTTTAATTTTTGAAGTTTTTATAATTAATAAATTTAAATTATTTTCAGTAATTTTTTTGCTTGAATACCCTTAGGGTAATTAACAAAATAAGCTTTCTAGCCACTTCTTTTCTTTATATATATGCATGTTGCATCTTAATGTTTGTCTTGGTGGAACTATTCTTATCATGTGAACACATGTAAAAATCTTAAGCATGCTCAACTATCTATTTTGTTACATAATTTTTGAATGGTCGGTATTAAGTGGTTTATGAATATGTTCCACTGTTCAAATTATATATTTTGTACATTGTGCTGTGTAATTGGAAGCAATGCATTTGATTTATATTGAATTTAAAGCGTACAAAAATTTATTTTGTTTTGTCAAGCCTGAAATGTTAAGAGTGTGCTATCTGGCATCAATGCTATAGTGGGGACATCTTGCCATAATTTTTGGAAATTTTCCAAGCTTATCCTAGGTATTATTCTCTTATGAAAATTAGGGCAAAGTGTAATTTATGTTGAATAGTTAATTGACTGAAGCGTTGGTGCATTCTTGTTAGGGCACCGATGTTTCGATATCTATTGTATTTGGGAGACAGTAGCTGCATGTAGTGCTGGGATTTAGTTTAGGCAGTTGGTTCTTGAAATGGGCTGTCTGTTTGCACATGTTTTCTGAAGATGGCATACATACTGCCTCTGTGAAGTGTGGTTGATTTTGATACTGAACTCACTTTGTTTTGTTGCTAGTTTGAATGGATTTCTGGGATTTCACATATCATTCATACAGTGAAGGTTGAATACACTCATGTACATTAATTTGATTAGACATGCCATTCATAGTGTTCCATTATTAAATTTCTCAGATGCTGAGATTTATTCTTTCATTCATGCTTTTGCATATTTTAGGGTTCAATCCTCACATAATTAGCACTTGACACATGCTGATGAATACTTTTATTATGCAATACTGATGTAGGAAAGAAACAGTTGATTAGATCTCTAGGAAAAAGAGTGAGTGAAGGTTTCTTGTGTATTAGATGCCATGATATAAGCAATGTCTAAAAGTCGATGGTATTTTTTCAGGTTCCCTGAGTACTTGATGATTTTTATTGTAATTTAAAGCAGTTACGTTCTTTTCTTTTTCTAAGGAGAATTTCTTAATGCTCGTCATTTCTTATTTTATTGAGCACTCTTTTTGTAGGCGACCACTGCCCTTGCATCCATACAAGCTAAAGGTCGATAGGGAACCTCTTAATTTCAGGTAAACTTTACTGATAATTATCAAGTATTATTGTTTGTATTGTTAAGCAGAGTTTCCTTCAGGGAAATTTTCAATTTGGTTCTAGTATAATATGCATCAATCTGCGGCTTGATCATAGTTTGGATGAATCATATATGTTGGTTATCAAATTTTTTAACAATGTTCACTCTGGTATTTTCCTCCCTCCATATAGATCCTGCATTGATGGGAGTTATGTTCACTAGGTGTACCCCATATTTTTTAAGTTAATAGGATACCAAAGTTAGTGTAAAGGATACAAGTGACCTTTTTAGAACATGGTTATTCTACCTTCTCCTTTTCTCTTCCTTTGATCCTACCCAAGCCACTCTATATCTTCTTTCTTTCTCAGATATCCCAACCAATTTTAAATTTGCTTCTGTTTATCTGTCTTATATCCCACCTCTATCTACTCCAAAAAATGGGTGAATGGCAGCTTCCCATTCTTCCCTTGCATCTTCGTTGATTGGCCAGTTTCTAAAATGTGAAATAATAGATGCTGCACTAGAGACAAAGATGAGTTGGTGTAAAGTGTGTGGGTTGCATGATGGAATTCAAGTAGAAGTAAATTGCATCGGTGCTTGAAATTGTAGAGGTAAAATTGAATTTGCTAATGTGAGGTAGGTAATTTGTCTATAGTTCTTGCGTGAATCATAATTGATTGACTAAATTGAAAATTAGGCAAAGTAAATGGCTTATGTTTAAATGTGGTGTGGTTATTGATTTATTTTTATAATCAAATAAATTGAAATGTTCTTATTGTCTAGTCATTCTACTGTGTCTCATGTTTTAAAATGCTCTTCCCTAGCTGAAGTTTTCTATCATTTTAACCTTTTTTTTGTGTGTGTATGTGTGTATGATGCTTCACTTTCATCCCTCTCTAAGCTCTACATTTTCTTTAGACTTGGGCCTCCTGACTTCTATCCTCAAACTCCTAATTGCCCAGAAGAGACACTAACAAAAGAATACTTGCAATCTGGATACAAGGAGACTGTTGAGGGAATTGAGGTATGTTGTATCCCATTCTATGTTTTCCTTTTTTCATGGTTGTAATTTAATGAGTGTTGCATCTTTTTGCTCTATCTTTTTTCTAAAATTATTTTTCTCTTAATTTTTGTGCGGTTTATCAGACCTTCGGGAAACTACATTTAATCTTGTATTGCTCTTTGCATAACTAGAGCTTGTGGTGTTGGAGGTTCTTTTAAGTCTTGTTTAGCACACGGTTGATGTGCTTTATTCTGTTGGATTGGAGGATTGGAAAGGCTTAGAATAGTTTGAATAGCTATATGAATGGAGGATAAAGCATATTTCATCATTGATTGACATTAGAATAGAAGGAAAATTTCTTTTTGTGCACCTTATCAGATGGCCTTCAGGAAACTACATTTACTCTTGTAATGCATTTGGATTGACTATTGCTTGTAGTGTGGAAGTTCTTTTATGTCCCATAGCGCCAGATTGATGTGCTTTATTCTGTTAGGATGGAGGATTGGAAGGCTTAGAATAGGTTGATTAGCTTTGCATAAAAATCAAGAATTATTCAAAGTCAAAAACCTCATAAATGTTTGACGAGTTAAATTAAGTGGTTATACATGGTTAATTGAATGTGAAGTGGAGATGACTTAAATATAGTAAAATTTGTCTAAGATTAGTGTTATTTATGATTTTGCAACTTTTTTTTTTAGGAAAGCACACTCTCTTTCACTTTTACTTGATTGGATGCGATTATTTGTATTTTTTGGACTTGTATGTTATTTAAGGTTTTCATTTTTTTTGTAATTTTTATTTATATTTGTGTTCTATATTTGTTGCTTAGCAACAACTTTATTTTATCAAATACAAATTTTGACATGAAGTACTAATCTTGAGTAATCTCCAAAATATCAATTGGATTGCAATATTTTTTTAATATGTTTGGAGCGATTGATTGACTTACTTTGTTGGTCAATTAGATTTATGAATATATAAATCAGTTGAAATGGGCCCAAATAATTGCGAATGAAGTGAAACAACCTTTGATCCTTGTACGATCTTCGTATTCCCACTAGGAAGGTATTGGACAACATTGACAAAACGATGCTGCCAATTTCCTCCGCTGTTGGGCAATAACCTCTCTTTGATGAACACATTAGAGTATATCTAGATAATTCTTGTAATTTTTTATCTTCATATTATTGTGACTTTCATAGCTCGTTATTTGTATCAAAATGATTCTTTGGAGATGAGGAACACTTTTCTTATGCTCTTCGCCAATAGCGGTGCATGTTATTGTTAGTTTTGAATGCAGTAACATGTTATTGTTAGTTTTGAATGCAGTAACAATCTCGTAGAATTTTGTTTTGCACAAATCTTTAAACTATTACTAATTTTGTGATTGCAATGGTGCCTCATCCACCACAAAGCTTTCTAGTGAGATGGAATCGATAACATCTGTACTACATCCACTCTCATTAACAACTTGGGATATAATATTTTCATTTTTATGCTGCCTACATTGACATTGATTGATGTTAGTTACTGCCTTCACATTGGCACATTGTTATTAATTTGATGTCTGAGTCTTCTATAATCAACGCTATAGATTTTGTTGCATCTGAGACATCATTGTATCAATGTCTCTTTGATTCTTCACGGTGGTGGGGGTTAGAATTTTACATTCAAATTTTATTGATATTCACAACTTTTTTCTCTTGTAAGTTTTGCATATAAAAAAAAAATGTTTCAAGGCGGTGATGATTGCAATTTCCTCTTATTCTCCTTGTTGTTGGCCTTCAAGCATGCAAGAACATTCATCTCTTTTGGTTTTTAAGTGGGTAACGATGCATATGCATGGTAAAGTTTTTGCCAATTAGGTTAAGCCTTTATTATTGATGTTTTTGATTGATTTTTATTAATGCCAGCAAAATTGCCAAGTCCTTATCGAGGTCTTCAAACTAAGACACTGTTTGTATTGCCATATTGCCCTTTTTGGTCGAGTGTTGTCATCTGTCATCACTTGCGTTGATAGTGCATATTTTAGTGGCTCCACTTTATTCATGTTCAAGCAGTATCCAAATTGCATGGTGTTTACTCTGTACTACCAGTTGGTATGGATTCTTTTGTTAATCATGTGTTATACTGTACGAAATAAATGTTTTTACTAATAGAAAATGACATTCCACCCCACAATCATGCTCCCATTGTTATAAAGCCTTTGAACATTCTCACAAAATTTGTCTTCATTGTTTGTAAATCATTACAGGTCTAGATGTTCCGGAGAGCTTTTTGTTGTGAGTTTCATACTATCAAATATTTTTATGGAAACTTTTTGAAATGCAACGCAAAAGCAACACATTACCAAATAAAGGCTTATCTGAAAGTTCTCTGTTTGTCGAGGAACACAATATTACATTTTCATTATGACTTGTTTTGCATAGTAAAACTCATTTGAACCTTAAGTTTTTTTTTTTTTTTTTTGAAATGCTTGGTTATTTTTGAACTTGCCATTTGTTCCATATATTTTGGTTTTATATCTTTCTCTTGTGCTCGTATTTTCTGATTATTATTTTATAGCACTAAGATTAGAAAGAATCATCTTAGATGGCTTGGCCACATAAAATATCAGTTATCCAATGCCCAGCTAAGAGAGTAGATTTATTAGATTTGACGTATGTTAAGGGAGAGGTAGACTTAAAAAGACTTGGTTAGGAAGTATAAAAAATAATCTTATTTTATTAAAATTAGATAAGAATTTGACACTTAATAAGACACAATGGAGTAAAATGATTCATGTAGTTAATCTCATGTAGTGAGATAAAAGCTTGTTGTTGTATTTTATATTCGCCACCTATTTGAAAACATTCAATTTACATCTATAAACATCAAAATTTGGATTTGCTTATTACTATGTCCTCTTTTGCATGTAATAGAAGCATCACCTCACTAACTTAACTATTTGTATGCATCTGAAGGTTTAGAGAAAGTTTATTACCTATAATTCGTTGCGGAAATTTATTATTCATGCTCTTGTTCCTGTTTTCTTGAATGAAATCTTTTGCGGGTTAAAAGATTTGTGCATTTTCGACATTCAAAAACCATTTTTATTGACAAACTCCTGACCTTTAGGTATGACCAATGCAATTAGTTGCTTGCGGCCATTTTATTGCATCTCCAGAAGGATATTGGTGCTAGTGAATTCTGAGACTGAAATGACGTTGACTAAAGGAACTGTTTATAAATTGTAACAAAAATTTCAGGCAGGACATTCATTTAGGCAGTGTCCGTGTATCTGCAATTCTTCATTAATTTTTGTACATTTGGCCTAAGTTATCTTGTCTTAGTGATTCATCTTTTATTACTATAATCATCTAAATTACCTACAAATCATGTTGTGATTAGGTGCACAGTACTTGGGTTCTTGTTGGCCTAACTTGTCTTGTTGGTTTGCCAGGAAGCTCGAGAGATTGTGCTTTCTCAGGCTAGTTATTTCACAAAACAAGAAATTATCTTGAAATGTAAAGAGGTAAATTTTGGATTGCTTTTCTTTTAATGGTACCTTACTCATTACTGACCTGAACTTTTTTTTTATCATTATTTCTAGATTCATGAATGATTTGCTTGGTTAATAATGATTTAATTGATTACTGCATGAAATCTCTTGCTTTATTATTCATACTTTTTGCAAAGAATTAATTATAAATTAGAAGTTTAGACACTGGCGCACAAATTATATTACTTGATGCTCAAGTTCTCAGAGGAAAGCTGATTGGTGGAAGTGCAGGCTGATTTAGCTTGATAATGAAAGCTTTTCTTACCCTGCAATTTCCAAAACTGCATTTGTGTGTTTTCTGCAGAATTTTCTATCCAGTGTCAACCTTTGCAATGGCAATTTTTTATAAAATCTTGGATGATTACCTTGAAAAATGATTTAAGATGAAAACTATATTTTTGGCTAACTTTTCTCATGTTTCTGTTCTTAAAGGCAATACGAAGGCGTCTTAGGGCTATCAATGAATCTCGTGCACAAAAGAGGAAGGCATGTCTTTTTGTTAAACCTTCTATATTTTGGTGCTTGTTTATCATTAAAATATTATTTAAATTTAATTTATTTTTACCATTACATTAGAAAACAAATAATTTTTAATGCCAGAGTTTAACATTTCTGTTTCTGATTACAATAGGCTGGTCAGGTTTATGGGGTGCCACTCACTGGCCATCTATTGACAAAATCTGGTTCTTTTCCTGAGCAAAGGCCTTCAAATGAAGATTTCCGTAAGAAATGGATTGAGGTGTGCTATTATGGTCTAATCTTCTTTATATTGCTTTTAGTCAGGTGTCAATGAACTTGATTCATTAGATGTTGTTTTAGAAGTTAATGCTTCAGTCTTTTCTTTTCTGAATTTTTAATAAAATACTTAAATTTGATTTTTTTTTTGGGTAAAAAAATCTTAAAAATAATTTTTTGTATCCTTATGTGCTATTTTGTTGCTATTGGTGTATAATTGTAGTATGTGATGCATGACATGTAAGAGATTGGTGTTCTTAATGCAACTAAGATGATGCACTAAGCATAGAACACCTAAAAAATTGGGATCCACAATTAAGGTTCAGTAATTGTGCTAAAATCCATCTTCTTTATATGTAAACTTGAAAATACTACAAATTGTACTGTAATAATTGATTGAATTCAAAGAAATCAATGTTAAATTCAAAATAGAGAAAATTTGTGAGCAATTATGTTCTTATATACCAATTGAAATCCCAATTTTACTCAACAACAACAACACAATAAGCCTTAATCTCACTATGTGGGGGTCGGCTATATGAATCATTCTTCTCCATTGTGTCCTATTATGTGTCAAATTCTCATTTAATTCTAATAAATTAAGGTCATTTTTTTATGCATCTTAACTAAGTCTTTTTAGGTCTACTTTTACCTTAACATAAGGCAAATCTAATACATCTATTCTCCTAACCAGGTCATCGGATGGCCGACGCTTTATGTGGCCAAACTAGCTAAGGCGACTCTCCAATCTGCCACTAGAGCTATTCCATCCTTTTCCTGAACATATTCATTTCACATTTTATCTCTAAGAGTAAAGCCACTCATCCACCTGAGCATCCTCATCTCTGCAACACTTAACTTAGTCTTATACTTCTCTTTTACTGACCAACATTTTGCACCATAAATTATTAGTCTTATCATCATCTTATAAAGTTTTTCCTCAAGTCTAAGGGGTACTTTTCTATCACACTTCAACCATCCAACTTGAATTCTATTAATAACATCCCCATCTATTTCACCATCATTTTGAACAATAGAGCCGAGATACTTGACACGCTCACTCTTTTTAATGACTTGATCACCCGATGTCACAACACCACTACTAGAACTTCTACAATTAAAATTATACTCCATATATTCAGTTTTAGATCTACTCAAATGAAAACCTTTAGACTTTAAGGTTGACCTTCATAATTCAATTTCTCTTGAACTCCCTCTCTATTCTTATCAGCAAGAAAGATGCCATCAACAAAAAGCATACACCAAGGTACATCCTCTTATAAATGCTAAGAACATCTATAACTAAAGCAAAAAGATATGAGCTTAAAGCAGATCCTTGATGTAATTCAATTGAAATAAGAAAATATTTTGTCAATCCTCCTTGTATTTGGACACAAGTAACAACTCTAGTATACATATCCTTAATAACTTGAATATAACCAATATTAACTCCTTTCTTTTATAGAACTCTGCAAAGGATTTCTTTTGGAACTTTATCATAAGCTTTTTCTAAATCATCAAATGTCATATGTAGATCCATCTTACTTTCTCTACTTTTCCATCAAACCCCTCAACAAATGTATAGCATTCATAGTAGCTCTACCCAATAGGAAATTAAATTGATTTTGAGAAACTTTTGTATCATATCGTAACCTATGCTCAAATTCTCTCTCATAATTTTAATGTATGACACATTAACTTAATTCCTCTATAATTTGCACTCTTGTGCATCACATTTATTCTTAAAAATAGGAACCAACAAACTCTTCTTCCACGCATATGGCATCTTTTTAGTCTTTAAAATGATATTAAAAAGATTCGTAAGCCAATAAATTCCTTGATCTCCTAAGCATTTTCATACTTCTATTGGAATATCATCAAGTCGTACTGTTTTTTAATATTTCATTTTCTTTAAAACTTCTCCAACTTCAAATTTATTAATACGATGATAAAAATAAAATTTTCTATTATTGTTTAGGATACTAAGTTTGTTAAAATCAATTGTATTCTCAGATCCTTCATTAAAAAGTTTATCAAGAAAACTCTTTCATCTATTTTTGATATCCTATTATAAGAAAAACACTTTATGATTTTCATTATTAATATACGTCACTTGAACTAGATCTTTACTTCTATCTCTTTGCTTGGCTAACTTATACATACATCTTTCACCTTCTTTGGTATCCAGTCTATTATATAAATCACTAAAAGTTAAATTTTTTATATCACATATTACTTTATTAAAGTCTCTACCGGCTACTTTATATCTTTCCAATTCTTTGAGTTTTTACATCTAAACCAAAATTTATAACAATATTTCTTATTTTTTTTTATCTTTTTTGGCACATTTTGACTCCATCATCAACTATTTTTATTAAAAGAAATCTTTCCTTTTGATTTTCTAAGCACATTTTTTGTTTAATTTCACTTGTTATTTTTTCTCACATAATATTAGCTTCTCTTGTGAATATGTCAAATTTTAAGCTTTTGTAGCTAATTCTTAAAAATATTTCTTAGTGTTATGTAAGTGGCCCCATTTAATCTTAAGAAAATAATTCAATTTATTTTTCATCTTTCAACCATTCATCTTAAAATCTAAAACTAACAGTTAATGCTGGGTACTTAAACTTTCACTCGAAATGACCTTACAATTTTTATAATTTAAACGATAGAAAATAATTAATTAGTGTTTTACTAGATTTATTCTTATAAGTAATAATATGTTCATCTCTTTTCTTAAATAAAATATTAATAATTACAAAATCATAAGTTAATGCAAAATATAATATACTCTTATCTTCTTCATTAGTTACTTTAAATCTAAAGCCACTATGAATATTGTTAAAATCTTCTGTTACTCTATCAACATGTCTATTTAAATCTCCTCTAATAAATACTTTTTTTTTAAAGAGGTATCTTTTGTATTAATCCTTCTAAGTCATTCCAAAATTTTTTTTTAGGCTACATCCAAACTTACTCGAGGAGCATAAACACTTTAACATTGGTAATTTCAGTATTAATAATAATCTTTAAAGTTATAATTCTATCTCCAATCCTATTAATATTTATAATATTATCCTTCAAACTTTTATCTATAATCACACTTATATTATTTTTAATTCAACTCCTACTTGAATATCAAACTTTAAACCTAAATTATCAATCTCCTTGACTCTGTTCTCAACACATTTAGTTTCTTGAATGCATTAAATATTTTTTTTCTATGAACTATAATATCTATTAATTCTATTTATTTAGCTGTAAAAGTACCTATATTCCAAGTTTCTAACATAATTCTAGTTTCACAGACTAACTTTTTATCTGTATCCGTCCATAATGTGGGCACCCTTGCTTATTTAACACTGTACTTGGGCACCAATGCAGCGGCCTTTGCATACTTTTCACTGTATTCAGGTCATATAGCGCGTCTCTTCCAGGGGACGCCTTATCATTAATACAATGTTTTAAAGGATTTATGTCATGATTATTTCTACAAGTTTTATGCTAGTTGTTGACTTCCTATCATTTACATCTGAGACTTGGGAATTGGCAAAGGCAGTTTTTGATCAAAATTTGGTCTCTTGCATTCTATTAAAAAATAATAGAGAATAAAATAGATAAAGTAAAGAGATCATCGAAGTGCAGAAGATGTAGATCTAATGTCAGTACAAGAAGACTTTTCCCATAATTAGGTAATTGTACTTGTAGCACGCTTTAAGGAATTCTACATTCTATAGACACAAGATTGAAAATTGGAATCTCAAATTTTTTATTAAGTAAAAGCTAATCCCCAATTCACATACTTGTAATATGTATTTATGATAATTTCAATTGTCTACTATTACTGATCATGACAACGAGCTCTTGAAGTGGAAAACCATGTAAGTTGTAGTCTGAAGCAGTGGGAAAATTTTGAAGAAGGTGTTTTTGGGCTGCTTGAAATCCACATTCTAGGACACAAATGATCCTTTACTGGTCCAACATATGGAATCACCATCAGCCAAGGGAATCATTTGTGTTACAGAAATCAATAGCTCCAAAGTTGCATTTAATTCATTGTTATGGGAACAATTGAATCAACTCATCCATGAACAGAAAATTGTTGTATCACAGCAGAGATTCTCATGAGCGAGCCTTGCAAGTAGTCACTTGAAATAGGAAATACTTAGCAGATTACGTGACAACTCATATAAATAATTATTTAATAGCAAATGTTAACAAAACTTGCATGTTATGCTTTCCTAGACAAATCATCACAAATACATCCAAAAATATTAGTGATCACGCACTCCTATTCCTGTAGCATATGCATTTGAATTGGAGTTCTGTTCATATTACTGTTCCAAAGCACTTTATATTTTTATTTAGTCTTGACTTAAAGATGTATTCTCTTTCATATTTTCAATCTTTTGCATGATGAATCCGATGTACTTAATCTTATCACGTCCAGGTTTTAGTTATCATACAAGTGCTCCAAGAAATTGGGTTATAAGCTAAACCTTTTTAATTTTATATCTATTTATCGAGTTTATTTATATTTCTATGTTGGTAGTGTGTTTGAATTGCAGATATGTAATTCCTTGGTTTTTGTTGTTTGATTTTTCATGAATCCGAGAACTACTTGCTATGCCTTAAACAAGATTTGCTCTTCAAAGTTCTGTTAGTACCTACAGTACTAGAGTTGAAAGACATATCTTCTCTTCTTTGGATGTTCTCTACGGTATAACCAATGGGTTTTTGTATTTTCATAATTTTTTATGTGAACTATATTTAATGATGGATTTTTAGTTCTGAGGCGTATGGTCGTGAATAATCCCACTCAGCACATTTTGATCTGTTTTACTTTTCCGTTTGACATGTAGTTTTACTCTCTAGGCTTAATTTACGTATCCAAATTCTTTCAACCATAATAATTTTCTTGTTAGATTAGAAGATATATACTTGATTATGGCTTGCCTGTACTGATTGATCACCTTTTCTTGGGCAGGCCCTATCATCACATGCTAAACGACTGAGGTCGTTAGCTGATCATGTTCCACATGGATACAGAAGAAAGTCACTTTTTGAAGTCCTTATCCGTCATAATGTTCCCTTGCTAAGAGCAACATGGTTTATTAAAGTAACTTATCTGAACCAGGTATGCTGTATTTTGTAGAACTGTATATGATCTGGTTTGTTAGTTTAGGTTAGGTTTTAGTTGTCATCTGCTATAGGGTCCATGTTTTTTTATTTTATGTATATAATATTTATTTTTTTTGAGTATAGATTCGGCCAGGTTCCACTAGCATTTCATCAGGTGCACAAGATAAAGGTCACTTAAGCCGCACTGAATTGTGGACAAAGGATGTTGTCGAATATCTGCAACAACTCTTAGATGAATATCTCTCCAAGGATGGATCTGTTGCTCCTGCTTCCAGCAGGGATCAATCATCACCAAGCCTATTGTCTGGATCAACACAAAAGATTGACCCTGGTGGTGCGACATCTGATGTTGAGGAGCCTTCTTTTCTATCTAAGTGGTGGTATATGGTGCATCTTTTGCATTGGAACTACTCAGAAGGGCTTATACTTCCATCAGTTGTGATCGAGTGGGTACTTAATCAACTTCAGGTGATGTTTTTCTGCCTGGCCTGATAAGAATGCCTTGCAATCTCCTGGTCCTAATTCTTGTTAATTCAATGTTTGCAGGAAAAGGATTCCACTGATGCTATTGAGATGTTGTTGCCTATTGTTTATGAGGTCATTGAGATTATAGCACTGTCACAAACTTATACACGTGGATTAGTTGATATTGCTGTTCGATCTATAAATGACCTTTCTCTAGGTGGTTCCAACTTAATAGAAACTTCAAGAAAATCATCCCTTACCTCTGCTATTGTTGAGATGATTCGGTACCTTTTACTTGCTGCACCTGATACTTTTGTTGCATTGGATTGCTTTCCTTTGCCGGCATGTGTGGTTCCTGATACATATTCGGTGCATAGAGCTTTGAAGGTTACAAAAGGTATAGCTTGCCTTCAAAATGGTAAACAAGATACTCTTCTTCGCTACATGTCACTTGGATATGCTGTATTCTCAATCCGAAAACGTGCATCTTATCTTGCAAATACTGCAAACCCTGGCTTTCAAGGTCAGGGTGCTGCTAGAATTGTACAGCTTTTGGATAAAGCTTTTATTTTGGGAGATGCAAGTGTAGCATATAATGCTCTCTTTGAGGAATTTTCTGATTTGGCTATTGAAGAAAAATGGATGGCCGAGGTCAGTCCATCTCTGTGGTCTTCTCTAAAATGGATTGGGAATGTTGATTTGTCCTTTATTTGTTCTGTTTTTTTTATTTGTGAGTGGGCAACTTGTGGATATAGGAATTATCGAACAACTATTCCGGAGAATCATAAAGTTACTGGAATGAAAGATTTTTCTAAAGTTTATGTTGCAGTTTTCTTGTTAAAGCTTAAGATGGAACAAGCTAATGTGTCCTCGCAGTCTAGGAAAGCCAATTTGTTGGGTTCAACTGGGAAGGCCATCTCTTGTCATGAAAATTTTTCGAGTATGGTGTCTTTAGAAAATTCTTTTCTTAAGAACAAAAGCACTGATCATTGTAAGAGTGGTGTGGATGTTTTTCAAAGTCCTGGTCCACTGCATGATATAATTGTCTGTTGGCTAGATCAACATGAAATTGGGAAGGGCGGAGGATTTAAGCATCTTCAAGTTCTCATATTGGAACTTATTAGAAATGGCATATTTTATCCTCCTGCATATGTGAGGCACCTAATAGTCAGTGGAATAATGGACAGAAATGAAACTTCATTTGATTTAGAAAGAAGAAAAAGGCATTATAGAATTTTGAAGCACCTGCCTGGTGCTTATTTGTTTGAGGTTCTAGAAGAGTCAAAAGTTTTAGAGGCTGAATTCCTGAATGCAGCTGTTCAGGTTTATTCGAATGAGCGTCAACTTGTTCTTCATGGATCTTTTGGTCATTCTAGTCACCTGGTTAACAAGCACGACAGTCCATTTTCTCTTCAGAAGCAAAAGGATTCATCATTTACTTCTAAGGAAGGTCTCTCAATGATGTTATTGGAGAGCAACCGGAGCTCTAATATAACCTTACGTTCTATCCCATCTATCAATGCTAAGGTGAAAAACCAAGTTGTTGAGCTGAAGGTTTTGATATCATCTTTACTCCGTTTTCCATATACTTGTTCTTCACAAACTGAAACACAAGTTGATGAATCTCCTGGATGCCTAAAAAGACTTTTAGGATCATCTGGTATCAGATTTGATACATCAGAAGGGATGCCTACTTGTGAGGATTGTAGGGAAGCAAAGAGGACAAAACTAACAGATGAAAGGAGTTCTTCTCATCAGGTCATTGCTTCAAATCAGTCAGATGATGAAGATACTTGGTGGGTGAGAAAGGGGCCAAAATCTATAGAATCCATGAAAGTTGAGCCGGCTAATAAGCTGACAAAGCATGTTTCGAGAGGCAGGCAAAAGACAGTCCGAAAAATGCAGAGCCTTTCACAGTTAGCAGCAGCTAGGATCGAGAGTAGTCAGGGTGCATCAACCAGTCATGTGTGTGATAACAAGATGGGCTGCCCACACCACAGATCTGTTGTTGAGGGCAAAGTCCCCAAAGATGCTGTCAGATTGAAGACTATTCATCTGAGTGACATTGGGAAGACTATAAAACAACTTAGGTTACTTGAGAAAAGGTCCATCTCTATATGGCTGTCAACATCAATCAGACAACTAGTTGATGGAAGTGAAAAGACTGTTTCCAAACCAAGCAATGGTAATGGTTCCTTTTCCACACCACTTGAAGATAAGAATATGGTTCGATGGAAACTTGGTGAGGAGGAATTATCTACCATCTTGTATATTTTTGATATCTCTTCTGACTTAATATTGGCTGTGAGGCTGCTTTTATGGCTCTTAAAAAAGTCTTTGTGTGGGCAAAATAATAACGGTCATACTGGGAGAAATGTTGTGATGCTACCAAAAAGTAGGGAAAACCATGTTTTTCAAGTTGGGGAGGCATTCTTGCTATCAGCCCTTCAAAGGTATTTGGTTTCTCTATGTGACTTTTTGTTGTCCTATGGATGATTCTGCATCTTCATCTTTGTCTTTCATTATCAGCTCTTGTTAATATTTTGTAAGTTTTTTTATGACATTATGTCGTTCATGTTTTAGTCCTTAAGATAGATAACACTTTTTAATTATGCCTAATTTCAATGTATTCTTTATGTAGTAGTCAAAATTATAGAGCCTTGTTTAGTATTGCATATATATATTCATGTTATTTATTGAGTACAACCATCAGCTATCTAAGACTTATCCTATTTTAAATGGAACGACCATTGAAAACTGCAATAATGTCAATAATATTTTATCAATGATATTTCCAAACTCTGTACTCATGATAATGATGCAAGTTTCCTGTAAGGCTTGTGATACTTGTTCGGCCTTCACTGTTGACATAAAATAGTTTTTAAAATCTACTTGCAATTTTAATTAATGATCTCACTGGTTAATTTATTACTGTTCAACTGCAATTAAGGATGATTTGTCTCTTGGTGTTTGGCATCTTCAAGAAGGGATGGAGTGTAAGGAGAGAGAAACGAGTGTTGTGTGGTAGGAGAATAATGCTTTTGGTGAAGATGACTTAATGTTGCTTTTCATGCTTGTGTGGCTCTTAGAAATTTGGACCTTCACCCACCATTGCATGTGTTTAGCATACTAGGTCTCTGTCTTTCATTGCTCTTGTTAATATTTTGCAAGGTTTTGATGACATTATTCCATTCATGTTTCAGTCCTTAAGATAGATGATACTTTTTAATTAGGCCTATTTTTAATGTTTTCTTTATGTAATAGTCAAAATTATAGAGCCTTGAGTTAAGTAATGCATATATATTCTTGTTATTTATTAATTACAATCATCAGCTATCCATGACTTCCCACATTTTAAATGGAATGACCGTTGAAAGTTGTGATAATGTCGATAATTCCATCAATGATAGTTTCCATACTTCGTGATTACTCATGGTAACGATTCAATTTTCCTATAAGGCTTGTGATACTTATTTGGCCTTTGTTATTGACATGAAATAGTTTTAAAATCTACACATAATTTTAACTAATGTTCTCACTGATAATTTATTACTGTCCAACTGTATTAAGGTTGATTTGTCTCTTGGTGTTTGACATCTTCAAAAAGTGGAGTGTAAGGAGGGAGAAGCGAGTGTGTGGTAGGAGAATAATAATTTTGGTGAAGATGACTTAATGTTTCTTTTCATGCTTGTGTGGCTAGAAATTTGGACCGTCACCCATCATTGCATATATTTAGCATACTAAGTCTTCTTGCTTTGTAGCCTTTGTAGTGGCTTCCTTATAGTGCTTCCTTATGACGGCTCCATTAATTGATCTCTCTATTGATGAACGTGTTGTTCATATCAACCATTGTTCCTTAGCCACCTTTAAGAACCTTGATGCTTAGAATTGCCAACAATAGATAGGCTTTTGCACATTGTGAGGTTTGGATTGAGTTTGTTGATCTTGTAGTCCAGGTTGCTGCTATCCCTTATCTGTAACACATGATGATTGTTTATTGAGTTTGATCTTGATGATGGAAAGCAATACTGTCTTGAAAGAGATGTTGGTGAGGATGATGAGAGAGATAGTTTGACAATTGGAATGGTTTTTTTGGTTGAAATTAAAGTGCGCAACCTAGTTAAACCAACTAATCAGTTTTGCTAGTTTAGAAAGTTGTATTGATTTTTTTATTCAACTTGGTTTGATGAAACCTTTGATTCAGTTGGTCAACTATTTTTGAATTGGGATTGATTTGCAATCTAATAAGCTTAATCATGTGATCTAGTGTGATGTTTAAATCAATGTTGGTGTACATATAAAAGTAGCTGAAGTTTTATTGTGAATGTGTATGTTCAACGCAAAGCTCTAATTGTTACTTTGACGCATAATGCATGTTCTTTAGTTAATTGAATCCCACATCTACAATTATAGACACTTTAAGCTTAAAAATTTTAATACTAAGAAAAATCTACAAGGCATTAAAAAATACTTTTCAACCTATATAACATATAAAATTATAATCAATTAAATATTAACAGCAAAGATAAATTAAGATAGTAATCTAGTAAAACTTCTACTTTAACTGACAAAAGATGTTGGATCCGTACTTTTAAGAATTAGATGAGTTTATCTTTGTTAAATGCTTAAAGAAATAGAGAAATTTTTATGCGAAAAATATAGGAGAGGACATTTCTGCTTTGAAAGGGTTGAAATTTGAAACATAAGAAATCCCATGGGAGAAATATAAATAACAATACATCTGGAAATCATATAAAAGTTTGAGGAGGTGTGTAGGTGGAGGAACAAATCATTCAAAGTGGCAAAAGAAGCACACCATTGATCACTAGCGGGAATAATGGGGAAGATCTAGGTGTAGAACATCATAAAAGGACAAGGAGGAAAAAACATATTGCTAGAAGTCTATTGAAAGAAATAGTCATATATAAACATCAATGCATCATGATAGAACATAGCAAAATGTTGATGAGGTGAGCAGGGGAAGTACACTTGCTTGATTTCTAGTGAGAGTTGGGATAATCAAAGGACCAAAACATCACAAAGAGAAATAAAGAAGAAATCACACGGGAACATTGCACATGATGACAAGAATTGGCATTTATCATCATTAGCCTACTCAAAATATGAAATCAAACTAGAGAAAATTTGGTTAACTTTAGTCGATGACTAAAGTATGTAGGCCACTACAGATAATGCATTATGCATATATTCTGTCACATTATGCATATATTCTGTTTCTCCACTCTGACCCCAGGTAGGGTGAACGTCAACTTCTTTGCACCACATTGCTTTTGATGCTTGTGCTTTAATGTACTTTTAACAATGTTGTGCTGTTGTGATTGGTAGGATAGTGTTGATAATGAACGTATTTTGGCTTTACTGGCTGAGGCTAGCTGGATTGAATGCTGAGATATGCGTGAATTTTGAGTTTTGAGCTGGTAATTCTTGCTGTGACACAAGGTCAACAGAGTTCTTTTAGTACCGTCCTTACCTTGGGGAAGGAAACATTTTTGAAGAAGGTTCTTTCATGTCATTCATGTGGATTTCTTCATTTAGAGCGGTCTTTTTTATCATTTATGCACATTTCCTTTTTGAAAACCATTTGATAAATCAGATAAAATTAGTTATGTATTGATGTGTGAATTTTCATAGTTGTTTATTTCCTAATTGGGTTGTGTTCAGATTTTTTGATTGATAAGGTTTGGTTTTATTTTCTTTCATGATATATAAAATTGCTGTTTGTCTTTATCAATTTTACTGTTGAAATTTTTTTTGTTTCTTGCATGAATTGATGCAGGTATGAGAATGTGATTGTGGCTGCTGAGTTGTTGCCTGAACTCTTAAATGCAGCAATGCATCGAGTGATGGCCACTCTAACACCTAGTGGAAGGACTTTTTGTTCAGCTTCTTTTGCATACGTTAGAAATTTGCTGAAGAAATACAAAGATGTCTCTAGTGTTAGTAGATGGGAAAAAAATTTTAAATCCACTTGTGATCAGAGGTTCCTTGCAGAACTTGACACTGGTCGCATTCTTGATGGAGATATAGGTTTCTCTGTTGGAGTTCCTGGAGGAATCAGTGATTTCGATGAATATATCCGTCAAAAGATTACTGTAAGGGTTCCTCGAACTGGATCAAACATGAAAGAAATAGTGCAAAGGCATGTTGAGGAAGCTATGCACTACTTCTATGGAAAAGAGAGAAAACCTTTTGCTACTGCTAATGCTACTTCTAAAAGCTCCACTGAAAAGTGGGATGATGCTTATCAAGTTGCACATGAGATTATTACTGGACTTAATGATTGCATTCGGCAAAATGGTGGTGCAACTCTTGAAGGAGACCAATCTATAGTTGCTTCTGCCGTTTCATCTATTGTTGGCAATGTAGGCCCATCTGTAGTCAAAGTACCCGATTTTATAAACTGCAACTACCAAAATCTTTCATCCACCTCTGCATCATTGAATTGCGTTCGTTATATTTTATACATTCATATAATCTCACTTTGTTTGCTTAAGGAAGCTCTTGGAGAACGATTTGGTCGTGTTTTTGAGATAGCTTTGGCTGCTGAAGCTTCTGCAGCCATTTCAGTGTCATTATCTTCTGTAAAGTCTCATCGAAATCCCTATCAACAGTCTCCTGAGGCCAGTGATGTTAGTCCAAACCATTCAAATGAGATATTGAACAATTCTGCTAATGTTGTGGGTTTAAGGGTTGCAAAGGCTACCGCTGCTATATCTGCACTTGTTCTTGGGGCTATTGTTCACGGGGCTGCTAACTTGGAAAGGATGGTCACTGCTTTTAAACTGAAAGAGGGTCTGGACGTTCTTCAGTTCATTAGAAGTGCCAGATCCAGTTCAAATGGGATGTCCCGCTCTTTTGGCAATTTCAAATTGGAGCCTGGTGTTGAAGTTCTTGCACATTGGTTTCATCTGCTCATTGGGAACACTAGAACAATTTGTGATGGTTTGCTCGTAGAAATCCTTGGTGAGTCATACATAATTGCTCTATCTAGGATGCAACGAATTCTTCCTCTAAGTTTGGTTCTTCCTCCTGTATATTCCATATTTGCTATGGTTATTTGGAGACCCTATATTCTCAACAGTAGCATTGCAACTCGTGAAGACATTCACCTCTATCATTACTTATCACTGACAATTAATGAAGTTATCCGGCACCAGCCATTTCGTGATTTATGTTTCCAGAACACTCATGCTTTCTACGATCTCTTAGCTACTGATGTTGGTGATTCCGAGTTTGCTGCGATGCTTGAGCTACATATTCTGGATAAACAGTTGAGAACAAGGGCATTTATTCCTCTGAGAGAAAGACTTTTTCTGAATGCTCTTATTGACTGTAAAATGCCTCCCAATACACTGATTCAAGAAGATGGATCTTTCATTTCTGAGTCTATTGAACCGATGACATTTTCTGAGTTGGAGCAGAACCTTTTGAATCAGCTTGTGCATGTTTTAGATACCTTGCAACCTGCAAAGTTTCATTGGCAGTGGGTTGAGTTGAGACTTCTTTTAAATGAAAAAGCTCTTCTTGAGAAAATAGACACAAAGGACATGTCTCTTGTAGAGGCCATTAGATCTCTGTCACCAAATGCTGACAATTTTGCTATTTCTGAAAGTGACAAGTTTTTGTCTGAAATTATCCTCACAAGAATTCTTGTAAGACCTGATGCAGCTCCTCTTTATGCTGAAATTGTCCATATTCTTGGGAGGTCACTCGAGGAGTCACTTGTGATGGACATCAAATGGATTTTAGCTGGAAGTGATGTCTTGTCGGGACGCAAATCCATCAGGCAGCAACTTGTTTCAGTTGCTCAGCGGAAGTGCCTCTCAATAAAATCACTGTTCTGGAAACCATGGGGATGGTCGAATATCATGGCAGATGTTACTTATAATAGAGGTGAAAAGAACAAATTGGATATGGTTATTATTGAAGAAGGGGAAGTTGTTGATGATAGCAGTGATGCTAAAAGGTCTAGCAAGATGAACTTTCCCGCAATTGATGTGGACAGCATCACCTCTAGTCAGCAGTATCTAATTGAGAGAGCAATTGCTGAATTGATACTTCCATGTATAGATCGGAGTTCTACGGATCTATGCAATTCATTGGCTGTTGAGTTGATAAAACAGATGAATATGATTGATCAGCAAATAAATGTGTTCACTCGGAGTGGTAATAAGCAGGCTGGTGTAGGCCCTTCAGGGGTAGAAGTTTCTTCAAACAAGGGTAGCAGTCGCAAAAGTATGAGAGGTGGAAGCCCTGGGTTGGGTAGGCGAGCCATAACAGCAGCTGATAGCTCTCCTCCGTCTGCAGCTGCACTGAAAGCATCCATATGGTTGCGGATGCAATTTTTAGTGAGATTGCTACCTATTGTTTTTGCTGATAGGTGAATTTACACCTTATTTGGTGGTTTTTTGTATGTTATTCCCATATCTTTGTTTATGATATTAGCTTCCAATCTTTCAATATGTTACATTGTCACTTATGAAATCTTAGAATTGTTTCATGGATACCAGGACTCATGGACTTAGATCTACGTGCTTGTTTGCCATTGGCAGTTTAGGATGTATGCCATTGATGTCATGTACACCCAGGATAGTCAAAATGCAGTGGTTTAGACATACAGTTGTAAGCTACTTAGTTTGCACCAGTAGCTTGATCTTTTTAATTGGTTTAGAGGTCTTGGCAAAAAAAAAAAAAAAAAAACCTTGAAGTTTCAGAATGTGCAGCTTTATTAGCAAATATTGGTTGACACCTTTTTGATACTTCAAAATCGGGGTTTGTGATTATTACTTCATATTTCTTAAAATTGATCTTTGTCCTTCCATTCTTCCTGTTTAAATATTATCTAATTGATTGCTTATTAGTTGAGATCCTGTCATTCCAGATCCTACTTTAATATCATGTGTCTGTCCATGTTTGATGGTGATTTCATTTAGCTGGTCAATCTGCCTGGAGGTCGGATTTTCTATATGCACAGTTTTGCATGCATTCATGCATTTAGAGAGGGAATCGAGAGATATTTTATATCATCTTTTTTCTGTATCAAAGACATTCCTATCTAGTTTACTTTTATTTATTAATTATTTCTGAATAATTGTCATCATCATCATCAGCCTCATCACAAACATTAGGATTGTAAATAATTTCAGAATAATGCATTATCCATATAACTTACCTGCCAATCTAATCAAGCTGTTTAGTTGAGTTGACATTTCAATTTTTTCTTGTCAACATGAAGTCAATTTGCACTGGACTATCAAAACAGTCAATGAATTATATATTTCATGAATCCTGAATACTGAATTAAAATGTGATGCTTGTAGTTTGTACAACGTTTATAAAAATTTAATGTATTTCTTGTTTTCAATACCAGGAAAAATTGTTTTTGTTGATATATGTTGCTACATAACAATTACATATATATCGATGTTTCATCTACGATCATGCTTATTTACAGTGGGTCTGACATGGTAATTTTGCTTCTCTCATTCCTTGGGTCAAAATTATGGTCTTTATTTACTAGAGATACTATGATTGAAAACTATTTGTGTAGAAAAGTCCCTCTGCCCACACAGAATTGAGGGATCTTTTAGAATATGCGGGTTTGTGCATTTGACAACATATATATGCGACATACACATATGAATTGTACATATGCATGTAAAGTGACATCCAAAATCTTTGAGAGTACTATAATTCCTTAGTTTAAAGTGGAGGAAACTTTTTATTGCAAAAGATCCTGATCATATTGCAGGGATATAATTCTATCATCATTTTTATTTTACTGCTAGAGATCCACGTACATTACCATACAGACTTGGAACACCATACACTTCTTTTTGCGGAACCATATTTCGTCCTGCTTTTTCAGTATTATTTGAAGCCTGTTACATGCCCGACATTTTTTTCCCTTTAAATGGGTTTTTGCTATTTACTTGTATACAGGAACATGCGGCAAATGCTTGCATCTATTATACTTCATCTGTTGGGTACCCGTTTTGTTCATGAGGATGCAGACCTTTCCCTTTCTATGGTGCATATGAGTCCTCCGAAGAGGGAGATGGAGTCCATTGAGGCTTCCACTGCTGCGTTACTGGATTATTCGGGAGACAGCCTCTTTGATACTTTTTTATGTGTACTTCATGGCTTATTAAGCAGTTGCAAGCCTAGTTGGTTAAGGCCAAAGTCTGTCTCCAAGTCACTAGTCAA
The DNA here is from genome assembly GCA_021442155.1 of Cymbidium sinense. Classification (NCBI taxonomy): domain Eukaryota; kingdom Viridiplantae; phylum Streptophyta; class Magnoliopsida; order Asparagales; family Orchidaceae; genus Cymbidium; species Cymbidium sinense. The sequence continues at coordinate 89,341,660 of CM038232.1, read as the reverse complement.
ATCTCCTCGAGATTTTTCTGCTTTTGATCGTGAGGCAACAGAAACTATGCAGGTTGGTTCCAATTTTATGTTGCCGCTGTTCCCTGAGTTTGTGGTTGATATATTTATTTTATTGTAGTTGTAATAAGTACTTTTTAGTTAGATTAAGTAAATTATAACGTCAAATATATGTATATTAGATTAAGCAAAGAAACTATGAAGATTATCTAATTGAGCCCAACTAAATTGAAAACAATGCATGATGTAAGTGGATAATAAACAAAGCCTTATGCATGATTGCCTAGAATTTATTTCCATTTTTTATGATTCAAATATTTAACTTACCTCCCACATGTTAAGCAATGTAATCATTATTCCACACACCCACAAGTGGATTTACTTACCTAACTTGATTAGATGTTTTGAAACAAAAGATAACAACTTGACATTTAATGTCTAGATTTTACTAATGTAAATTTATGGTGTGATGCAAAGAGAAGCACCCAAAAGATCATAATTTATAGTCCGTAAAGACTCTTTTGATGCAAACTAGAAAACATTTATTTACTAAAAAAATAACTTAAAAGGTGCTAAAATAAAACTTTTTGATAGAAACTTGGGAATTAATAAAATTCATGCACCGATTTAGAATTCATACCAAAAATAGGTAAGTTATTATATGACAAATTTGAATCATGCACAAAATACCAATCAGATAGTAATCTTATGAAAATCCTAAGGATAAAAGTATCCAATTTGAAAATATAAGCCTTATGTTAGTACAAAGAAGAACCTTATTTTTGAATGTTGCATTAAAACTTGCACTAAACTCAGAATTTTCATCTAACCAATGCACAAATTTTAGAGAAATATGAACTTTATTAAATATTTGACATCCATTTGGGGGCTTAGTTACAAGCTAAAGGATTTAAAATTGATAATTGATCAAAATTCGCCTAGGTATGATTAGAATTGTTAATTTTTAATTTTCCCAACTTGGATTCTATTAAGAATATTTTTAATTCATCTTAAATAACAATAAATTACAAGCATTTTTAAAGTACAAGTGTGAGATCGACTATAGTTGTGAGAATTGAGATTGCATTCGGGAAATTTTTGAAGAAGTCCAATAGTCAGTGGAAGTTATTGTAGGAATGGAGTACCCATCGACTAAATAAGGAATGTCAATCAAATCGAATCTACAATAGGGATTAGCAAAGGAAGCATCTAAACATATGACACATTAATAGGTGCTTGAAACACAAGGCTCTCTTAGTGGTAAGTAACTAGAAATAGATTTGAATTGTATTGTTGTCAAGAATTGAGATGGGCAAATAAGGAAACACTAGTATTAATATTAAACATTGGTATATTGTCAAAATAGAAGCTAAACAAAACATGAATTAAAAGTTTTGAATTAGGCAATGTGGTGAATGCTGAAACAAAGTAGCTTGTATTAGTAAATCAAACTAATAAGTTAACCAAAACACTAAATAGCACATCCTATTCTCATAAGAACCAACATCATAGTCATGTTGCATTCAATAGAAAATTAAACAATTAGAACTACATTACAACTGTGTTTTTTATTTGCATCATTTTGCCTTAGTTTGGAGAAAAATGTTTTTGACCAATTAAGTGTTTGATAGTCATCAAATAAAATTGAGCCTAATTGATGTGGTTCATGCAAAATAATCAACAAATTATATTCGTATGTTTGTCATACAAAATTATAAGATGCTTATTATTCCACTATTATTAGTGGACACATTTCTTTGCATTTAAGATGACTCTAGATAAAGTGATTTAAATACTTTTTGGGTACAATTTGGATATGAATTCACGGGGAGATGAGAATAGGAAAGAATTAAATGCATTGGAGTAAGGTTTACGAAATAAAGATTGATGCGTTGATGATCAAAATAGCACTAGTGGTTTCTAAAAAAAATTAAAATTACTAGTGTTTGTCCCAATTTAAAGGATTCATGTCATGATTATTTTACAAGTTTCTGTTTGTCGACTACTAACGCATCACTTTTCACATCCGGACTTGGGATCGGCAATGGTAGTGTTAGAATTTGGGATGTTCGTAGGAAAGCTAACATTATGTGGGAAAAAATAATATAAATTAAGCAATTTCTTAAAGATGTCTTGGAGAATCAAAAGAAAAAAGCTTCTTTAATAAGAATAGTTGGTGGTGGAGTCGAGTGTGCGAAAAGATAAAAATAAGAAATATTGTTAGAAAATTTGGTTTAGATGTAAAACTTCGAAAATTGAGAAAGATATAAAAGCTGTAGAGATTCTAAGAAACAAAGATGTGATGAAAAAATTTGGCTTTATTGATTTATACAATAGAGTAGTACTAAAGAAGGTGAAAGATGTATGTATAAGTTAGCCAAAAAAAAGATAGGAGAAGAAATAAATATAGTTCAAGTGAGAGGTGTATTAAGGATGAAAATAATAAAATGCTTTTTTTAGAAAAGGATATTGAAAATAGGTGGATGAGGTATTTTGATAAACTTTTCAATGAAGGTTGTGAAAGTACGATTGATTTTAACAACCTTAATTCCCCAAGAAAAAATAGAGAATTTCATTTTTATCGTTGTATTAGTATATCTGAAGTTAGTGAAGCTTTAAAGAAAATGAAATGTGGAAAAGCAGTAGGACCGGATACTATTCCAATAGAAGTGTGAAAATGTTTAGGAGATCAAGGAATTTCTTAGCTTACAAAATTTTTTAATGTCATTTTAAAGACTAAAAAGATGCCAGATGAGTGGAGAAAGAGTTTGTTGGTTCCTATATTTAAGAATAAAGGTGATGCACAAGAGTGTGCAAATTATAGAGGAATTAAGTTAATGTGCCATACATTAAAATTATGGGAGAGAGTAATTGAGCATCGGTTATGATGTGATATAGAAGTTTCTCACAATTAGTTTGGTTTCATGCCAGGTAGATCTACTATAGATGCTATACATTTGTTAAGGGGTTTCAAGAGATGTTCTTTGGAGAGTTCTAGAACAGAAAGGAGTTAATATTGGTTATATTCAAGTCATTAAGGATATGTATACTAGAGTTGTTGTGTCCAAACACAAGGAGGATTGACAAAATATTTTCCTATTTCGGTTGGATTACATCAAGGATCAGCTTTAAGCCCTTATCTTTTTTACTTTAGTTATGGATGTTCTTACTAGGCATTTACAAGAAGATGTACCTTAGTGTATGCTTTTTGCTGATGGATGTTCTTACTAGACATTTTTCTTGTGGATAAGACTAGAGAGGGAGTTCAACAAAAACTTGAATTATGGAGGTCAACTCTAGAGTCTAAAGGTTTTCGTTTAAGTAGATCTAAAACTTAATATATGGAGTGTAATTTTAGTTGTAGAAGTTCTAGTGGTAGTGTTGTGACATTAGGTGAACAAGTCATTAATAAGAGTGAGCGTTTGAGATATTTAGGCTCTATTGTCCAAAATGATGGTGAAATAGATGGAGATGTTATTAGTAGAATTCAAGTTGGATGGTTGAAGTGGAGGAATGCATCTGGCCTATTATGTGATAGAAATGTTTCACTTAAATTTAAGGAAAAATTTTAAAAGATGGTGGTAAGACTTGCAATGACTTATGGTGCAGAATGTTGGCCAATAAAAGAGAAGCATAAGACTAAGTTAAGTGTTACAAAGATGAGGATGCTTAGGTGGGATGGCTTTACTCTTAGAGATAGAATGCAAAATGAGTATATTCGGAAAAAGTTGGAGTAGAGTGGTAGATAAGATTAGGGAGAGTCGCTTAGATGGTTTTGGCCACATAAAGCGTCGGCCGTCAGATGACGATTAGGAGAGAGATTTGCCTTATGTTAAGAAAGGTAGAGGTATACCTAAAAAGACTTGATTAAGATGTATAAAAAATAATTTTAGTATACTTGAATTAAATGAGAATTTGACACATAATAGGATACAATGGAGACGAAGGATTCATGTAGCCGATCCCACCTAGTGGGATTAAGGATTGTTGTTGTAGTGTTTGTCCCAATTTCTTATATACTTCAATATGGCCTTTCCTTATATTTAATTTCTTAAAAGGGATCCTTAGAGGATTTGGATGGACCATTATTTACCACCTTGGTTTGAATTTTGCACATGAATAATTTCATACAAACTATGCATATATGAAGTAATGATAATGCTAAAATACCAATATGCATGTAGTATTTTCAAAGCGTAAAGCGTAAAGCGTAGTGCGATGCGCAAGGGTTTATTTTTGTTTCAAAATGCAAAGCACAGTGTGAAGTGACGCTTTTGTTACAAAAGTGCTCATGGTTTGTACATAATTATTTTAAAAAGGTGAAGCACATATCTAATTGACTAATTGTCTTAAAATTATAAGTCATAAATAAATTGAGATTATAAACTGGGTAGATTATAAAACTAGTACTTTATGATAAATTATAAATTTTGGAAGTATATAATTAATAAGAGTGAAGCACATACCTTTGAAGACAAACATTTGAAAGAGAACCTGCAAATTAAATCTAATGACAATTTCTAAAATAAAAGTAAAATTTATAGAATATATACTTGACTTAAAGATAAGCATTGAGGATAAACCTACAACTTAAAATTTATAATAAATCCCAAAATAAACTTTAGAAATATAAACAAAATAAATATAAAATCATTGTCACCTCCTAAATAAATCAATAATAATAGATGAACTCTAAAGCATAAAACAAGCAACAAAATCTAAATTTTATGAAGCAAAATATAAATATTCACTCATCATCCTCCCTTCCATTAACATAATTTTTTTCTCCTTCAAGTAAAATTTTCTCATCATTAAATTCTTCTTATTTTTCTTTCTTCTTCTTGTTCTTCTTTTGTTTCTTGTGATTCTGAATCGACGCCACCACCTATTTCTTATGGGATATGAGTAATCGCAGGTTGGGATGAAGCAGATGCTGCAGCTGATGAAGTTCATTTTTGTTTTAGCCTATTAAATTTTATTGACCACCTTCGATCAACTTCTCTAGGCTCCAAGTGGTTCTTTATCTCTAAAATGCTGTTCACAAGCATCTTCAAGTTCTCCAATCAACCACTTACAGCTTTTATCAATCGAATCTAAACTAATTAAATCAATAATGTCTCTTAAATTGAATCTTCTCTTTAAAGCCTAATAATATTTGATGAAAATTAAATCATTTAAGCCCTTTTGGTCTAATCGATTTCTTTTCTTTGTGTGCATCTGTAAAAAAAATAACAAGTTTATTATAGAAATGAATAATAAATCATTTTAAGTGTAAATTATAGATTTTATAGTTTATATAATATATACCTACTTGAAAACACTCTAGTTCCTTTTTTAACCAATAATGCTGCAAGTTAACCCTAAAATCTTGATTGTCATTTTTTGAAAAATTGGAGTCGCTGCACCATATATCTCCCACCACTCCATTGTATCAAAATTTACACCATATTTATAAAATCATAATAAACTCATTAAACAATCAAAATTATGATTCATACTTGGAGATTTTTTATCTCTATTATGAATAGCATACTCAATAGAAAATAGACTACCAACATGATTCTAAATAGATAGCTCTTGATCTATTACCATTCTTTCATTAGGATGTGTCACTAATCTATTGATGATTGCATACACTCACTCCATCAATTGAGCATCTGATTGTATCTTTGATTTAATTTTGTAGAATTCTGGATTAAGATAATATCCAGTTTGATGTAAAAGGATGTCAAAGTTGACACTTCCATCTCATCTATGATAAAGAATACTTTCTCATACATTTTCTCATCTCCTCCAAATACAATTATGATTACCTCTTTCACTTTATACATATCATCATAAATATACCCCATTGTTGTGCACTTATCTCACCTACCGGCCTTAACATTTTCACAATTAGACTAGTCATCTTCAAGGTGTAAGAGATATCATTCCAAAATTTAGTCTTGAGGATAATCTCTTTAGTCTTTTTTTCCCTTGTAATTAACAATAAATTTAGATTTGTTCTAGTCATTAGAGACAAACATATGTCTCAAATTCTCTATTTTCGTATGTATGCTTGCTTAAGTAAAGAAAGAAGTTACAAAATGAGTAACACTTGGTCTAATCATTTCTGCATCGCCTGTATATTTTCTCTTCATGTTTAAGACAAGCTCATGATTGTATATATATTCAGTTAATTGTAAAACACTTTCGATGAAACTTCACTTCAAGTATTTTTTCAATATCTCCCAATCTCAAGTCAATACAATGAGCTGCACATGGCGTTCAGTACATATGGGTTCGTTTTTCTATAAGCAGCAACAATAATAACAACAAGCCTTTATTCTACTATGTGGGTTCATTTTTCCATAAGCATTTGACATAAATGAAAAAATATGTTATCACAAATATTACACCTTAAACTCAAATGCAATAAAGGTATAATATGCAATACTAAACAACAGTAATAACAAACCTGCAAGGACATAACTGGAGTGCTTATTTGTAACCACTTGAAGAATATTTTGTTCTCCAATCTTCTCAATTTGTGTATCTAACTGTTCAAAGAGCTTAATCGTGTTTTTTTAATATTCAGACGCATCAATTGACTCCAAGAATACCGTGCCAGTTGATGAGTTTATCAAGAAATTAATTATTGATCGCTCTCGACGATTAGTCCAACCATTGGACATTCAAGTGCAACCCTTCTCGTGCCAAATCTTTTTGTATTATTTCACATATTGTGTAGTTGCTTGTAGTTCTTTTTTAAGCAGAGGAACTCTCAACTCGTGAAATGAAGGCGGTCGAAGCCCAGGATCATATTATGCAATTGCCTCTATCATATGATCAAAGCTTTCTAATTTAACTGCATTAAAAGATATAACTACTTGATAGAACCACGTTGCAATATATTGAATTGTCATTTCTCTAATTCCTTCTACATTCTCTTTGATACCTATCTATCTCATATGTTTTTTTTTCTTACCTCCTTTTCAGGTTCTTAAAAAAAGAGTTGATCGATTGGACATTTCAATTTAGAAGTCCTAACACTTCCCGATCCAGAACAAGATTCAATTGGCCTCTTACTATAATTCTTGAGAGATTGATGTAGTGATTCATCAATGTCAACCACATTATGCTCATGTTACATAGTTAAACTATGTTTGAGCTTCTTTACTCTCTTTTAATAGGCCAACAATTCCTCTCTTACTTCCATAGGGACTTTTTTACACTTGATTATGTTACTTATTTTAGAACTGTTACATAGACCGATTAGGTGTTCCTTCGCTCTAGATAATCCTCCGTTTATCTCTTTATTACAATAAATATATATGTGACATATAGTGCTTATCTCAAATTTCAATTTTATATATTTCCAAGTTGGATCCTTCTTGTATTTGATTCAATCATTCTAAAATAACAATACATAGACGAAACAAATTAGGCTTGGAGAAAGAAGAATTGAATAGTTGGAGATATATATAACTAAATATTTAACGTCTAAAATTCAACTTTCTATAAAATAAAATGGACTCAGTAAAAAAGAGCATGCAAAGAAGTTATCAATATTTACAAAAAAATTTTCTCTCAGGTTGTTGAGGACCTTCTAGTTAGAGGATACAAATTGACAAATAAAGTTGCTCTTCTGATATATAACAAAGCATTCGATTAACCAATATTTCTCAAGGTTGCTTATGGCCATCCAATGAGAGGAAGGTAACTTTTACATTTTTCTGCAACAAGCCATCAATAATGAGCACAAAAGTTGCTTTTCTGATATAAATACACATCATACAACAACAACAACAACAACAAGCCTTTATCCAATGGGGTCTATATGAATCCTTTCTTGTCATTATATTATGTGTTAAATTCTCTTTTAATTCAGGGATACTAAGGTCATTTTTTATACATCTTAACCATGTTTTTTTAGGTCTACCTCTACCTTTCTTAATATAAGGCAAATCAAATGTATCTACTCTGTAGGGTCATTGGACGAGCTTTATATATTAAAATCTAAGGCACTCTCTAATCTTATCTGCCATTGGAGCTACTCCAACCTTTTCCCAAACATACTCATTCGCATTTTATCTCTAAGAGTAAAGCCACTCATCCACCTGAGCATCCTCATCTCTGCCACACTTAACTTAGTCTCATGCTTCTCTTTTATTGGCCAACATTCTGCACCATAAATCATTGCAGGTTTTACCACCATCTTATAAAATTTTCCCTTAAGTTTAAGCTGTACTTTTCTATCACACAATAGGCCAAGATGCATTCCTCCATTTCAACCATCCAACTTGAATTCTACTAATAACATCTTAATCTATTTAACCATCATTTTGAACAATAGAGCCTAAATATTTAAATCGCTCACTCTTTTTCATGACTTGTTCACCTAATATCACAATATTATCACTATAACTTCTACAACTAAAATCACACTCCATATATTCAGTTTTAGATCTACTTAAACGAAAACCTTTAGACTCTAAGGTTGACATTCATAATTCAAGTTTTTCTAGTCCAAAAAAAAAAAAAAAATTATCCAAGAAGAAATTAGGTTTCAAGGAAAAACTCAATTACCAAACTTCATAGTTAAAATTGTAAACGCATTAATAGAATAAGCAATACCAAATGACCACTTTATTCATCTTTTAAAGTTTAAACATATTACAAAATTACAAGAAAATAAGCATACCAACTTAATTGGTCCAAAGCAACTTTGTCTCAACGAAAAATATATCGTGGAATGTAATGGTAGGCACGATAGCAACGTCGAGAAGAGAAGGTTCGAGACAGAGAAGGTTTGGTGATCTATGAATTATAATATCATCAATAAGATCATATTTAATTATGTGTTATTTTTGACAAGTTTTAGGGGAGATACTAAAAATTTCTCTTACTAAAGACGCATGAATTAGTTCTAATGTAACATTCTCCTTTTAGGGTGCAGAATGTTGGCTAATAAAAGAGAAGCATAAGACTAAGTTAAGTGTTACAGAGATGAGGATGCTCAGGTGGATGAGTGGCTATACTCTTAGAGATAGAATGCAAAATGAGTATGTTGGGAAAAAGTTGGAGTAGCTCAATGGTAGATAAGATTAGGAGTCGCCTTAAATGGTTTGGCATAAAGCATGTCACGTCCATGGATAGAGAGAGAGATGCATTGCTTATGTTAAGAAAGGTAGACCTAAAAGACTTGGTTAAGATGTATAAAAAATGATCTTAGTATACTTGAATTAAAATGTGACATAATAGACACGATGAAGGATTCATGTAATTGACCATGAGATTAAGGCTTGTTGTTGTTGTTATTGTCGTTGTTGTAACATTCTCCTTTTAGCTCATTCTTTTTAATTATCTGGATATAACCTCATTTAGGGTATTTAGCAAATAGTAGCTTAAGGATGTCTTTTGGTTAATTTTATGTTTTTTTAATGCAAACTATTATCACACTTCTATTTGGCCATAACTAGCTATTTTTAAGAAATTTTGTGATGAAAATGAGTTTTTCATAGCAAGATTTGTTGGAGTATGGCAGTTGAAAGATAGTTGCTGTTTGATTGTTAAGAAGAAAAAAGTCTATAATATCCATAACGATTTTCAGAAATTCTGCTTTTCCCATAATAGTTTTGTTATTAATTTTACGGATAGCTACAACCATTCCAAATGTAACTTAACACCATTCTGATCAACTGCCTAGGATCTTTACTAAAACATATTATTGTAATAAGACTGTTGAGGAAAAAATAGATCTATTAACTTTATATAATATTCACGCATACTATTATCTCTTTGTTTGTGACTCTTATATGATTATTTTATTGGTCGTTATTTTTTTATCATGGGAGACATTGCTCTTGAAATTTATATCTTATATTAGCCTATGTTGATTCTAATTCATTTGTTATACTTACAAATTATTTGATACTGTAATTTTGTTTCAAAAACTTCGACCTTTTTAAAACTTAGTTGATAGTATCATTGAAAGAAGTGTTCCAAATTATCATTCCATTCTGAAAGGTTCAGGATTCGTATGGTAAAAAAGTAAACTGATATATAAGATCAAATCTTAGCACACATACAAAATCGTTCACAAATTAGTTTTATCAAAAGATCATGGTTATGTTCTAATTTTGCTTAGTAACTTCATACTAGAACACAAGTTTGAGAAGAAAATAAATAACTTTATTCCAAATGATCCAAATTACCAATTTCATATCTTTCAAGTTCTAGTAAACAACTGTTTTAAGTTTTTATTTCAAAAACTAGTATGCCAGCAAGAACATAAGTTCCAATTCATCCTGGGTAAAAATGGCTTCGCTGGTGTTGCTACAATGTAGATACGGGATCCACCAGAGAGGCTACATGGTAGATACGGGAACCACAACAGTGAAAACAATAAGCAGCTGAGGCTACAGTCTGGAAGAAGGAAGTTCTAATAGCCGAGTGAAGCTACTACCCGGAAGAATGGGCACAGCCACTAGGAAGTTGACAGTATTATTATAGGACTTAGAAAAAGCTAGATATGGCAGCAGAGAAGTGGAGTATGTAGATGTGCATGATGATAAACAAATCATTTTTCGATTTTAATATGATCAGCGCTACCTCGGGTTCTGTTGAAATGCAAGTCATTGCTAATCAGATTAGAAACCCTATTTAGGCCAGAGCCTTACCGGTTGCAGGCTTAAGATCTTATTTCATCATTTCTATTCATTGTTTTTTTGTTGGTTGCTTTTTATTTTCACCCAATATTATTATCTGATGTCGTGTAACACGCTTTGGAATAAAAGGCAGCTTTGATTTTGATGTCTGTCTGTGTTTTTTTTTTGGTTTTTCTGCTAGTGCTTTTGTTTAATAGTTCTTGTCATTCTTATAGGCCGACTTGGACCGCATGGAGCTTCCAACAACAATTCGACGACGCCTACAATCCGCAATGCCCATACTCCCTGCATCCATTTCTCTGTCTCTACCTCACCATCCTCCAGCAATGTCAGCAACAGCACCATCCTCGATACCGCCCTTAACATCTATCTCAAACCCTTTCCAACGATCGACGCCCTCACGTCCTCTCATCAAAAACAAGACCCTTCCCTCCCAAGACCTTGATAATGAAATTGATCCTTGGACATTGCTTGAAGATGGCACAGGCTGTTCTGCTGCTTCCAGTGCTGGTGGCAGTGCAGGCACTGTCAGTGGAGACCATTCCAATCTGAAGGCCTGCAGTTGGCTCAAAGGAGCTGTGAGGGTGAGAAGAACTGATCTCACCTATGTTGGAGTACTGGATGATGAAAGCTGAGACCACTTCTCATCTGTGGCAATGTGTATTCCTGAATGCTTCCATCACATTCCAGGCCTATTGCCCACGTGGCAAAGCTTCAAACATGGCATCCGGGTTGGCGGCTAAGAAAGATAACACATGTCGAGCTCCTTGGACTGAACCATGCGTGCGGAATCAGATGGTGCCAAGTTTGGCTGATGATCCCATTTTCTACCATGCCTTTGCCTTTGTTGTGTACATAATGGAATATTGATTTATTTCTCCATCGAGGCAAGCAAGTTGACACAGTGATATGCTCGTGACTCCAATTTAATTCATCTAACCCTTTTTTTTATCACATAATGTTTCCGGCGAAAGTGGGTTTTACTATTTTTGAAAGAGGCTAAGAGGGGTGCCTCATTGGTGTTAGAATTTCATGGATTGATGATGCAATTGCATCTGTTGTAGAAGCTGAAAAAAATGACGCGGGTTGCTAATTAGATCACGAGTCTCTTTGATTCTTGGGCACTTATTTTACTCTTTGGCTTACAAATATTAATGAGGGATTTTACTCTACACTGGGATTCAGAGGCTAATTGTCTGCTGGCTCCTGGCCACTAAATAGCACATTAATAAGTATAACCTTGCTTTACATCTCCTGAGTGTCCAGACTAGTCTTAGAGGTTGCATTGGTGATACATATGATTATTATATTTTTTTGCTTGTCATTTTCACTTTTTAATTTTAATTTTAATATATATATATATATATATATAAGAGCATTAATGACAAAGAAAATAGTTTTGAGGTTTATTAGTCACAAGAGCATTAATGACAAACTTAATGCTTGAAATTTTTAAGCATGAATTGTAAACAAGTAATCAAATGCATATGCAAGTCAGTAGAGAGGAATAACTAAGTGCCATAAATCAATCTACTTAAACTATTAGTCTTTCAACTAATCATATGAGCATAACATCGGTTAAATCTAATTAAGCTTTTAATTTAAGATATTTGAATTAAGATTATTTAGATACATTTAAGGTGATCAGACATTCTAAGATTATTCCACAATCTTCTTGAATCATTAAGTGGTTTAAAAGTTAAATTTTTTTAATGATTTATGTAGGATTTAATAATTAAAAGACTTAAAATTTTAATTAGATATGAAATGTAAGCTCAAAAATTATGGGAATAATGAACATCTTCGACAAAAAAAAAATGCTTTGTAAAAATTTTAATTTAATTGGGCTTATAATTTATGATTAAATAAATAAATAAGAAAAATTTTAGTCATCAATTATACTTTAAATATTTTAAAATTATTTAAAAATTTTAATTTCATTAAAATCTCTATATTAATTGAGCACAAAGAGAGGTTGATCATAATATTTGAAGGCCTAGTAGTTATAGATTTTTTTTAAAAAGTTTTAGGCTGTTTAATGAATTATTAATTTGCTGATTAATCTTAGTGATGATAGTTTTTTGTTTTAATGATAAGTTTTGATAATTTTTCTTTACTGTCTCCACATTAAGCAAGTGTATTTGTACATTACTATATTATATATATATATATATATATATATATATATATATATATATATATATATATATATATATATATATATATATATATATATATATATATATATATATATATATATAAAGTTGGTTATTTCTAAAATTTTCTAATTAATTATTAAGTGAATTTGATCATTAGATGCTCTAAAATTCATAACTTTTGATCTAATCACTAATCTGACATGAAAATTTTATGGGAAGTGGATATTGATATTATGAACCTGCCAAAAGTTAATTATGCATGCATTTTAAGATTAATTAAAATTAATTTTTATAGAGTTTGTAATGTTAATAAAAAAGTTTTAATCATTTTGATGTGTTTTTATAATTTTATATATATTTATATTAATATTCTATTTAAGTTATCCTAAAGGGCCCAAAAATCACAACTCTTAATTTAGGGGTCTAATTGACATAAAATTTTATTTTAATTTCCTATTAATCCCTAATTAAGTGATTTTTATGATTTAGTGAAATATAGAAGGCCTAATTAATTTTTATGAGTTTGTAATGTTAATAAAAAAGTTTTAATCATTTTGATGTGTTTTTATAATTTTATATATTTATATTAATATTCTATTTAAGTTATCCTAAAAGGGCCCAAAAAATCACAACTCTTAATTTAGGGGTCTAATTGACATAAATTTTTTATGATAAGTGGATATTGAAATAGATTACCCCTTAAAAGTTTAGCTCAATTTAACTTATATTTTAGGAGTTTTTAAAAATTATCATTTTTTGATAAATTTTAATCTTAAAATATTTAATAAAATTAGGAAATTTAATTTTGTTAGATTCCTCTCTAAATTATATATTCATAAAGGGGTTACTTGTATTTTATGACCAAGTAGTTGATTTATTGTGAATTTTGAAGTTCTAGGTTAAATAAATAAATAAATAATTTTTTTAATTTTTTTATTTAAGCTTAATTAAGTGATTTTTTTTTAGATTTTGAATAATCTACATAGCATAAATAGTTTTTTTAGGTTGCTACTTATGTTTTAGGGAATTTTAAACTATTTTGATGAATTTTTATAATTTTTATAAATTTTAATTAATTATTTATTTAAAAGTTAGCCAATGAGCTTCAAATAAGCCTATTTGACTTGAAATTTTTTATGGTAGGTGGGGATTAATACCAAGTTCAATCTCTAAAAAATTTAGCTTAATCAGACTAGTATTTTAAGATTAATTGAGAAATTAATATTTTTTTTATAATTTCTAAATTAACCTCAAAATATCTAACAAAATTTATTAATTTTGGGTTTGATGGTTTCTCCTTAAAAAGATGAATCCATAGGCTTACTTTAAATTTTAGTTGAGTATTTTAATTTTTATGATTTTTAAAGTTTTAGCTATTATTTGGTAATTATTTAAATTCAAAAATTCATATATTTTCTACTTAACCAATCTCCATTGACTAGGATTCTGCCTTATATGTGTTGACACTTGATTGGACCACATACCTGACATTGACAAGGAAATAATTAGATTTGGACCATCCAATCTTTAGATTGTATGGTCTAGGTTAAAGGGGGTTTATAATAAATCAAAATGGTGACCTAATCATAGGCGTCCATTCTAATCAAGTAATGGACGGCTAGGGGACCTTCTTCCTTATGGTCGGCCAACTAGAGAGAGAGAGAGAGAGAGAGAGAGAGAGAGAGAGAGAGAGAGAGAGAGAGAGAGAGAGAGAGAGAGAGAGAGAGAGAGAGAGAGAGAGAGAGAGAGAGAGAGAGAGAGAGAGAGAGATGGATGAATTCATGCCTAACCAGCCCAAAGCCATGATGTTCTAGCTATCTTTGTCAAATATCACTTTATTTCACATTAAGAGGTTTAAAAAATAAAGTATAATGAGAATCTAAAAAAAATTCCTAAAATTGTATCACTTTTTCAACACACATCAAAACTTATGAGTTTCCTATGGGATTAAGAATTCATCTCACCCAAGCCAATGTTGAATTGATTTTTCAATTTGAAAATGACTCTTGGGCTTAGATGAAGCTTTAAAATTATTGTGCTCACTTGCCTCCCCTCAGATTACTCAAACCACCAAGTGTCATCACCGCTTATCGGAGTTTGATCATGTTGGTGTTTTTGTAAATGAAAAGAAGGGGGATGGGTTGATTTTCCTTCTCGAGAGGTGGAGAAGGTATTTTAATCTAGAAAGGAGAAATTTGGTTGCTCCATTTCTCTCCTTTAAATGCTTAGCTAAACATTACGATGGATGGTGATATAAAAGTGTGGCCATTGATTATGGGTAGTTGGGATTCACTATAGGGAGTGGTAGAGTGATTAAAAATTACTACGAGCCAAGAAAGTGAAGTGATGTGAGGGGATTGTGAGAAGATGGTGAGTTTTGGAGTTTTCCACCTTCTCTCTCTCTCTCTCTCTCTCTCTCTCTCTCTCTCTTATTCCCCACATTTGACTTCTCTTTTCTCTTTCCAAAGATGAAGTACTAGCTTATACTTGTGGAGATTGGGTGAGGTTGAGTGTGCCCAAGCTTGGTTTGGGTTACATTTGGTGCCTTTAGGTTTGGGTTAGCTTGAGTTAACCCAATTGGGTTTGAGTTGGGTTTATTATTTGGTTTGATCAATTTGAGTTTAGATTGTGCTTTGATTATGCTTAATATTTTATTTAGGTTGGTTGAGTTTAATTGATTTAAATTAATTTGAGTTTAGTTTAGATTTTACCTAAATTAGCTTAATCAAGTCAATTTAGATTCACTTGGGTCCATAGGCCAAATTTGACCAAAGAGACGGTTGAATTGAGTTGAATTAAGTGCTCTAAGTGATTTGGAGTGATCAATTTGATTTAATTTTTAATTGAACACTTAGGTGCCTTGGTTGCGGGTTGGTGTCAAAGCACAATCACTAGGTTCCTAGATGCCCACCTGTAGGAATAAGACAAAGAAGTCGATGCCTAGGTGCCAAATTTGATCAAACTAAAAGAATAAGGTAGAGACCCTAACACTTAGGTCCTTAATTCTAGCCTCTATGTGATAGGCTCAAAAGCTAGAAATGCACAAAGATAGAGAGTTTGGCACATATCCTATCACTTACTACTGGCCTTGTAGTTGTTACAAATTATCCTAAAACCTCAAGAATTTCTAACCTATTTGGGAGGATCTAATATAGTCCTATCTAAGAAAATATTTTGGACAAAATTGGGGATTTCTTTAGCTCTTTTTGTTAAGTTTTTGGGAGGACCTATGGGAGAAAATTTAAAGGCTACTGCAAGCTTTATGGAGAAGTCGATATGAGATATTTTAAGGCAAGGATACAAAGCAATGAATAAGACATTCTTAAAGCTTTCTCTTGTGTTTTTTTCTCTCAAATTTTTATTGTATTAATGTTCATGTCTAATTTTTTATTATTTATTTTCTTTCATTTTATCATGAACTAAACTCCCATTTTAAGGGTTGAGATATAACCATGTTGATTTTGTATAGTTTGATTTTAATAAAGATTAGAGTTTTATTTTCTTTTATTACTATATATTTTATTGTAAGCTTTGAAGCCTATTGATTTATTTGAGCATCTTTCAATAATTTAGGAGGTTTGTTCAAAATTGAGAGGTAGAGAATGGGATCCTTCTCCATTATATTCTAATATGTGTCAAATTCTCATTTAATTCTAATAAAATAAGGTCATTTTTATATTTTATAAACAAGTATTTTTTAGGTCTAGCTTTGCATTTCTTAATATAGGCCAAATATAATACATCCACTCTTCTAACTAAGTCATCAGAATATAGATGTCTTATGTGACCAAACCATATAAGGGTACTCTCTTTAATCATATTTGCCTCTGAAGCTAGTCCAACCATTTCACGTATGTAAATGTTTTGCATTTTTTTAAAGTGTAAAGCCAATCATCTACTTGAGCATCCTCATCTCTACAACACTTAATTTTATGCTTCTCTTTTATCAACTAACATTATGCACCATAAAGTATTGTAGGACTCACCATCATATTATAAAATTTTTCTTTAATTCCATGTAGTACTTCTCTATCACAGGATAGGCTTGATGCATTCCTCCACTTAAACCATCTAACTTGAATTCTACAAATAACAACCCATCTATTTAACCATCACTTTGAATAATAGACCTAAGATGTCAAAAATATTCACTCTTTTTAATGACTTGATCACCCATTATCACAATAACACAACTAGATCTTCTACAACTAAAATTATACTCTATATATTCGATATACATGTTTCTTTTGAACTCCCAGTCTAATCTTATCAACAAGAAGAATATCATCAACATAAAGCATACATCAAGGTACATTCGCCTGTAAATGTCTAGTAAGAACATCCATAACTAAAGTAGAATGATATGGGCTTAAAGCTGGTCCTTGATGTAATCCAGCTAAAAAAACAAATAGAAAAAAAACTTGGTCAATCCTTCTTATGTTCGAACACAACAACTCTAGTATACATATCCTTACTGACTTGAATATAAGAAATATTAACACCTTTTTTTTCCCTAAAACTCTCCAAAGAACTTCTTTTAGCACTTTATCATTTTCTTTCTCTACATCAACAAATATCATTGTTGACTTCATTTTTGATTGAGATTAACACCCATCCCTTTCTTCACATTTAGGGCTTCAATCATATACTAGGAGTTTCCTCATTTAGACACTTAGGATTAGGTGAACACCAAACTCAAAACTTAAGTTAAAATAAACAAAACTAAATTTAGAGTCAAGTGAAATAAAATATGAAATTCAGAATTCAATTCTAAACTAAAACAAAATTAAAATCAAAACCCAAGGTCAAACTTAAAATCATGTTAGTGGGCCCCACTAAGACCTAACATAGCCCAAATAGGTTAGATAACTTCAAACACTCTTAAATATAATAAAATTGAATAAAACTCAAAATGAAACACATTTTAAATAAAATGTAAACTTAATTGACTCTTAATTAGGTTAATTGGGCGGCTTAACCAAAACTAGCCCATTTGGGTCATACTAGCCAAAATTCAAACCAAATCAAGTTAAACCAGAATTAAATCAAATTTTTAAAAGCATCTAATTATTATTCAAGCTTAATCAAATGCAAATCTAAATCCAAATGAGGTTCAATTTGGCCAATTTGGTCGTTTGGCCCAAATTGACACATGAGAGTCCTACTAAGCCCAAATCAAATCTAATCAAAATTAGATCAAATTAATTTTTTAAATGCTTAAAATCATTATACTAACTTAACTCAAGCTAATCCAAGCCCAATTGAGATCTAATTTGGCTAATTAGACTACTTGACCCAAATAGACACAAATAAAGCTTATTGAGCCAAAATCAAAATAAATTGATATTAAACCAAATTAAATAATACAAATCACTTTAAATAGATGATTGAATTAGGAAAACCATTCCTTGGGTCCAATTTGATCTATTTGGCCAATGAACTCATGTGAACCCAAATTAATCCAATTAGGTTACCTTGGGCTAAATTCAAAATCAACACAAAACTAATTACAAACATCAAAATACTCCAAAAAAATCATAAAAAATTAAAGCTTAATCAAAATATACAATGACCAATTGAGTCATATAACTGATTTTGACCCCATAGGTTGAAATTAAGCCAAGTAAAAAACTAAGTTTATAAGAAGTCAAGATAAGCCTTCTAAGGGGATCAAATGCATCTATCATTCAAGACAAAGTAAAAGATGGTATGCTAAACTCTCATCAAAGACATTAACAAGCTAAGTTATTAATAAAAATGGATGGAACTAAACTAATCTAAAAAATATGGGAGGGTGAGAACTTGAATTAATGCCTAAACAATCAAACATATGACATCAAATAATTTTTTTCTTCTCCATGCTCTAAATCTAATTGAGATTTCAATTTTAATAAAAAAATTGAGGAGGTGCATGGTAAAAAAAAAAAGAGAGAGAGATAAGGATGGTGGAAAGAAAGAGAACTCCATATGTGAATGCATGACAAAAAACTATCTACCCACCTTCACTCCCATGCTTAGCCTTGAAAAATTGCCCAATCAATTAACCACCAAATGTAGGTGGCAAAAACACCAATCAAATGACAACCACCACATCTCCATTCATGGAGATTTTGGCCAAGCTTAAGAAAGTAAGAAAAAAACTCCAACTAAAGCTTTTTGAGGCATTACACACCTTCCTCATCATGAAAGAAAACTAAAATTTTTTCCCTCCTTTCTCATCCACAAAATACCAAAATCGACTAAATACCAACAAGGTCTAGTAGCCATCAGTAGATTGGATGTTCCATACAAAAGCGAGGGAGGAGATTCGCACTAGGGATGTGCCTCACCTAAGGATTCACTCAAGTGTAAAAAATCCACTGAATGTAGGCATCAATGAGGTAATTTCTCCAAACTCTAGATAATTCATAGTGTTGAGATTTTATGAAGGAAATCGTGAATGTAGGAATCTATCTTAGATTTTCCTTTGTTTTTCAATTCCAAATGTTTCTGGTGTTGAAAAAAAAACTTGAATTTTGATGAAGTTCACCAAAAAATTGAGCTTTGGGTGTAGAAAATCATCCACCCCTCCCTCATTTTGCTAGTTATGGGGGAGACAACACCCAACCATCCATCCTACTTGATAAGGATAGATGACCATGATTAAAATCCTTATATATGACCTAAAATTTAAAAAGGAATCATAAAAAAAATGTTAACAAAAAATTGTAAATAATCTCTCAAGGATTTAACATTCAAAGAGAGATTTAATGAACCCAAAAGCCCAAAACTTTACTAGATATTTTTTAGAGTTATTCAAGTTTTGTTAAAAAAGATGATATTTCTTTAATCACTGCCAAAATTTAGATCTAATTTGGCTAAATTATTTTATGAAAGAATCCTAACATTAATACCTACCTCCCAAAAATATTTCAAGCCAATCAAAGATGTGGATTGAAAGTTATGAAATTTGAGAATATTTTAAACATTTTTGAATAAGTAATTATTATTTAATTATAAAAATTATAAAATTTACTAAGATAATTCAAAACACCTTTATATACTAAGTAACCTAAGAAAATTAATTAAGGTTTTTGAATTTGATTAAATCTCAAAATCATTAACTTAGGGTTAATTAAATCTTAATTTATTAACTTAAATAGGCTTGAACTTCAATAATTCATAGAAAATCAACCACTCACCTAAATATTACAAATGATCCTCTTTGAAAACAACATTTAGAGAGGAGTCTATAAACCTATAATCATTAAATTTTGTTGAATATTTTAAGAATAATTTAATTTTAAATAAAAATAAAAATTTTAATTATTCTTAAAATACATAACCAATCAATTTGAAATTTCAAGGGGATGATTACAACATCATCCTCTAGTGCCCACAAAATTTTCAAGTCAATTAGATATCTAGATTGAAACTTTATCAAATAATTATATTTTAAATTATAAAAATTAAGAAAATATTATTAATTAGTACAAAACACTTTCATTGCTAATAAGAAAACCATTATACCCTATGAATTTAATTAAATAATAAAAATATCTTAATTATGATTTAATCAGAGATTAAATTTAAATTAATTGATTTAATGAGATGATAACTTCAAAATTCATAGAAAATTAACCACTAGGTTAAAAAAATATGAATAACCCTTATCAAGATTCAACATTTAGGCATGAATCTAAAAAATTTAAAAGTCTTAAATTTTACTATAAAAGTCTTAAAGTAATTTGACTTGTATTTAAAAAAAAAAATTAAATTTTGTTAATTAATTCTAAAATACATGCTTAATTAATTTAGAATTTTTATGATATGTTCATCATATAAATATTTACTTATCATAAAGTTTTTAGAATATTTTGAAAATTGAATTAAGAGTTATTTATTTTCATTCCTCCTAAGATAATTTAATTAAACAATTAATTTTAAATTATAAACATTACAAAAGTGATATTAACTAATTTGAAATCTCTATCTTAATAGAGAATCACCTAAATAAACTAATTAAACTTGTTGATAGTAATTAAAGCACAAAATTATTAAATCTAAAACCTAATTAAACTTAAATTAGTTAATTTTATTTAAGAAAAACTAAAAAAATGTAATAAATCATAATAAATCAAATACATAACTTAAATTTATGAATACACCCTCTTCAAATGCAATGTTAAGAGGAGAATCTTTTGAAAATTAAAGCCTTGATGTTTATCAAATGATCATGAACTAATTAACAAATTAATGAAATATTAATTACTAAAATTAGTTATAAAATATAAGTCTAATCATATTGAAATTTTTAAGAAAATTCTTAGGGGTTTTTTTGCCACTTATAATATTTTTTTGAAGAATTTGCTTAAGCTTATGATTAATAATTAGGGCTTAGAATTAAATAAAGGTTAAAAGCTAATAATCAACCTTTAAATTATAAAAAGAATATGAAATTAATGAATTATATTTGAAATCATTTAATAAGCAATGTTACTTCAATAAAAATTAGTTATAAAATATATGTCTAATCATATTGAAATTTTTAAGAAATATTCTTAGGGGTTTTAACCACTTATAATATTATTTTCAAGAATTTGCTTAATTCTATGATTAATAATTGGGCTTAGAATTAAATAAAGGTTAAAAGTTAATAATCAACCTTTAAATTATAAAAAGATTATGAAATTAATGAATTATATTTGAAATCATTTAATAAGCAATGTTACTTCAAATAAAAATTATTAATTTTATTTGAACTCAATTAAAGATGATTAATTACAAAATAAATTTAAGCAAACTTAATTAATTTTTAATTAAGCCTTAATTAAGATAATCATTTAAAATTATTAAATTTATTAAAAATTATGCAATTAGAACTTAGGAGAGGCTTCTTCACTCAAGTGAGGTCTACTATTTTTCTCACTCTTTAAAATTATAAGTGTAATCCTAATCTAAACAAAATTAAACCTTAAAATTCATTTCAAAATCTTCTAAATAATTAAACTAAAATCATCCAATGGAAAAATCATTTAAACTTTAAACATAAGTCAAAACTTAAACTTTGAAAGTCCAGTATACCTTCATCACTCTGAGCTTCTTACATATACTAGCTTATTATGTCACTAACTCTAGTTTTAGGCTAGACAAGTGCTTTGTTTGTGATGTGTTGATTTATTTTATTTTATTTTATGGTGTATTGTTTAGATTTGATATTAGGATTATTTGCTCATAGCATAAAAGTTAAGGAATTATTTTTTTGATAAATATTATTTTGTGTATGGGCTATGCTTAATAAAGGGTTTGCCATAATGAAATTAAAATTAACATCATTTATTTACAGGTGCTTTTTTGCTTAAGTCCCTAATTATAGCCCATTAGAATAAGTGGGCTTGGTACCAACTGTTGTTAAGCTTGGATGTCTCAAATATATCTACTTAAGTGTATATGTGTTATACTGACCTCTATTTTGTAGGGTTTAGTTATGTTTTATTTGAAGTTTTTTAAAAAATGAAATTTAATACCAAAATTAGGTTACAATCTATAGGGTTTATGACTAGCAAGTGTGGACTACATAAGTTGATGGTTCTTGTGAAGCCCAACGAGGTCTTTGGAGATGGAGACAATCTAAAGAAGAAACTAAGTGAAGATCGGCATAGATCAAACTTTTAGTTTTAGGTAGGGAGTAGAGCTCAATTGTCTATTTTTCTCTTTCTTCTATGGTGTATAGCAGAACCACACCACACTAGCCTTTCCTTTATTAATTTAATTGCTTGGTGGGTTTATTTTGAGTGCCCAATTGAACAACATATTTTATAAGTTTCTTTCTATGACTTTATGATGTGATGTGAAAGCCTAGTTTATGTAATAGGCTTTTAGGATAAAATTAAATTTTCTACTTAAATTAATTAAATAACTCAAATATAAAGTTAATTAATTCATAATCTCACATAATTAATGTCCTAAAGGAAGTAATAAAAATAACTAAAAACCTAAAACTTGTGAATTATGATTGCATATTTCTTTGTCACTTCTTGAATTGAGCCCTTCTCCCATTGCACATAAGAGGCATCTGACTTTAGAGAATGCCCATCCTTTCTAGGAAAGTCTTTCTTCTCTTTTGCTTTATCCTATGACTTATTTTTAGTTTTATCTCATTATAGGCATGATTGTATATCTAAAATATCAAAAATAAAAATGAAGTGTTTAAAAATATATAAAATTTGTAAATTATTACATTAGTTAAGAGAATAGCATACCATTCATGATCTTAGATCTAGAGAGTGACTCTAGACTCTCAGATTATTTCCTAATTAATAAGAGCTTAAACCATTTGTATTTCATAAGATTGAACTTATAATTTTAAAACATAAAATGTGTTAGTTGATAACCCTATTTAGGCAGTATATAAGTCTATAAGAATCAGAACAGGTTTACATTCTCTAGTGAGAGATAACCAATACATCTCAATTTTACTCTATTAGACTAGATGGAGCTTTTGGCTTATGCTAGAAGCAGCTCTAGATATAGGATCTATGACATCTTACTTCTTTTGTGCTATAAGAATAAGTCCTCATACTGTAGGCTTTTTAGCAATCTTATATTGTTAGAATATAAGCCCTAATATTCTAATATAATGTCAACTCATAACAAAATAAATTTCACTTTTAAAATCACAAGCCCAATCATAAAATAGGTTGAAGTGCTTATTAAGCCTCCCAGTATCAAAACACTTCCTACTTCTGGAATCTAAAAAGAAATGTTTCTTTTGATCTATCTTATTTGACCTCCATATTTAATAGTCTTGAATTTAAACTTTGAAATCTATAAAGATAAAGAGCTAACCTCTTAAATCAAGAGTTTTTTTTAAAGAGGATTTCCTTCTCTTATGATGTAATTATTTGTAAGGGCTTATTCTTATAGGGAACTAGAAACTAAAAAAAAAAAACTCTATTCTACTTTATCCATGTACTGAACAATATATATATATATATATATATATATATATATATATATATATATATATATATATATATATATATATATATATATATATATATATATATATATATAGATCCATCAGCCTAAGAAATCCTTATTAAGTGATTGAATCCATTATAAAGTGATATTTCTATCCTTGAGTTGGTATATTATTCCCTAATGATGTATTTAATCACATAAATAAGAAACCCTCAAGATCTACATCGTGCCCTAATTAAAAAGCTTGATAATTATTTGTGGATCTTCTTTACTCTCTCTATACTTGTCCATCAAACCTTTCAACCAATGTACAACATCCATAGTAGACTTACGCATGAAATGAAACTTGTTTTGAAAAACTTTTATCTTGCATTGTAACACATGTGTTGACCTCATTTTTATGATGAGCTCTCAACCCCTCAATCTTAGACATAGGACTTCTCTTAAGCTTTAAGAGATCCTTAGTCTTAAGACATATCTAGTGATTTGGTGGACACTCAACCTAGCCCTAGAAACTTAGAAGAGTTATTCATAGGAATAGGTCATGCCTTAGGGGGTGTTAGGAAAATTTGCCTACCCTATAGCTTGAACTAAATTCCTCACTTCATTCCTTCAAGTCAAACTCCAAATCAAATCAACATCAAACCTAAATAAATTCTGACTTAATTGATTTTCTAAAAACTCAAATCAATTTCAAATAATTGAAATCCATGATTAAAATCTATGATCAATTCCAAATGATTGAAGCTTATGATTGAAATTCTAAGTAAAATCTTTCCTAAGTCCTTAGATTCCATCTTATGGACTTAGCCTAAATCAAATCTAAACCACTTCAAATTCATGAAATTTTCTCACAACCTATTTATATTCTCATTTATATTCACATATATAAATGAAATATAAATTCAAATCAATAAAACTAAATCCAAAATTCAAGTTCAAATAAAAAATCTTTCCTAAGTCTTTAGATTCCCTCTCATGGACTTAGCCTAAATCAAATCTAAATCAATTCAAATTCATGAAATTTTCTCATAACCCATTTGTATTCTCATTTATATCCACATATATAAATGAAATATAAATTCAAATCAATCAAATAAAATTCCAAATTCAAATCCAAATAAAAAATCTTTCCTAAGTCACTTTGACTCCCTCTTAAGGACTTAGCCCACATTAAGTTCAAACCACTTCAAATCCATGAAATTTTCTCATAACCCATTTATATTTTTTTATATGCATATATATATATATATATATATATATATATATATATATATATATATATAAAACTCCAAAAAATCAAACTCAAATTCAATCAAAATCCAACATAAACCTTTCAAGTTAAAATCTTGAACTTAGCCAAATCAATTTCAAATCAAGCCAAACACTTAATTTTTCTTCATGATTTCAATCAATTCTTCAATCAAGAATCCAAATATAAACATAAACTTCAATCATCAAACCAAAACTCAATTCAAAAGTCAAATCCAAGTCAAACTCATGTTCACCCTTTTGAACTTGAAATTGTCAAATGAAAAACCCATTTGACTTCAAACCACTTGCAAATGGATTTATATTTCAATCATAAGTCCATATGTGAGTTCAATCAAACTCAAATCAAGCTTTGACCAAGCCATTTGACCTGACACTTCCAAAGTGACCTAAAGTACTCTTATGAGCCAAATTCTAATCCTAAATAAATTGGATTGAACTAAGCCCATCTAAGCCTCTCATCATGATCAATAATCACCATAAGATGATCAATCACACAAATTGGATCAAATCAAGTCAAATCTAAGGGTTGACCAAGTCAACACTTAGCCAAAAATGAAACCCAACATAGCCAAAATATACCATAGGCCAAATTGATTGAAACTATTGATCAAAACTCATTCATGATCAATGTTTGAACTTGACCAAGTCTAGCCCAATTGGCCACTTGACCCAAGTTGACCCAACTTGACCTAAAAAGTCCAAATGTGTCAAAACTTGATCTAAGCCAAATTGATTGAAACCAATGGATCAAGTTTATTCCAAAATGATTGTTGAACTTGACCAAAGCATTTAGGCCAACCAACTAGCCCAATTGACCTTGAACCCAACTTGACCTAAAGGGTCAAATTGAGCCAAACTCAAATATAAACCAAATTGATTGGAAACAAAGATACCAAACCATTTCAAATGACCAATGAAACCTTAGACAACTCATGACCTAACCCAAATAGGTCAAATGAGTCAAATTGGTCAACTTGACCCATTTAACTTAAATGAACTCAATTGAACCAAAACCAAATATAAACCAAATTGAATCAAACCAAAGCCACCAAACATTTCAAATGGTCATATGAACTTGACCCAACCCTTGGTTTGACCCAATTTGGCCAATTGGTCAACTTGGCCCAAGTTGACCCATTTTGACCTAAATGGGTCAACATGAGCCAAATCTCATCAAACCAATTCCAAATTCAATGAAACTTGGTCTAACCTATGTTTCAAACATACCAAACCTATTCAAATTGAAACCCAAGCCAAATGACCATTTTACCCCTAGGTCATAGGGTAAATTTTGGCCAAATTCACATGGAACTTGGTCAAATCCTCTTCATAATCACTTGACACCCTCTTAGTGACCAAGTGGACACTAGGGAATGTGGTGCATCTAACTTAATCGGTATGGGTCAGCCCAACCTAGCCTAAGATCAAAATTGACCACTTGCTTGAACATTGCCACATGGGAATCATTCCTTCACTTGATTTAAGCACATGGGAGCTACACTACTCCACTCCTTAGGCCAAATTGAATTCAAGGACACCTCTAACAGCCTAACAAATCCATTCAAGGAGCTAAATTGGATCAAAATGATGAGTTGGGTTCGCTCTAGGGAGATATACTCCCCCTAATTTCACTTGAATTTCATTCGACCCTATTCGATTGAAGCATAGGAAGAATCCATTGCCAAGTGATCCCAAGCTTTTTTAGTGAAATTAGAAATTCCATCTTCTCGATTTTCTAGATTGAAAATAGGGGAGCTCCATTGAAATTCAATCTCACCCTACACTAAATACCAATCCAATTCCCTTTGCAAGCTTCATCAAGAAATCAAACTCACTCCAAGCTTCATTGAAGTTCCTAAGGCAAGGGAGGACCACTCTTGATCAAGATCGAGCTAAAGTGAAGGTGAAGTTGGCCTCTAGAAGGATCTACCCAATTTCAACACCTCCAAACTTCAACAAAGCTTCGTCTCCACTAGACGAAGCTTCTCTAAGGGAATCAAGCACCAGTGATAGCCTCTAGCGAGGTATGCCATTAAACCGAGCATAGTTTCAAATTTTATTGATCCTTTGTGAAGAGAATCTTCCCCATGCAAAACTTGCCGTTGGATGTTCATCCCCTTGCTTGATGATGGTGTGGGTTGAATTGGGATCAATCTGAGCTCAATCAAGCTCAGATCATGCCATGGAAGATGGATGGTGGACATCTCCCCTAGGCAATCTCAGGGATGAATCATTGTCCATCCCGCATATTTTAGATGGACGGTCTTGATTAAATCCACATAGATCCACATTTTAATCCTTTTAGAACTGTGAATCTAACCTCAGCCGTCCCATCCTTGATCGGATGGACAGGGAGAAAGCGTGTAGCGCTGCCGCTGAAGCGACACTATGATGTGATAACTTAAATAGTGAATCTTATCATACCACGTGGATAGTGCGTGTTGCGTTAGCCTCCACGTGGCACCAATGAGATTAACTATATAATTAGAGATTTAAATCACTTAATTAATCAAGAAAACTTCAAAAAAATATATTTAAGTGTAGAAAAATCAAAAAATGTGAAATAAATTGCATATGAAAGGTATTTGAATCTAGAATATTATAAAGTTAATTTTAATGAATTTTGAATTGTGTTATTTTTGGATTTGGGTTTTATTGGAAATTTGATTTCACTAATTATTTTTTTAATTACCCCACTGATTAATTCCAAACTTCTTGTGTATGATTAGTGGGATGAATTCTACTTTCCCTTATTTTCTTGGGATTTATTGTTGGTTTAATTAGAGGAATTTCTAGATTAATTTATATTTACCCTCTTAATGTAATTAAGTTTAGTTAAGTGTGTAATTAGTGGTTTAACCCCCTGATTGAGTTAATTAAGATTTGTTTAAGTGAACAGGAGGTTCAAGGAATAATTTTGGGATGTTTTTCTTAAACTATTCCTTAAACCCCCTCTTTCTTCCTTGATCTAAACTTAATTAAGGATTAATTCACTAATTACCTACCTAATGAATTTGATAAAAATTTAAAACCTTCAAGAACTTAACTAATCCATCTTGAAGTAGATGCTTAGGTGTTCAATGACCTAAGTACATTAAGGAAATCAAAATTCAACTCACATGTGTGAGAGGGGTTATGAAAGTACTGAACTTAAACCCCTTAGCTTAATTAATCATTAATCATGAGCCAAATTCATTAGGGGCTTTTTCTTCTTAGGTGCATTGCTGATTTAAATTTCTTGTGTGGTTTTATGTCATATCATTGGCTCATAATTATTTGGTTAAATATGCTAAGGTGGTATAGGTAAGGGGTAATTAACACACTTAATTTATACCTTAACCTAATCAAAATATAAAATCATCTAATCATCTAAAGATTAAACTAAAATTCCATACACATGGGAAAAATGGGTTAGGACCAACAAACATTCTTTCACATTTCCCAAATCAAACATAAAGCAAATTCTTTTCAAAAATTATATTAAACAAACTTTGATTCACTTTAAACTTTCTTATTTCATAGGATTGTCTTTAGGAATTAATTAAGGTGAATGAATTTACATTGCTTTCATCACTTTATTTCTTTCCTAGCATGCTAAATGTGTATGTCATATGAAATTCATGCATTCATACCTTTTTAAAATCAAAATTAAAAATGAAATATTTTTCTTTATGTTGAATTGCACATTTTGGCTAACATAAAAAATATGAATGGATATTATCACTACTAAATACAAAACTATTTTTAAAATCTATAAATCAAACACCTAAAATTGAAAGTGTGCTACTTATAATTATTTATAAGTGTGCATGTGGATATAAATATGAAGATGTGCATAGTGTGGCCTTCCTTCTCTTTTCTTTTAACATAGTTTTGAATAGGATTTGGTAAAGTGTATAGTTTATTTGAAAAAAATACAAAACTTGCCTAACCCATTCCTATCCATTCCTATGGTATTACCTAAGAAGGACATCCACACTTGTACATATAAATTTCATAAACAAAATAAACAAACAAATACAAACTTTTTGCATCTTTCTTTCTCCATTCATTTCTTTTAGACATGTGTTTGTATTAAAGGAAAGTGATATATTAGTCTGGACAACCCCGGGGTTGTGAGCTTTTAGGTAGCCCTAAGTAGATCTTGTACCTTACACCTCTGGTGCTAACAATGATTCCGTACTCACTTATGCTTTCATACATATACATGTGCATGTGAATAATGGATAAAAGAAACCCTCTTTTACTTAATGAAAATCATGCACCATAAAGCATTAATTTTCTTAAGTAACATTTCTTAGCTTATAAAGTGTGCTAAACATTTCCATTTGTATGTATAGTTATGTTTAGGATTCATTCATATGCATGTTATACATGTTAGGAAATGAAGGGATGTGTTGTGCTGCACTTAAATATGTTTTATTTAGAAAAAAAATCTAAACTTAGGATTAATAAAATAAATAATAAAATGTTCACTAAACAAAATCAAATATGAATATACTTTAGAAATTACTTAGGGTAGGGAAGAAAAGAGTTGTTCTCTTCTCTTTTCTCTCTCTTTACAACCTTTAGTAACTAAGTAGGTTCATTTAAACCAAACAAAAAAAAACATCACATAAAATTGATCCAAATTAACTAAACAACTTAAAGGAAACCACCATCTAAGTGGAAACATTTTCACACATAGAAAATCTAAGCCTTAAGGCTATAGCTAAGCATACCACAAAAACCTTAAATAACACATAAATTAGGTTAAGTCACCACTTCTAGCTTTAGGTTAGGCAGTGCATGACTTAATGTGATGTTTGCTTTTATTTTGTGATGTATTATTTTTAGTTTGGATGTTAGGTTGTATATGTGTAGAATGAATGGTAGGATGATTTAGTCTAACCATTATCTTCTACAAGGGATTATGCTTAAGAGGTGTTGTAATAAAAATATAAATGCTTTTGCTATGCAGGTGCTTATACCCCTAAGGATAATCCAATAGGCAAGGTGGACTTGGTCACCCATATGTGGGGTGCTAAGTTTAATATACATGATTGGGATTTGTATGGTTTGTTTAGCTAATCTCTATTTTACAGGTGTTAGTTAGATTTACTTTTCCTCTTCATGTAATTTTTGTAATTAGGATTTTAGAATGAATGTTATGGGGAATTAGGATAAATATTGGTCATAAGATTACATCTTATATACCATGTGAAGTCTTTGGAGCAACCACCTTCCAAAAGAAAGAAAAGAAGAAGAAAAAGAAGAAAGAAGAAAATGAAATGAAGACCCCATAACATGAATTTCCTTACTTGATTGTAAATTAATTCAATTATAATCTGGGTTGTATAAGGGTAGAGCTTGGCTACCCAATTTATTTTTGGGTTCATGCGGTGGTGCGCTACCACAAATGACCTTTTATTCTTTTGTGTTAGTTTTATAAAATATTTGATATTTTGTTTAGCTTGTGCATCAAGATGACATATTTTTCTAGCTTCTTCCTTGCTTGATGTATGGTCTAGATGATGATTAGAATTTTAGGAAAAAATAAATCTTCTACCAAATTAATCAACTCAAAATTAAAAACAAACAACTCATAACCTGACCTAAAGATTAGAATAAAAATCAAGATAAAAGAATTAATCCCTTAGCTGGATGAGTATTTTTTTCTAACATCATGCTTAAAAGCATATTATTTCACTCTTGATTGGAGAGCTTCCACCTTTGCTAGAAAACTTGACTTGACCTTTGAGAGCCATGGTGGAAATACACCTCCCCTTCTTGATTTTGGCCCATAATCTTAATTCTCATGCATTAGGCATATGAATCCTATAAGCCCGAGTCAAATTGTCCAAAAATGAAAGTAAAATGTAATATATTTTGCATTAGATCTAGGTCATTTTTTCATGCCTTTACATAATCTAATCTCTTAAGAAGTGAGCTTAATGACTTAATCTCTTTCTAAAATAAATAGTAGCCTAGCTATCTTGCATAAAGCATATGACCTGCCTACATGAATTTAAAATTATAGGAGGAGTTAGTTGGAGGCCACCCCCAGGTGGTCGTAAGTCTAATAGTCGGGTGGTTTATCCTCGCTTGTGGAGGCAAACCAAATACTCATTTTCACCTTAGATTTAGGTCGTGCTTTTGGCCTTTGCCAAAGCTCTCTAGATTTAGATTCTGAGGTTGCTTCTCCACTTTGTGGGCCATAAGTATAAATCCTCACCTCTTAGGTATTTCCATAGCCTTGTACTATGAAATTGTAAGCCCTAGTATTCTAATAAAAATTCAACTCAAATAAATTAATTCAATTTCAAAAAAAAGCCCAACCATAGAGTAGTTTGGGATGCTTACTAGGCTTCCAAGTATCTTAAGTATCCCCTACTTATTTTCATTTATCTTCAATAATAACTCCCTCCTCTTGATCAATCCCACTTGACTTTCTAAAAATAAACCAATCGATTGATAGTCCTACCTATTGAAATCTTTAGAGACAATGATTATTTACCTTAATCGAGAGTATTCCTAAGAATCTCATTCCTTAAGATGTAATTAACTATGGAGTCTTCCTTCCAAAGGGAACTTAACTAACCCAGTTTAAAATAAACCCTACTTTATTTTTTCATGTAAATAGAGGAAGAATCTCTGGTACATATGCATACCCATTATCCTTAGAAGTCCTTGTTAAGGTGATTAGGTCCATTATAGGGTGGTAACTTTTATCTTTTGAGATAGTACACCTCTCCTCAATGTGATACCCATAATAAGAACATCTGTGGATCTACATGGTGTCCAAATGGAAAAAGAGTATATTTCTATCTTCATTTTATTCCACATAGATTGAAGACGAAAGTATACATTCTTTAGAGAAGAAAATGGAAATATTTTCACCATATGCTTATTACTCTCTCCCATAATTTTAATGTATGACATATTAACTTAATTCTTTTATAATTTACACAATCTTATGCATCACCTTTATCTTAAAATAAGAACAAACAAACTCTTTCTTCACTCAACTACATATTTTGAGTATTTAAAATAATATTAAAAGATTAGTAAGCTAGGAAATTCCTTGATATCCTTAGCATTTTCACACTTTTATTGGAATATCTTCAGATCTTATTACTTTGCCACACTTCATTTCCTTTAAAGACTTTCCAACTTTGGACTCATCGTGGATAAAATAATGTAGTGATAAGTTGTAAGTTATAGATACCAACAAAGAAGCTATCTAGTCCAATTTGTGATCTAAGGAGCCTTGATGTGTGTTTTTTTTCAAAATCTATCACCAAGGGTTAGGTAGATTGTGCAAGAAGAATATGGACATCGGGTTTTCTAGAAAAAAATAATAGTTACCTTGAACAGACTTTAGAAAAGTTCACTCCATATTTAATTAAAATCATTTCCACACAAAATAATATTGGTGAACCCAAATCTCTAGATTTATTCATGTTGAGATTTCTTGACAAATTTTTTTATCTATTTTTTTAGTTAGCTTTTCGATTAAGTGTAGATTTTATTTTTGTCTCAATGCCCAAATTTTACTATCAAAATTATAGTTGATTAATCCAATTTCATTAATTGATAAAAAATCCTTATGATAATGATACTCTAATCAATTTGTTGAAGTGACCATGTGTTCTTGAAAATATGGATTATCACAATCCACATATTTTTCACACTATTATTGGGGATTGCAATGCAAATTTTGATACCACATTAATTTTTATTACTTTAGATATATATATTTTTAATTTACTAACTTTATTTTTTTATTTCTTTTAGTATCTACTATATTTTGTAGATTGGATATAATGCATACTCCATTCGGGTGGTGAGCCATTACTTCTTGAAGATTTAAAATTAAATAGATATTGTTAAGAAGGTTTAATGAAAAAGGCAAGCAAACCAAATTAAGATAATAAAAATGGATAACCTAGAAGATAGAGGAATGACCATGGGAGCTAAATGTTGAGAGACTATGGACTTGTTACAATACATGAAGTTCTCTAGGTTATAATCAAACTAGGTGTGTAGGTGAACTACATTGAGATCAAGTTGGAAACCTTATAGATGATTTAAATCTCCTAATTTATAGGCATAGCCATTGAAGAATATAATAATTATTTCACAAATTTTCTAGTGATACTTTCAAATATAATGGAAATTTTAATGATGTAATTTGACTAAGATTATTTCCTTTTCTCCAAGAGATCGAGCCAAAAGATGGTTCAACTCATTGCCTAATGATTGTGTCATATGATATAATGATATTGTGCAAAAGTTCCTATTTAAGTACTTTCCACGAGCAGGGACAACATAGATGAGAATAGTGATCTACAATTTTATGTAGATGAAAGGAGATACTCTCTATGGTGCTTGGAAGAGATTCAAGGAAATTTTGAGGAGATGCCCACATCATGGCATTTCTAAATGGATGTAATTCTAGACTTTCTATATGGGTAAGGATGATGATTGATGTCACATCGGGTTATACTTTTATGAGCAAAACTTAAGAGGCAGCTTATGATTTATTAGAGAAGATGATCATTAATAACTACTAATGTCTAAGTGAGAGGATTATGCTAAAAAATCAATAGTTGTAGTGCATGAGTCAACTTGTATTGTGGCTCTCATAGTGTAGGTTGCTTCATCATCAAAGCAACTCAACACCCTTACATCACTTGCAACACATGCTCATATCTTTTGTTGTGCTTTTATGGAGGAGGTCATGACAATGCAGAATGCCAAACTAATCCCTTTTCTCAACCTTAGAGCAAGAGAATTTTATATGAGAATTTATCAACTTAATAATCTATGAATACTTATAATTTAGGATGGAGGAGCCACCCTAACTTTTCTTTAAAAAAAAGCTCAAGTGGAATATAATTGGATGGTTATCAACAACTACCAAGATTTCATCAGTAAGAAGGTTATCAACTGCTTGGTTTAAGTCCATAGTCAAGCCCTCAATAATAAAAATTAGAGAGCTACATAAAGGAGGCCTTATAATTGCTAAAAATAACCACTTTACATTTTATGATCCACACTAATGCAATGTTGTACGTGAATGATGCCTCATTGTAGAGATAAGAGATGACTCTAAAAATAAAGAGTTTTAGATTGGGTAGCTATTCCAACATCTCTAGCCATCAACTTAGAGTGCTCCTCAATAATATAATGGTAAATCTAAGAGAGCACACCAAAGAAGTTTACATTAAAAGCAAAAGACAATTGAAGAATCTTGTGGGCTAATAGAGGCTTAAAATTAAGCATTCAATTGAAGAGTCTAAGGTTTAGGAGAGACCTAACAAAGTGGAGAGCAAGGAGTAGCAAAAGAAGTAGACCAATGAGAGAAAATTAGCCTAAATCAAATCTTTTTCAAGACAACCCACTATATATGTATTACCACATCCATAAACTAGAGATTTCAAAAGGAGAAGTTGGACCAACAAATATTTAAGTTTTTGGAGGTATTTAATTAACTTTATATTAGTATTCTTTTGCTTATGCATTAGTACAAATGCTAAGATATGTAAATTTTGTGAAGAAGATCTTATCAAAAAAGAAGAGGTTGGAAGATCATGAAATAATAACCTTGACTGAGGAGTGTACAACCACATTGAAGAGGAAGTTGCCAACTAAAAGAAGGATCCAAGTAGCTTTACCATCCCTTATGCCATAGAAAGAAGAATAATTTGATAATGCAATGTGTGATTTAGGGAAAGCATAAATTGATGCCCTTATCAATATTTAAAAAGTTAGGACTGATAGAAGCTATGCCCACCATACTATTCCTACTGTTTGCTAATAGTTTACAAAAATTACTTGAGGGAATTGTGGAAGACATATTGGTAAAAGTTTAAAAAAATTTATTTTCCTTGATAACTTTCTGGTCCTTGACTTTGAAGAAGATGAGCCCAAATACACAGTCATACTAAGAAGACCATTTTTAGTGGTAGAGTAGGCTCAAATTAATACTTATAATGGAAACAACAATTAAAATTAAGAAAAAAGCCTACTATTAAAAATATATGAAGATCACAAGAAGGAAACTGAAGTTGCAACATAAAAGCCACAAGTAAAATAGATCAGTAAGAGCATTCCACTAACAAATGAAGATAGCCTAGATAAAGTGAAGGAAAATAGGCACAAAAAGAAGAAAAATATAGGCCAATGACTCCAGTACTTTTTTTATTTAATTTTTTCCAAGATTTTTTCAACTCTACATCAAGAAATAACATCTCTGGTTAATAATACTAAAATTGAAAGAGACATTTAGAAAATAGGTTTATCAAATTACCAAAGATTTTTTTTTCGTATTTGCTCTTAAAGTAGCTTTAGGAACTTACTCTAAATTTTATTAAATCATTTTTCGTAATCTTCCCTCTATCTCTACAAGTTTTTTGCTTGTGATATTGTCTTGATTCTTGATATTTACTAAAGCTTCACTATTTTGCTCTTTTGTTTATTGATGTCCCTTTATTGAATCAAAATTATCCATGGGTTATATAAAAACCATGCTAAAACAATTAATGAGAGGAGTAAAGATTAGAGAAATAAGAGAGAATTTAGAGAAAATTTTTTGAGATTTCACTAAATTTAAATAAATAAAGTGGAGTATAAAATTTTCCTCCATAATTTGTAACTAGGGCACCCAAGAGGGGGCATAGTTGATCAAGTTAAATTAATCTATAATAAAAATAAATATTTTTAATTTAAAACTTGAGTACACATAATATCATTGTTATGAGTGTGACATTTTAAATGTAAGGGCACATTGCAATTCTTGAGAGTTCTTAATTAGGTGATCAAACATGACATTAAAGAATAATATACCACCTTGAAAGTAGAAATATCATCATATGATGGATTCAATCACTTTATAAGGACACTTAAGACTAATGGGTTTATATTTACTAGAGATTTTTCCTCTACTTTATATGGGTGAAAGTAAGACTAAAAATATTTTAATTTGGGTTGCAAATTCTTTATAAGAGTAAGCCCTTATAATTCATCATATCTTAAAAGATATGATCTCTTAAGAAATCAGTTGATTAAGTAATCAACTATTATCTTTATAGATTTCAATGTTTATGTGAAGATTATTTAACTTAGTAATCAAGAAAGATGGGCCAAAGTAATAACATTTTTTTTTTGATATGAAAGATGGAAAAGTAAGAAGTGCCAGATACTGGAAAGCCTAGTAACCACCTCAACCTATTCTATGATTGAGAGTTATATTTTTTAAAGTTAAGATTTATTTTTATTCTAAGTTGTTATTTTGTAAGGAAGTTAGCACTTACAACATAAAACTATAAAGAGGCCTAAGAGGTGAGGACTTATTTTTATATTAAAGGAGAATTAGGTTGTGTAGACCCTAAAATTAGAAATTGTACTGACTTAAATTAGCAATGCAACCTAGTCTAATATTAGAAATTGGGATGTACTTGTTCACTCCCACTAGAGAGTATGAACCTATTCGACTCATTTGGATTTTTAACCTACTTAGAGGAACTACCATCTAACACCTCTTATTCTTTAAAATCAAGTGGCTAGTCTTATAAAATATAAAATAGCTAGACTATTATTAAATATAAAAAGAATCAAAGAAGATAAACTAAGTCATTAAGAGTTGTATGACTAGAATAAAATTTTCCTAACTAATGCAATAATTTTATAATTTTATAATTTTATATATTTTATTATAGTCTAAATTTATCTTGAATGGGTATGTATTGATGCCTACATGCATTTAATATTATAAATGATCAAATGCTAAATTATAATTAGTAGAAGGTTATCCCCAAGAAGCATTGTCATCCTCACAGAATAGATGCTCTCTTATGTGCATTGAGTGAAGGTATTATACAAAGAAGTAGAGGAAATATGTATTATAGTTCTACAATTTAGTAGTTTCTAATGGATTTTTTAAATACCTAAGGCTTTAGATGTAATTAGTTATGAGTTCTTTAATTTAAGCTAAGAGTTTATTAAATTTGGTTGGGGAGAAAAATTAATTTTGTAAGAGTCAACCAAAATATTAGGCTTATATACATCAAGCATCATCATAGAAAGAAAGTTAATAAAGCTTGTAGTTTTAATTCACATTATAATGTAAGCACAACAACAAAAATTAAATTAATATATAAAAGACTAGTATGAATATACCCAAGAAAATAAAAATGAGCACTTGAGCTCTACCCTTATACAACTGACGACTATGGAAATGTAACTTATGGGGGTCTTCATCTCTTCTTCTTCTTCTTCTTTTCTTCTTTCTTCTTCTAGCTATTGGCACTTCATGCATCATAAGGCCTCCTAGAATCACACCCTCTAGCCATGCACATCATGAACCCCATAGGTTCCAACCTAGTTCTAGTTACAAATATAATACAATTCAATAAATAAAGTGCTAAATAAATTTGTAAGATAGAGGTTAGCTAAATGTTTGCATCTAAAATGAAATAAAATAAATATAATATCCTAACTTGGGGTGCCATGGCACTAAAATCACAGTGCTTTGGTGCTATTGCCACCTTACAGAATCTAGAAATGCAAACCACCATGCCAGTTGTTTATGTAAGCAACACAACATTGTGGCATAATAATAGCAGTGCCTAGGCATTGTCGCTATGGCTTTCAATTTTAAAAATAAAAAAACTAACCCTTTCAGCAAACAACTTTCCTAGCTATGATAACTGCCTAAGGGGGGAGCGGGGGAATAATTAGAGGTTAGAAAACCTCCCATTAAAGAGAGAACATTATTCAAAACCTCTAAAAAAGGAAGGGGGACTACCTACTTTTAGTTCTTATTTTTTTCTCTCTTCCACTGCTCACTTTCTTGCTTCTGATCTCATCTCCAAGTATTTTCCAACACTCTCTTCTCCATAATTCTTTTCTTGCCACTGTATGAAGGTGTTTTCTTCTTGCACGAAACAAGATCGAAGTCAGCTGTTGTTAACTTTAGGTAAACATTCTTAAAATTGTTCTTTTATATAATTTTCCCATCTTTAAAAGGGC
Source organism: Cymbidium sinense (assembly GCA_021442155.1). Taxonomy (NCBI): domain Eukaryota; kingdom Viridiplantae; phylum Streptophyta; class Magnoliopsida; order Asparagales; family Orchidaceae; genus Cymbidium; species Cymbidium sinense. The sequence goes on along the minus strand of CM038232.1, from coordinate 89,303,604 downwards.
ATTCTAAAAATTTCCACAGTTGATCCTCGATGTGAGAAATGAAAAGTCTCCCTTTGTTGATCTTGGTTTTAGAGTAAAGGAGAAAATTTTAGTTTTATTAAAAACATATTTTAAGCACAAGTATCTTAAGAATTTTAAGTTTGAAGACATCCATCGTTAAACTTGGTTTTGACATGAGATGAAAATCCTCCATTCATCAATCTTAGATCCTGAACAAGAGAGAAGAGTACTTCTTGCAATAAAACACTGTAAAATCTTGCATTACTAAAGTGTTGTTGCCAAATTTTTATAAAAAATTATTAAATTCTCCAAGAATCTGATTCAAAATAGAGTTCCCGATTTGTGATGCCGAGGAGCCAAAATCTTGGCATCGTGATGCTAAGTTCTCAAGTTAGTGTATTACTTGTAGTGCCATATTGCTATAGTTTCAACACTGTAGTATTATCCTCTCGAGTTACAAAATCAAGAAACCTATTTAGAATAACACCTTGGCACTATTTTCTAGCTCTGAGGTGCTACATCTTGAAATCTATTCTATCATAGAATCTAGTTCTAGTGAGAAACAAAATATCCTCCCTCCATTAATCTTCAATCAAGATAAAAGAGAAGGGTACTTTGTACTAAAAATTGTAAAACTTAGTATTGCTAAAGCATTATGCTACTAAAATTTTTTTATCCCAAAAGTATTGAAAAAATAGTTCCAAGGTGCTAAGATTCTACCGTCAAGGTGCTGAGTCATCGAAAATCTTGAACCTTAGGTGCGCATCCAATAGTGCCAAGGCACTGATGTTGCAGCACCGAGTCACTAAGTCCTCAAAAAAATTAAACTCATCTGATAGTGTCATGATGCTGATATCTCACCACCAAGGTGTTGTGCTCTCTAGAAATTAAACCTAAAGCACCCAATTAGTAGTGCCAAAGTGCTCATCATATAGATAAGGCACTGATCTCTTTAAAATTAAGCCCAAGTCACATAAACAACATCATAATGCTATACATGTAGCATTATAGTGCTGAGTTCAGTCTTCAACTTATGTCTTTCAACTAACGGCACTAAGGTGCTAGTTTTGCAGTGCTGAGGCACTTAGCCCTTAATATTGCTCATTTTGAACTAGAAATTTTATTATTAAGCTTTTAAATTTTGGAGCATTTCACATAATAAAGGAAAACACAAAGTTTAAAAATGATGATATTTATATTACCACCAAAATTTATTACAAAATATTTCATAATAAATAAATACATAAAAGAGAAGGAAAAAGAGAAAAATATAAATAAAAAAAGAAATGATGAAAACTAATAGTCATATTTACTATCATCCTCCTCCTCCTCTTCTTCTTTCGGCTTTGGTGGGGTGCTCATATAAGTGTGATAATAAGACGTCATGGAAAAAAAGCCTAAACTAGGCTCACATGAAAGCCACATTTTTTAAACATATGAATATGTGCTGGGTTAAACTTGACCATGTATGAAAATTTTTGTTGTTGAACCATGTGGTCATCAAATTTTCTCCCCAATTCCTACTGCTACTATCGACTAATTTCATGAACCCTTTTTCTTAAATTTGAAACTTGTCCTCCAATTTCTTGGATTTACTCATTTAAGGTCTTAGAGGATTTGGGTTTGGACTGATGAGCATGTGAGATTTCTCCCACTTAAGTCCTCGAGCCAAATCTTTCAATTATTATTTTAGGGGAACCTTTTGAATTAGGACTTCTTCATCAAACTCTCCTTGTGCCACAACACAGAAAGAATAAATTAAAGAAGAATGATCGTATCTTACGGTAGTACTACCCTTATGCATATTACAAATAGAATTACAAATGATCCTCCCTACATCCATAGTAAAACCCTTTTGAATTACAAAGTTCAAAATGAATTTATCCTTAGTCACTTTATTGATATTGCTAGTGGGCATTAAGATGACAAAAATTAAATAGTGCCAAGATTTAGCCTCAACAGTGAGACCGATGGTAGAAAAATTAATAATATTATCCTCCCACCTTTTTACACTGAAGGAAATTAAGGATTTCATCAAAATCCGGATGATCAATAATAAAAGAGATACTAATCATTCATTACATATTGTAAATTGTAATATGCATTAAAAGTACTACTATCAAAACTTACTAGTTTTCCCCAAATGAAAACTCTATTATTTTGGTGCTCCTTCATGTTGGTGAAGAATTCTCACACCACATGAATGTCGCATGAGTTAATGTCATAGGGTAGTTTCTCCTAGCCTCATTCATTGATGATCCTCACAATGCTCCCACTTGGGTTGTATAAAATTTTCTCCAGGATGAGATATTTGTGTATGAGAGCATGGTAGTATTGTTCCTTCGCCTCTACACTAATGAATTTGTTAGTGTCGCTGACCAAATGTATTTCACCAGCATGTTGGCTTTCAAAAGTAGAATGCAAGCTTAGAAGGGAAAGGGAAAGAGACTCTAGAAAGGACCTAAAACTTTATAATGAATAAAATTCGCAGCCTAGTCCTATTTATAGTCTAGACCTGATGCCACAGCATAACATTGATAGCGCCGAGGTGTTGACCTCTCAATTTTTGAGATTTAGGACTAGTGCCAATGTGCTCCATATGCAAGACCTAGGCACTAGTTACCCAGTTAAAATGGCCATCATACTAGTAAAAAAAACATATTTATGACATTTATGGTAATTAATTCCATAACCGACCATGTAGAAAGTGAGACCAGACATTGATGTAGCTCTGCAATGCTCCAACATAGTATCGTAGCACTGATAAAAAAATGTATCCTTTTTAATTAAAAGTGTTTGTCCATTTTCCAAACTTTGACTGGTGCCATATTTTCAGTGCTGAGGCGCTGACCCTTAGAGCCACAAATTAATGTTTATCATGCAAACATCATATAAATCTATGTTTATCATGTGAAAAATATATATCCATATGTCCTTCCAAGGGATATAAGTCCAATTTATGTATTCACCATGCAAACAATCTATATCCATCTAACATTTCAAAGGGATGTAATTCCAACCATATGTTCGCCATGTGAACACTCCTACTTGGCATTCCAAAGGTATGTATGCCCAATCTATCTGTTCGCGATGTGAACATTCCTACTTGGCATTTTCCAAGGAATGTAAGCCCAATCTACTTTTTTGGCAAGCGAACACTCCTATATTCTACCTTTTTTATAAATGTAAGTCAAGCTTATTTACCTGTTCTCCATGTGAACATCCCTACACCACAACCCTTACACTAAAATTCTAGTCTACTCGAGATATCTAAGACAAGGCAAACCATGACTGCTAATAAGACTCCCTGGACATTGTGACTAATAGCCCCTGATGTTAGTAGACTAGAATAACATAGTCTCAGGATAATAAAACCATGAGATATTGATTGAAACTATACTCTTATTTCTCTTAGAAATCATCTATGCCATGCCACATGTACCACTAGACACTGATTCATGTCAGAGATATGATTATTTTCAACCTTAATCGAGAGTGCACTATTACTATGATAAGAAGGGTAATTAAATATGAATACTTGCATTCATAAGAAGTAGAACCCATATTTAAATAAATCCTAACATAATGTTAGGGAAATTTGGTTGAATATATATCAATCTACCTCATGGAAAATATACTCCCACCCATCCTAGTAAAGATGGCTAAGAGTTTCAGAAAGGATATTTTTTAGCAATCACTAAAATAAACATACACACATATGCAATTGTAATTCAAACATTGGACTTAACACTATTTGGTGCTAAACCACTTTATCTTAATAAGTAATGCTTAGGGGCTTAAATAATCAAATATTACAAGAAAATTTATTAGCTTCTAATTTTATTAGAATAGCCACCATTTAGCATGATTCCTTATAAAAATGTTGTTAGTTCTAATAAATAGTGTCCTAATATCTAGTCTATGAATAAATAAGTCCTAACATCCAGTCTAAAATACCACACCATAAAATAAGAAAATGCATTACATCATAATCAAACATTATCTTAACCTACATCTCTGATTGGTGGCCTATTAATCTAATGTGTGTATGGGGCTAGTATGCTGAGTCAATATAAGGCCTTAGTGTTTTAAGTTTAGTTTAGGGACGAGGTTCTGTATAATATTTTTGGGTAGTTCTAATATAAGTGATCAAAGTTTTAAAGGTAGATTTTAAGTTACCATTTAATTTATGTTTTAAGTTAAATTTAATATTTAAAAAAGTGTGAGGATTAATGAGTCTTACTTGGGGTGGGCCTAATTTTTTAAACACTTTAATCCTAATAGGGTGAACACCTTACCAAAGGATGATGGATCACCCTAAGAGAGTGTTTGGTAATGGATTTACTCAAGATTTAAGTTGCTAAATCTTATAAATCTTACCAATTATGAATAACAAATTTAATAAATCTTATAAATTTCATCAATCATGTAAATCTTATTTCTAGATGAATTTATGGGCTTTACATAAATTGAAGTCGATGATTATTGTCATGACATCTTTCTTCTTTTCCTTGATGGTTTTCAGTAGTAATAGAGTAAAAGGGGGAGAATGAGGGGTTTAAACACCAAAAACCTGCCCATGCCTTCATTAGTAGCATGGATGACTACGACCTAAGACCATTGATGCTTCTGTTTGTGTTGTGTGATCACCTTTCTGATGAGAAACAACCATTTTCTAGTTAGTCATAGTTTGTTGTTGTGATCTCTTAAGTAAGAACACGTGGGGCCTAATTGTGTGTGAGGAAGCTAGGTTTTAAACTATGGAGTGCAATTAGAGTCATTGAGAATAAGAGAGATGAGAATGGATGAATATAGGTGTTGGCATGCATAATCAAGGAAGGTGGCTAGGCTAAAGATAAGAGTGTGACTAGAGCATTGGGAGGAAATGTCTAGATGTGCTAACAGAGTGGATCTAATGGAGAATTATTGCTATTAGGGTTTTTCAGAAAATTTTTATTTATTTTAATATATTTTAATTTAAAAACTTAAATTAAATTAATTTATTTAATTATTAATTAATTAATTAATTAATGTATATTATTTTAAGTTAATTTAATTAAGTAATATTAATGATTGATTGAAAAGTCATTAAAGTTAATTATAACTTATTAAACATAATTATAGTTTAATAGTTAATATTTATTTTTAATTTAATTTAACTAAATTTTAGCTAACTCAATTTAAAATTATTACTAGTTAGTTGATATATTGTTATAAATTAATGATAAAATACTATATATTATTATAGCTATTATAGATTTGATACTTAAGTAATTTTAATTATTTTAAATTATTTCTTGAGTTTATAAATTTAAATCCTCAAATAATTTGCTAAATAGTTTATTCAGATTTAATAGGTTTACCAAAGGTCAACTAGACATAATTCATGAATTTGTAGCTAAGAATTATTAAATGTAAAAATAAATGATTTACTAAATCCTACTTGAATTATATCAAATCCATTACCAAACACCCCATAAGTATATTGAACACTTAGCATAGTCATAAGCAGTAGCCAAACCATATAAAAATTCATTTGTGTTTATATATCTTTTGTAGATATGTTTTATTTTTTGGAAATTAAAATCTTTTGATGGTGTACTTATTTTGTAAGATTTAAAATTTTTGATTTTTCTAAAAATATTTAAACAAAATTTTAAAACTAAAAATCTCAATTTTTATTAAGATATTTTTGTGGAATAAAAGAATAAAGTTCTATTAATTTTTTAAATCTTAACAAAATTCTCCCTGGCCTTCCTTGTGGGTTTTTGTGAACTATAATTGGTATAATAGCCTCGACTCTATAATTATTTGTTTCACATCTAAATAGTGATTTATGTTAACATATTTAAATTTTATTTTTATTTCAAAATATCACTTGATTGTAACTTGGAAAAATTGAATGAAAGTCACTTTACAACAAAAAAAGACTACTATTTGATTACTTTCTTTTTAATTTTTGGAAAAATAGAATAATGATGTATTTATAATATTGTGTTATGAAAATATATAAACTTATTTTAAAAGAATATAAAAGTTCTATGATCATCTCCATAGATGAGAAAGAAATTCCAAAATGAATAATAGATTAGACCCCCTACTAAACGTGATTAAGCTTACATAATGTCAAAGGCGTAAATGCTTTATACCATGCACTCAAATATTATAATTATATAAACATTTATAAGTTAAGTATAAAAAAATAGATTTGGGATAAGTTGGTCATCACATATAAGGGAACCAGGTGGTTCGAGAAAGGTTACATAGCTTTTTAGTGATGGAATATGAATTATTTGGGATAAAACCTAGAGAGAACATCATTAAAATGTTCAAATGATTTATAAAAAATTATTAATGGGTTATAGACTATTGAAAAGAGCATTATGATTATGAATAAGTAAATAATATTTTGTTTGCTTTATCAAAAGATTGGTATCCAAAGGTAACTATATCTTTTGAGGCTAAAGATTTAATAAGCTATCATAAGATTAACCACTTGCATTAATCTCTAGTAGCATATCTAGAGAAGATTGCCTCAAGATGGTTTGGAAGAAGTAATATATTATGACACTTAAATGTCAAAATGAGAGCAATAATGAGAGGTCGACTATAGAAATAGATAGGGATTAGCTAGAACTACAAAATTTGAAAATTAGGAATGATGTTTTGAAATTAAAAATAAATTTAAGTTTGACAACACAAGTGAAAGTTCTAATGTGCTTTAAGTGTAGTAGGCACGATCAATTTAAATTAGATTGCTCTCTAACTAAAGGTGGTTGAAAGGAGAAACCCACTTCTATAAAGGGCAAGAAATCATTAAAAAGACATAAAATGATAGTGAGAGCACATCCACTAATAAATTTAAAAAAGAAGAGCAACTATATGGCCGATGGTAATAAATGATTCAACTAATTAGGTAAAAACTAAAATTATGATGAACTTTATAGTTTATATTTGAAATATATGATGCTCTTGCAAATTTAAAAAAAAATGAAAAATATTGCCAATGTAAAGAGCTTACAATTTTTTGTTACAATTTGCAAAACTTGAAAATAATTTATTACTAGCTAATCAAAAATATTCTTAGCTTCATGAAAAATATTCTTTGTATGATAAGTTAATTAAAAAAATAGTTTGAAATAAAAAAATTAAAAGTATTAATGATAAAAAAAATAATGTACCAATAAAATTCATCATACAACTAAAAGTAAGAGAACCTCATATGTTAAATCTTACATGAAATAATGGATAAGTATTGAGTGTGTGGTATGCTAGGTTATACGCCAAGAGAGTAGAACGTTAGGGTACACATAAAACATTCCCATAAGTATGAATCCCTAAGCTAGCAGATACATTAGTAATTACGTTGCTTGCCTTATGTAAAGATCATACTATTCATTCTTTTGGATGGCCAAAGTAATTTGGGTTCCCAAACTGGCGGGTTAAATAACTATGTAAGAATATCTTCACTTTAGTGAAGGTAGAGGTATTTTGATACTGATGCTTGAGATATAAGATGAGAGATTAAACATTATTCACTTTAATAGGAACTAAGGGATAGTAGATTTGCATTATTAGGTGATAATATTGAAAAGGAATTTATTAGGGTTGGAACATTAGTTGTAAATTCTACACCATTGAAGAGGCCTGATTAGTTGATGTGATGATTAAAAATGGAAGGACACCATGCAGATCTTAAGAGAGCTTAAGGATACAACATTAAATAATAACATACTACCTCAAAAGATAAAAAATATCACCTTATGATAGATTCAATTACTTAATATGAGTTCCTAAATTAAAAGAGTTTATGTATACTAGAGCTTTTTCTATTACTTTATATGGATAAAGTAAGATAGGGTTTTATTTAACCTAGGTTGCAAGTTCCCTATAAGGGCAAATCATCGTAGTTAATTATATCTTAGAAAATGTGATATCCTAAGAAAATGCTTGATTAAAGTAGTTGCTAATTATTCCTATAGATTTAAAGGTTGTGTCAAGACTACTAAATATGAAAGTGAAATGGAAGAACTCAAATGGAATAATTATTAATAGATTCTGAAGGAGAATAAGTAGGAAGCACTTTGATACTAAAAATCCTAATATGCACTTTAGTCGATCCTACAATTGGGCTTTTACATTTTGAAATTGATATTTAGTTTTTTTTTTGTTTTGACCTTTTATTAGAATGTTAGGGCTTATATCCCAACAACACAATACTATAGAAATGCCTAAGAGATGAGGACTTATACCCATAGCAAATGAAAATAAGTAGCCTTAAATCCTAAAACTAAAAGTTGTTCAACAAAAGGTTGAAGCTCGATCTATTCTAATGCAAGAAAAATTGGGATGTATTAGTTCATTCTTATGTCCCTACTCTTCTAGACTTATTGCTTGTATGAGCTACCAGCTAAAACACCACAAAATTTTTTAAAATCATGTGGACAGTCTTATGTGGTGTTTTAAAATTGTAAGATGAGATACCACACAGATTTTAGGAGGTACTTACTAAATGATCAAGTATGATATCAATGAATGATATACTTCCTCGAAAGGTAAAAATATCACTCTATGATGGACTCAATCATCTAATACAATCTCTTAAGGCTGATGGCTCTACATATATCAGAGATTTTTTTCCCTATTTTATATGGATGAGTAAAGCAAGGTTTATTTTAAGCCATGTTCTTTAGTTCTTTAAAAGGGAAAGCCCCCATAGATCTTAGGTGATATGAATCTCTTAAGAAAATTCTTGGTTAATGGGGCTAACATATTTATGAATTTTAAGGCTTGATATCAAAGGATTGCTAATTATTAGAAAATAGGTTAGATTGCTCAATTAGGAAGATTTTTAATGAAATCCAAAGAAAAATAAGTAGGAAGCCCTCATGATACTAGGAACTCTAGTGAGCAATTTAGCTTATCCTATGGTAAGGTTTTAAATTTTTGAGTTTGAAAATTAATAGCATTTGAGTTAACATGTTAAAAAGATAAGACTTAATATTCTAACAATATAAGATTATGAAAATGCCTCAGAAGTGAATATTTATATCCATAGTGAAAGAAAAATGGGCTACCTCTAAACCTATATCTAAAGTGCTCTAACACTAGCTAAGAGCTCATCTTAATTTTATTCAAGAAAAATTAGGATATTTTGGTTCACTTTTGTTAAAGAGAGTGAACCTATCCCAACTCTTATGGACATATAATTTCTTAAAGTGGTTGCCAACTAATACTTCATACGCTTTAAAATCATGTAGCCAAGTCTTATAAATGTAAGATAGTTAGATTATTAATTATTAGGAAAGAGTTTAAGATCCTAAACTCACTCTCAAGAAACTAGAGCATGATTGGTATGAAAGTATTTCTTATACTAATGTAATAAAAATTACATATTCTATTCATTTTGACTCAGCAATTTGACTGTAGCTTGGGTGGACAAGTCCTATATGCATAATGAAAATAAATTATGAGTCAATCTGTGAGAAGGGTCTTCATAACTCAAGGGGTTGCTATTTTACACTCTCCTTTATGCATGATGTTATCCACATTCATCACAGACCTATAATGTTTATACTATGGATTTATAGTAAGGTTATTCATTATATTAATTTTAAGTTGAAAATGCTTATTTTAATTAGATAAAAAATTTAATGTCCTAAAGAGCCTAATGAAATTCAGGCCACACAATAATAATATTACACTTAAAAAAACCTAGAAAAATTTATGCCATTTCTATTGCACACTCGAAGTAAATACACCAAATTTTCAATCAATTAAAAGAATAATGAAAGGTTGGTGTAGCGGGTTCTGTGATAAACCCATAAACAAAAGAAAAAGTTGGGTTGTTGAGCTCAACTCTTATGCAACCTGGATTATAATTACATGAATGAAACTAAAGCAAAGTCATTGGAATCTTTGTCTTCATTTGTCCTTCCAAGTCTTGATTCCTCCATGCATCATAAAGCCTCTCAAGTCTATGCCTTATATCCTCCACTTATTCTAAACCCAAAAGCTCTAGTCATATTCTATTGCAACATTACATTTAAAATTCCAAAAGGAATCCTAACTAAACCTACAAAATAGAGGTTACCTATAACACACATAACAAATAGTATATATATATATATATATATATATATATATATATATATATATATATATATATAATTGGACTTAGCACTCACAGGTGTCAAGCCCACCTATCCTAATGGGCTATGCTTAAAGGGGAAAACAACACTTGTATTCAAAAATATTTAATTTATTTTATTATTATTGCAACCCCTTTAATGAAGCACAACTCATTGTAAAAAAATATAATTAGTCTAATAAATAATGTTCTACCATCCAAACTACACACAAAAAATCCTAATATTTAGTCTAAAATATTATAGCATAAAATAAAAAAAATAGTGCATCACAACAAAGCATCGACCTAATCGAAGTCTAAGATCAATGGCCTATCAATCTAATGTGTGTACAAAGGCTTGTAAGGTGAGATAAACCTATGCTTTAGTGTTTAAATCATGGATTAAATGATAGGTCCAAGTAATTAACCAAAATGGTAATTTTGATTCAAGTGATTAGTGATTTAAGGAATCAAATTTTAATTTACAAATTTATTTTTTGATTTTTTGAATTTAGCTTAGTGCTTTAAAGGGTATGAAAATTCATAGACTTTACTTAGAATGAAACTTATTCCTATTCAATACTCTATCTTAAGTTAGATCTAAGGATATATTATATGATTTTTATTCTTCTCAATGAAGTGATAAGACTTTTATTAATCATAAAATTTGGATGAAACTTAAATAGATTTATAATCAAATGAAGGACATTTTAAGGCTAATAAGAATAAGAGTTGACTTACTTAATGATGTCCCTTCAACCCTTTATCACCTATATTATTTATTTTATTTAAATTATTCATTTTATTACTTTTAATATTTTATTTTAAAATAATTATGTATTTATTCTATAATTTTAGTATTCTATTTCAAGATAAACATGTATTTATTTTATCATTTTAATAATCCATCCTTGAATAATTATTTGTTTATTTCATCATTTTAATAATTCATTTTTAAAAGTAACTATGTGTTTATTTTATCATTTAATAATTTATTTTTAAATAATTATGTGTTTATTTTATCATTTTAATAATTCATTTTTAAATAATTATGTATTTGGTTTATTTTATTAGTAATTTATTTTAAATAATTATGTATTTATTTTATTATTTTAATAATTCATTTTTTTTAAATAATATAAATTTTTAATATTAACATGAATATTGAAAAATAAATCTTTGAAATATTTATGATATAAAGTACAAAAATGAATTCCATCTTCACGTGTATTTTCTACACCACTTTTTTTTTGGTACGTGTTATTGTTAAACTGGGAAGACGAGGTATCTAAAACCTCCTTCGGACCAGTAGCCCTGCATTCCCAAGTGCCCAAACTATATACCTTCAAAGAGTAAATATTTTATACATGAATTATACATAGGGTTTCATTCACTTCAATTAATTTTAGATTTGCAAATATTTTGACTTTGATTTTGATTTAATAATAATAATAATCATAATACTTATTTATCATGCACCTAAGAATTAACTTTAAATATAAGTATAAATTGGCTATATATTCATAAGTGAATAAAAGATGGTAAATAGATATCATAAAGTGAACCCATTAAGGCTATCAAACCTTATGGTCTTTCATATGAAAATAATGCCTTTTAAGCTTAATCAATATTTTCTAATTAATACATGTTAATTGTAATTAATTACACCTATTGATGAGTGATCAAATAATGAAGTTTTCCCTACACCCTCTGGTTATTAATTAGCTTTAAGAGGTGAAATGGTAATTTTTATGAATTAATTAAATTTTATAATTATTTAATCTACTTAATACCTAAGAAACCTTAAAAATTAATTAGTCAAAATTTATAAGCCCAAAAATTATGAAAAAAATTCATGAACATGCAAAATAGCATGAACGTAAACAATAAAAATTTCAAGACACATGGGTTAATATTTTGTGATTAATTAATTAATTAATTTAGGAAAATCTTAATTATATAATTACTCTTAAAATACCCAAAATCATTTATGGATTTTAATTTTATTGATTAACTCTCTATTAGTGAGCAAAAAGAGAGTTCATGTGTAAGTTTTAGAGATTTGTGCAATTAATTATAAATTTTCCAAGTCATAGGTTAATTAATGCATTTTTTTTAATTAATTAAAGCCCCTCAATGGTGATTTTTAGAATTAATTAGGATCAGAGGTTCTAATATTACTCTTATCACCATTAGGTCTTTCATATATGTTTCATCATTCATGATAATTGTTCTAATTAAATTTATTTAATAAATTCCCAAAATGCCAAATTTAGGCTTAAAAATATAATGCCCCAATATACTTATCTAATTGACTTAAGATAATTATGAGAAATAGAGATTATCCAATAGAACATACAACAAAGATCTTAATCCAATTGAACAAGTAATTAAAGCTTAATTACATAATTAATGAACATAATTAAATTCTAGTTATTCACTGTTCACTTAATAATAATTGGAAATTTTAATTTTCCTAGATTCTTCTCTATTTAAGCTTTCCAAATAAATATTTATTTATATAGTTAGTTATGACTTTTTTTGAACTTCTGATTGTATAAATCCATTTAAAACCTTAATTAAATGATTTACACAATTAGTGCTAATGTAGTCGTGCATTACACACAGCGTTGCGGGATTGATTATTAAATTGATCTCACATTGTGACTAACTCGGATGGAGGTGCATGTAATTTTGTCTAGAGCTGTTTATTCAAAGATAGAATGGATAAGATCAATCCCATAGTTTAAGGGGATAAAATTTGAATTTATAATGCAGATTAATCATTGTTGTTCATTCTAATCACACTAGATGGATGACCCGTGATTCATCATCTTCCTCTTGTGAGAGATAGATGACATTCTTCTTTCGTGGATTCATCTAAGCCAACCAAGGCTTATTTCATGGCAAATTGACTCTTGATCGTGATGAAATTACACTTTTCATCATAAAAGACCAACACCTAGAGGGGGTCTTCTACAGTTTTGAAAAACTTATCTCATTAGAGCTAAGACTGATGGAAAAACTAACCAAGGTATCATTTCTTGAAGAGGAAAAGCATTGTTGTTGAAGTCTTCATTTGCCTCCTCACCGTTCACTTTGAAGACCAAACGATGCTGTGAGTTCTTCGGAGTTTAATCAAACTCTTATATCTAGCATTTAAATCACTTTATTTATTCTTATTCATTTGAGTATGAGAAAGGAGTGATAAGAGTTAATTCGGCTTTAGAGGTGGTTTGGTGAGGCTAGATGTTTGGGATGCTTGGGTTGAGGGAGAGCTTGGTGGGTGATGTGAGTGTGTGCTTAAGTTTGGAGGAATGGAGAGGAGTATAACTCCCTCCCTATGTAAACCACCCACTTGGGTGGGTTCATGCCATGGAAGTCAGCCAGACACTGGGCAAGATCAAATTCAGCTCTAGATTGATGAGTTGGACCTCCTCCACTAGCCGGAGGAGGTTGGTGGCCAATAGTGAAGTGGACAATCCATGGTTAATTAAGTGTTGTCCAAGGTGAGAGAGACCTCATCTTAGCCAATGGCTGGAGAAGCCATCCTTAAGTCAACTTGGGTTTGTTAAGGAGAGCTTGAGGCATATTAAGGTGGCTACCTTGGGAAAAGGGAAGGTTGGACTTTGTTATTCTTGGATTTTGGTCTATTTGTAATCCTTAGTTCTTTGATTTAGACTAAATTTGGTTCACCATGGTTTGGGTTTACTCATGAAAGTCAAGCGACATGTGAGGATGAGTCATGCTATGTTTGGTTGGTATTGGAGTTTATTTAGTTGGGTTTGGCTCATTTGGATTCATATAGGTCAATTTGAGTTCAATTGGGTCAAGTTTATGAATTGGCCAAATTGGCCCTAAGGGGCTATTGCGTTGTGTTTAATTGATGATTTGGAACACATTGGTACAATTAGTTTGATTTAATTTGAGATGGATTTTGAATTTGGCTCATATGGGTTCATATGGGCCAAATGAGTCAACTTGACCAATTTAGTTAAATTGGCCAAGGTGCAATTGGGAGTTGATTCATGTTTTATTATTCATTTAGAGTTGATTATAGCCTTTGATATGATCTAAATTGATTAAGATTAGGTTTTGGTTCAATTTGACCATTTAGGCCAATTTGGGCTAAGTTGGAAAATTAGATTGGGTTGATAAAATTGGGTTCAATTGGTCATTGGAAAGTGTTCAATAATCAGTTTGGAACTAATTAAAAGTGTCAATTCAATCTAATTTGAATGGTATCTAGAGTTGGTTAAATTTTACCCTTTAGGTCAATCTGAGTCAAGTTGGGCCAATGGATTGAATTGGAACATTTAAGCTTAATTGGATGTTAGGTGATGATTAATAATCATTTTGAGATTGATTTAACTAATTAGTTTGATCTAATTAGAGTTAAATCAAAGTTTAGTTCAGTTTGATCCTTTAGGTCAAATTGGGCCAACTAGATAAATTGACCTACTTGGTTTTAATTAGATGTTGAAATATGATCAATAATTATTTTAGAAGTGATTATAGAAGTTGGTTTGGTTTGATTTTGGTTGAAGTGAAGTTTAGTTCAATTTGAACCTTAAGACCCTTAAGATCAAATTGGCCTAGGTTTGGGTCAAATTAGTTAATTGGCTAAATTGAATTGCAATTAATCATGAGAGATGTACAAGTGTATGATTAGAATGATTGTGAAGCTTTAGATTAACTCAATTTGTCTTAAGTCAAATTAGAGTTTATTTTGTCCCTATGAGGTTTAGTTGGGAAAATAGTGTTTTAGGGTGTTTGGGTAAGTTTAATTTTAATTGATTTGGATTATTTTTGAGTTTAGCCACTTTAAGCCCAAATAGGTCACATTGGGTCAACTTGGTCACTTGGCCAAATTGAATACCAATTAGGTATGATTTAGATAAATTTAGGATTTTAGGTGGCATATAGTCAATTGGGTTTGATATATGGGATTTGGTTTGAAGTTGGGATTATTGAGTCCCACCTAGTCTGAGTGGGGTTTAGCCCTAAATTGAGCCTTATAAGTCTTCTAAGCTTTAGGTTAGTATCCCCTAGACACTAGAAGTGTCTTAGCTCTAGATGAGGAAACTGTAGTGTCTAGATCGAATCTTAGATCTAAGGAGCAATGAGTGTCAATGATTGGTATTTTACTTCATATGCAAGTGTATATGTCACATCAAGTAAGAGTAGAGTATCATTTAAATGAGAATTAGAATAAAATGCTATCTTTATTTTATATTAAGTTAAATTCTAATCTTTTTAAAACTTGATTTTTATCTAATAAAATATAAAGTGTTTAAGTAAACAAACTATTTATTATTTTTCAAGATACTTAATATATATATATATATATATATATATATATATATATATATATATATATATATATATATATATATATATATATATATAGTGTCTTGTTCTTAATTTTAAAAATAGTACTATGAATTTATGAAAATTTTGGATTATATATTATATTAAACTAAATAGTGGAGTTAACTTTAAGCTTATAGTGTCAACCAAAAGCAAACATGTTATAGCCTCTATATCTAGACAAGTAAAAAAATATTAATCCCTTTACCTAATTTTCTACCTAATACCAAGTAAATTTTGATTGGTTGCCTTACCCATATTTTTCTTTAAATGATTGTGAATCCTAAAAAACCATATATTTAATGGCTACTTAGCACTTCTAGACTATCTAGCACATTAATGATATTTAGTACATATGTTTATCTTTTTTCTAATTAGTCTTCTGGGACTCTATCGATATCTCTAGATTACACTTGAATTTAGCTTTGTAATTAGCCACATTTCAAGCAAATAAATTATGGAGAAAAAAATAATGTTCTAATAAAAGTGTGAATAATTTTTTTTATAGTAATCTATAAATAAAGTTTAGTATAATACAAACATCCAATGCTTACAAAAATTCTAAGCACTTTATAGATTAGTGCTTCATAATAGAGAAGAAAAAAAATCTTATTAAACATTATAAAATAAGATGCAAGATAACCAGTGAAGAGCACATCGAGGAAGTCTTCTAAGTCCACCTTTCGAGACCCTCTATTGCTTCCCTATGAAAATATTCAGTATCCCCCACTAAAAATTCTTGATTGTTGATCTTCTATTTCACCATTTAAGAAAATTACTCTACCACACTACCCTCACAACACTCTCACAACACTTGGAGTGTCACTTTGCAAGTGCTTCACGAAAACTCACACACACTTACACTCACGCTCTCTTTTACCAAAATTCTACAAAAAAGTCCATCACATTTAGAAATGTCCCTATTTATAGCCTAAAAATTGCCCTGATCAGTTACTCCTACCCTCTGCCAAAATTTCCTCAAAAAGAGCTCAAAATTATTGTTGAACAATCATTAATCTATTCTATTGGGTCATAGCAATGCAACACTATTGATGTAGAGTTGTGGCACTAGGAGTGGCACTACAACTCCATTAATACAGCATTGTGGCACTATGCTTGTTGCCTTTGTTTCATATTTTTACTTCTACTATAGCACCACATCATTGCTTATGTAGTTTTTAAGCATTGAGTTTGCTATATAATTTTCCCAAAATGAACCTGATCTAGTGCTACGACATTGCTAATATAATGTCTAAGCACTGGCCTTGCTATAAAATTGCTCCAATTTAGGTAATTTTAGTGATGCGGTGCTACTTTTGCAACACCTAGGCGTTGGCCCTAAATTTCTTCTTTTTCATATTTTGGGAAATTTCTTGTTACAACACAAAATATTCTTTAAATAAACACATCTTAACATTTAAAAATATGTTAAAAGCATTATAATTACATGAAATTATGACAAATTTAATAGTTATTAGTAAATCTCACTAAAAGTGAGGTCAAAAGTGCATGATAGCATGACTATTATTTATCAAAAAAAATTTCTAAGAATCTAAACTCACTATCTAACCTCTAAGATCATGATTGGTATGAAAAATCTCCTAACTATTGCAACAAAATTTTAGCTTTCAAATATTTTAGACATAAAATGTTTTAAAGGCATGAGTACATAATTATGCCTACAAGCATCAAATTTGATAGTTATGAACTAAATCATTATTAAAGGCAAACTTCCCTGAGAAGGTGGCTATCCTCACTAGATAGATGCACCATATGTGTAATGAGAGATGGGTTTAATTCAAGAAACATAAAGAAATATGTAGCATGGTTCATAAATTCTCTTGGTTTCTTATTGCTTTTAGTATTTATACTTATGATTTTAATCTAAATTAAGTTATGAATTATGTTAGTTTAATTTTAGTTGATTAGTTAGGTGGGGTAAAAAAATATTTTTTCCTTAAAGAGCCTAGCAGGGGACCAAGTAGATAAATAATAAAATATCACACAAAAAACTTATAATAATATGCCATTTCTATTGTGCAATCAATGTAAAGAAATAATAGAACAAATCAAAATAATATAAAATATGTTAGTTGTGTTGGGTTCCATTATACGCCCTTGAAGAAAATAAAGTGGACAACTAAGCTCACTCTTATACTGCCTGGCCTAGAACTAATCAAGAAAAGTAGCCTATGGGGTCTTCTATATCTTCATCTCCATGATGTGTATGCCCTAGGCTTCATAGGGCCTCCTAAGTCTATGCCTTATAATAACTATTCCTCTTAAACTACATGGCTTTAACCTAGTTTTAGTACAAATTATATTTTGAAATTTTAAAATAAAATCCTAACTAAACTAGCAAAGTAGAGGTTCACTAAAGCACAATCATACACACCAATCCATTATTATTTATACAGTGGGGCTTAGCACTAGCAGGTACTGAGCCCATATAGAATAATGAATTATGCTCATTTTCCAAGCAAATAGTGCTGTTGAAGTTAAATATGTTCATAGGCTAAAACATAATCGTTAGAGACACCTGGGAAGCAAAGTTAATAAAGACAGAGATAACAGGTAATGGGGAAAAATGTGAGAATAAGTTCTAGTTTTATTATCCCTTAAGTGGTCCTAATATAAGATGGGATGATTCCCTTACTTTAATGGTAAAGAAAGAATAAAGTTTAAGAGGAGAGGGTCTTGGTACAAAGTTTTCTATGCCTAGAACTGAACCTCCAAAAAAGACCCCTTCCCCCTTTTTATAATGTTTGGAGTGGGGAGGAGTAGTAGTACATAAGATGAGTACAAGTAAAGTTGATCGAGAAGAAATAGAGACTCACCTTGTCACCTTGACTTGAGGAGGGTACATGAGTAAGTGGCATGCGACTTAATTTATGGGAAGCTGTTCTCCTTACTTTAATAGAATTATTGAACTTGAGTCATTTTGAACTCGCCATTTTTTCTTTAATACTCTCCATCTGTGGCTGAGCCTTTGTCCAAGTAGTCGGCGCTCATGGTCCTTCTTCGACTTTCTTTCATTGCTCTCCATGTGCGCTGCAATGAGTATTTAGCATTTGCATAGCTTACTTATTTTGAGTATACATTTATCTCACTGATTCTTCTACCCTTTTCTAGAAATAACTCATAAAAAGGATAGAAGAAAAAAAGTCAAATAGCTTATAACAAATGCTAAAGAGAATCTTTAATTAAATGTTACATCAACTTTTGACTAGTTTAGTATTTTTGACATATCTTGACTTCTTAGGCTAGAAAAGGTGCCTTAGCTTTCCTGAGAAAATTTACTAGATCTTACATTTCTATCAGAGATATGTTTTTTTTATTGTTGAGTTTTTAGTTGTGGGAATAATACACACACTTTCCATGGAATCTAAGAGTCCCCATTGTGATGTTGACTCTTAGGACTATTGGTAGGACTTTAAAAAGGTTGAAGAAATTCACGAAGCTAGCAAAAGTCACCACTGTTCCTTCTGTGATGATGAGTACTCTGAGATCCCTGCCCCTGCATTCACCAAGGGTAGTGTTGCAGAGTCATCAACAGAGATGAGTATTCACCCAATGAGGGTGGATAGTGTGGTCACTATGGTGAGGACATCTTTAGTTCATCTCTAAGAAATTCAAATGAGTATTCAAGAGCAAAAGAATACCGCTCCTCTTGTCTGCCATAGAAATGTAGTGGTAAAGAGGTTGGTGCAAACCTCCCTTATGACCACCATTGTCAAAGAGAGTTCTACTGAGGTAGAATTAATTTTATTATCTGCTTCTAATTTTGTCCTTAAACACTTCTAAAATTTATAATAGTATTCTAGATAATTATGGCGTGTGTGTAAGAGTTGATGAAGAGTGATAGTGGACACATGGTGACTCCATAGATTAGTCCCCTAGATAGTCAAAGTAGTTCTAAAAACATGATGTATTTTACAATGGATCATCTGCTAGGTGATCATTTGAGTGAAAGAAAGTATGTTTGCTTGAGCTCATTGAGGCAAGAGTTGGGCAAACTCAAGTTCCTACTAGAAATGGAGTCGCAACGCAAAGGCAGGCTATCAAGGACTAGTTTTGGAGAAGCTTGGTGATCATGAGGCTGAGTTGACCTCTCTTAAATGCTCAATGAAGTTGAAGTCATCTTCTCTCTTTATTACAGGTGCCAACTTTATGTTTGATTACATGTATAAAAGAAAAGTCTCAATGAGGAATGGTGTAATAAATATTTAAAGAAATGTTTTTCTCATACTTGCCTTTTCTTTGGTTGAGTGTTATTTTGTATTTGATAGTTGTGAATAGGAGTCTTTAATTGCTTTTGTCTTTATATGTGCCATTTAAAATTTTTGTAAGATTTTTATAGTGATTTCTTTATTAAAAATTCAATGTGATGTCTACATTATCGAGCCTTACTTACCACATCTATAAATGTAGTTTCACCATGGGTAGTTGAAACTTTATTACAATTCTTTATAAAGTGAGTGATATCCTTGTCAAGCAAGTAAGTTATAATCCTTTACTTCTTTGAAGAAAGTCATCTTTAGCTTTTGGCCATGGCAGCACTATGAAAGGAGGCAAGTGCATTTATGCAATCTAAAGCCAAAGAGATCCCTGATCTTGACCCCAAGACAATGACCATCATCTGTTAGGGTCACCAAAATTTTTTAGTGTAGGTGGTTGAGTTAGATGAGCAATACAATTTGATAAGGTCAAATGAGTTGTGCATCCCACTTGATCATTTCTATTAGCTTCTAACTTTTTTTGCCTCATGAGTAGGTAAACATCCTCAAACACTATGTGGTCATACTCACTTAGATCTTTCTTAACTCTACGACAAGTATTATGACATTTGTGATGATGTTGTAAGAAGAGTGACTATTGTGGAACCTATCTCTTTTTCACCATGTATTATATTGAAGGGGCATAATGATAGGATTTTTCAATTCTCTGTGATCTTGCGAAGGATCCACGACCTATTGAACAAGGTGAAGCAGTGGTGTTCAAAGATTTTGTTCATCAAGATCTTGATGCCCTGGCTAGTGTCGACTATTCCCACCCCTATCCACCAAGCAAGGCACTTGCTCTCAAGACGAGTGCCTAGTTGCAGGAGCTACTAAAGAAAGTGACTGATAGGATTTTGAATATTAATCATTATTTTTATTTTGGCCAAGTTACTAATGTTCTTGTTGGAAAGTATTTCACATAGCTTTTAAGTGTTGTATATTTTTACTCACCTACTTTAATATTTATACTCGCTCATTGAATGATGAGGACATTGTGATCCTATACTCGATCCTTCAATAATTTGATTTCTTAAGGTGGGTGAAGGCAAGGAAAATGGTGGCAAGTTGGACTTTATTAAAGTTAACAAGGAGGTGGGGCTGAGTAAGGCTCCACAAAAGTCTAGGAAGATAGCTATGAGCTTGACTTCTTAGTGTCCCTTAAAGAAGAGGACAAGATTGCAAAGATGAAGGAGAAAGAGAAAGAGGTGGAGTACTCTGAGGATAACATTATTCCCAGCTGACTAGTCAAGCCTTCCTGCTCAGTCGAGACATCTATTATTAAGAACTTGATGATCTTATTGAGGATCTTCCTAATAACCGACCATCATTTGTTGTAATGATAGCTCAAGTGATGGTTTGATAGTCAACTTGAGAGATTTGTAGGAATTCCTTTATTAAGAGAAAGAGTTTGTCAGTAGTGAAAGCGGAGTTGGTAGATATGAAGGAGCAACTCACCTCTTTTGAAGCCAATCTCACTGAACTTCGAAAAAGATGAGGCAACAAGAGGAAGAGATGGTCCGAGATATAATGGAGCTCACTTGCTTGGATGAGGAAAATAAGGAGTTGGAGGAAGAAGTTGTTAAAAAGTAAAGCTGAGTTCACAGGCTTCTTGGATTTTGATGAGTATAAAGGACTACTGCTAAGCTTGTAAAGCATGGCCTATTGGACCCCAAGATCTTAAGCTTCTCAACATAATCCCTCTTTCAAGCATTGATGATGATGAGAGTAGCATGATATGATCTTTGATTCTTTCTAACTTCTTTATTTTCTCTCTTTTTGTGAATTAAGAGGTACGCGTGTAATCCCATACTCGTCCATTGTAATTTTATTTTAATAAATGAAATTGACATACCTATTTTTTGCTAAGTATCTTTTGGTTTGTTAGATATCTCTTTGTTCAATAGTTGTACCATTCTCACCATCGTGTTGATAGTGTGACTAGTACTTAGAAAATATGAGTGTTAATTATGGGGTACGTTCATTATTCTTTGATCAGTGATTATGGGGAGACATTTTCTTAGCTTCTTGTCATGGGATGTTAGTTTATTTATTTTTCCAACTAGAGGAGTCAATCTTTGTTTGAGTCACCCTTACCCTTGAGTTGTTTGTTGTAGTAAGTCAACTTTTTTTTTCTTTCTTTTATAGTACCCAACTTGGAGAGTTGTTCTTCTTGCCCACCAACTAAAAGAGTTAGCCTTTTATCAATTTGCCGAACTCAAGGCGTGTGGTGTCAGTCTTACACTTTATTCATCAACCTCATGAAGTGTTGATCTTACACTTTAGTTGCCAATTAGGAGAGTTGTCCTTTTATCAAGTTATTGATCTTATGGGGTGTTGGTCATACACTTTAGTTGCCAACCTCATAAGGTGTCGATCTTACACTTTCATCGCTAATGAGAAGAGTTGATCTTTTTTCAAGTTATCGACCCCATGGGATGTCAGTCTTACACTTTAATCGGCAACCTCATGGGGTATTGATCTTACACTTTAGTCATCAACTGGGAGAGTTGGTCTTTTATCAAGTTGCCAACCGCATGGGGTGTTAGTCTTACACTTTAGTCTCTAACTAAAAGAGTTGATCTTCTATCAAGATGATGACCTTTATAAGATGTCAATCTTACACTTTAGTTTATAGAATAAGATTAGGTGAGTATTTAGCAATTTTAACTCAAGAATTGCAAGTCCAACATCAGTATCATTGGGCTAAGAATAGTGTACCAAACATTCAAAATCTCTTAATCAGGCCTTCTGTATATTGCTAATGAGAACCCTTTTCTTAGGCCAAAAATGGTGCACCAAGTATCTTGAGTTGTCACATAGCTCTTTGAGTGTTTCCAATTCAAAGATTACTTTTTTTTTAACATCGCTATTCTTGGGCCAAGAATGGTACGCCAAGCATTTGGATCTCCCTTTCAAGCTTTTTGTAGCTCATATAGTGGAACCATTTTCTTGGGCCAAAAATGGCACACCAAGTGTCTTGAGTCATCACGTAGCTCCATAGTGTTTTGTTAATATTCGTTGAGTGTTTTAACATCAAACATGGTAACTATGCAAGCAAGAAATAATAATCTCATTAAATGATTTTTTGATGAATATGAGGAAAGTGGATACAACAAACAAGACATTGATTGCCTTAAGGGTAAAATGTTTTGAGGTCTCTAGCATTCCAAGTATGGGGAACTTTATGCCCTTCATGGGTCTATTTGCATCTAAGAAATAATGGAAGTTAAATAAATTAAACATCCCATCTTAGGATGTTACGACATTACAATCATAGTTCTTAGGCACTATCATCGCCTTATAGAATTTAGAAGCTTAAACCACTCCCAACAGTTGCATCGTGATAGTAATAATCCTAAACTAACCCTAAACCCTAAATCCTAAAATTAGTGCGTGACACTGTGATACTAGTGCCAAGGCACTATCACAATGACCTTCAATTTTAAAATAAAGAAAAACCACCATTCTAGCCCTAACAGGCAGTAATAACCTCCTAGGGGGAGCGAGGGAATGGTCATAGAGCATAAAACTGCCCCCCACAGGGGAAAATTCACTATAAAAAGGGAAGAACACTACCTCTCTCTCTCTCTCTCTCTTATTTTTTCCTTTTCCCCTACTCTCACTCTAATCCCCTTCACTGTTCTTTTTCTCGGTCATCTGCATTCTCAACAATGTGCTTCCCACTACTACTAGAGCGATCTCCTCATACAAGAAATAAGATCAAGGCTTACTCTCATTGATTCTAGATAAAAAAAACTTTTGGAAATGCTTTCTTTGCATGATTTTCTTTATGAAGATTAAGTTTAACTAGATTTTTATCATCGATCTTATATCTGAATCAAAAGTAAAAAATAATGCCCCAGACCAAAATAATTTAGAATCTTGAAATATAAATACCTCCGCCATTGAACTTGGTTCAAGCATGAGAAGAAAAACCTTTTCTCCTTCGATCTTGGATCTGAAGAAAGGGAGAATAGTGTGTTTACAATAAATAAATAAAAATATAACACTGCTAATGCATTATGCTATCGAATTTGCATAAAAAGTTATCTAATTCTATAAGAATCTAATTCAAAAATGGCATTCCTGCTTTGTGGAACCACGATGCTAAGGTCTAGTGCATAGGCACTGTAGTCTCAAGAATGATACTTTTGGTGCTCTATCCTATAGTGTCGAGGCACCAAAGATGTGGCACTACAGCGCTAAGTTCGTGTTCAAGCACAAATCTTACAGCACCGTGGCACCGTAATATAGCACCTCAACACTAAGCTTTCAGATTCCATTTATTTAAAGCAACATTGAAGTGCAATTTTTTAACACCGAGGTGTTACATCTTTCACCATCAAACTTAGTTGTAGTGTGAAATGAAATCTTCCCTCCATTAATCTTGGATCCATAACAAGAGAAAACTGCCGATGCACCAAAAAATCATAAAATCTAGCACTGTTAAGACGTTATGCTATTGAAATTTTGAATATCTCTAAAAATTAGTACTTTTTTTGCGCTAATGAAACAGTTCCTAGGCACTGTAGATCTAGTGCTAAGGTGCTGAGCTCTCAGGTTGTATGAGAAAAGGCTGCTCTCAACATTGCAGCGTTGTGCCTCTAGCATCGCAGGGTTGGATTAATTTCATGATTTTGAACACTTAGAATACTAACTCTGATAAATTCTAAGTCCAAGAATTATCTACTAGTCGTAGCACCCCATATTGAGCATCACAACATTGATTCCTTGGGTAGATTGATAAGAAATGACTATCTTAAGAGCGCCACACATTGAGTGTCATAGTGCCAAGGCACTATCCTCTCAAGTTCTTGAACAAAGAATCTATGCCATTGTACTACAATAGTAGGGCCGAGGTGCTAACCTCTCAAGTTTTAAAATAAAGAAGCAGCACCACAACGCTTACATGCAGCTCCAAAGTTTCCATGACATGGTCAAAATGGTAATTGTGTCAATCAAAAAGAACACTTATCACCAATTATTACCATTAATTTTGTAATCAATCAAAACTAAAAAGTGCATCAAAAATTGATGTGGCATCATGATGCTCTGATGTAGCATCACAGTGCTGCTAAAAAAGTTTGTCCTATTAGATAAATGCACCTGCCAATATATCAATTCATTTGAATGTTCTTTTGATTTTCACCACAAAGCTACATAGTCAATAGAGAGGCACTGATTAATCTATCAACCTACTTTCAAACGTCTTTTATGGCACCTATAGCGCCATGACTTGAATTTTAGCACTGAGGTGCCATCCTAATAATTCTCGAGCACCATAATCTACAGTGCCAAAGTGCTACCCATTATAGCCTAAGAACCTTACTTCTAGTGCCAAGGCGCCATCCCCAAAATCAACTTATTTATATTTATCATGAAAAAAACTTATAATTTGTTCACCATGTGAACACTTATATAATTTTGGCATTCCAAAGGGAAGTAAGTATAATCTGCCGGCTTTCTAGTTGATGTAAGTTCAACCCATACTTGCAATACAAGTACAACCCAAACCCTAGTTGGCATTCCAAAGAGATAAAAAACCTGGTGTTTTATATGTTTTCTATGTGAACATACTATAATTCGTTCACCATGTGAATGCTCCAATAATGATGGCATTCCAAAGAGATGTAAGTCCAACCAATACATGTACCATGGAAGCATCCTATAATTCGTTCACCATGTGAACACCTATATATTTTTGACATTCCAAAGGGATGTAAGTCTAGTCTGACAGCTTTCTAATTGATGTAAGTTCACCCTATGCATGCAATGTAAGAATAGCCTAAATCTAACACATACACCATACGAACACCCCTACACTAAACCTCTAGTCTACTCAGGATATCTGAGACAAGGCAACCCATGGATACTAATAAGGCTCTTTGGACATTATGGTTAGCCCTTTAATGTTAGTACACTAGAATTATATAATCTTGGGATGACAAAATCATGGGATCTTGATCAGAACTATTCTCCTATTTCTCTTAGACAATCATCTATGCCATACCACACACACCATTAGACACCAACTTATATCAGGAAGATATGATTATTTCCAACCTTAATCAAGAGTGCTCTCTTAGTGTGGCAAGAGGGGTAATTAACTATGAAGGCTTGCATTCATAAGAAGTATAACATAGATCCAAATAAACCATAACATAATGTTAGGGAAAATCTTGCTAAATTTATATTAATCTGTCTCATGAGAAAATATACTTCTATCTATCTCAATAAAGATGGTAGAGAGCATCCTCAAAGGTGTTTTTTACTTAGTGATCAGATTTTTGGCAACTATGCTGGGGATTACTTCTCTCTCCATATCTAGTTGAAAAAGTTAATATATAGTGTCATCATAGACTTAAATATGAGGTTATAATCTTATAAAATTTTAAGATCTATGACCAGGTCCAAAATCTAGAATGGCCAATATTATAAATATGATGACTATCATGCGAGAGGTCCACTGTTAGATTCCCTTAGGTAGTAATCAAGGCTAGTTCCGTTGGACGGAATCATGATTTCCCAGTCCACAGAAATAACAGTAGATAGAGGAGACTGTCTCCTCCAAAATCTATAAAGATTTGAAGGTTGTTAAAAGTAGAAACCTTAAAAGAAGAATCAAAATTTGTGGAGCTAAGTCGCCAACCCAACAAATTCCTATTCTAAGAGAGGTGGGAATATTAAAGATACCATGCATGCCTAGAGTAAGACTCAAGGCATACATGCATTATATTCAGCTGACAATGAGCCTTTAGATACAAAGCTTCTAAGTGGACAATTATTGGAAAGTACCAACAACCACCACAGAAAAAAATAATATAATTCATCCGATGAACACCAAGTATGATACATTCCTAAAGATCCACCACTAGAAAGTCTTGATCAATTTAGCTACTTAAGTAATCCCTAAGTTACCAATGAAGACAACTTAATATGAGTTAGCCCTAGTAAATGATAATGGAATTGAATTTCCTATCATCAATTGGAAACATCGATCTAATAAAAGTTGACAAGTAGATGATGAGACAAAAATTCAACTCTTCAATGAAGATAAAGATTTCTTAATCAATGAAGAGCAACCAATTTTGGACTTCCAAAATGATGAAGATATAGATTGTATGGAAGTTTAAGTTATTCACATGGTTGATACACATTTATGAAATAGAAACGTGGTACCTAAATAATAAAATAAAGAAGAACATCAGGAGAACCCAATCCATCAACAACTCTGAGGTGAAGCTCAAGTAGAAGTTTAGGTAACTGAAGAGCTAACAAATATTATAACAAGGTTACAACAGCAAATGGGTTCTCAGCTCTAAAGAAGAGACCAAGAAATTAGCTCAATAATTGCCTCATCAAAATAAGTGAGCTGATGAAAGAGTTGTTTGGTGAACTTAACCTTATAATAACTATAACATGGCAAGTGCCTCTGAGAAATCCTCTAGAGATAGTCAAGCCAATAGTTGAAAATAGAGGAATACAAAATGTTACACCTAACTTGATAATAGCTTCAATGTGAAGGCAAGATGCTCTAGGAGAAGCTACAAAAAAATCCTATCAAGAGGATAATGTTATCACAAAATCTTAATTAGAAGATCTCATTAGCTAGAAAGTCAAAGCAATTACTACTTTAGAAGCTGCTGAATAGCTAGTCAAAAAATGCTGGCCATACCCAGCCAAATATGACCAAGTATAATATTCTAAGAATGCATTGTGCTAAAATTTAACATTTTTTTAGGCAAAGAAAATCCACGGTAGTACTTAGCTCAGTTTAAAGCCACATGCAAAAATACCAGTGGGAATAATGCCTTGCTGCTATGACAATTTGTTAGTAGTCTTACCAACTTTCAAATGGTATGCTGAGTTACCTAATGACTTAGTAAAGATGTTCATCGAGCTGGAAACACTCTTTGTCAAGAGATTTGTAGGTGCAACTATAAAAGTAATGATAACAGATCTCACCTTGGAAAAGAGAAGGAAATATGAGAGTGTTTTCAAAATATCTTGAGATAGAGAAATCTATGCATAAAAATGATAAATATCTCACAGAAAAGCATGTAGGAGAACTCTTTATGAGGAATATCGATAATCAAATAGCTTTATATCTAGCCATGGTTATGATTAACATTTTCCAAGAATTATTTTATCATGTAGCCAAATTTGAAAGACTCCATAAGCAGAAAAGCTTTAGTGCCAACTGCAATAACAATCCCTTTAGAAAAGGAAAATAACTAAAGTTGCATGATGCAAAAAATGATGTGAATACAACATTCTTGTTCATGATTGACAAAAAGAGAAATGGAGTTGTGGCAACATCGCGACCAATGACAACCTCACGATCGACAACAAAGCTGATAGAAGATAAGAAGGGGTCAACTCTCCAAGAGAAGATGTCTAAGCAGTACTCCTTCAAAATAGATTGTATTGCTAAGATCTTTAGACATGCCCTAAAATTGGGATTATAATTACTAAGGCCACATCAGCTAGACCAAGTAGTCAAAGTTGATGATCCCATCTATTGCCCATTTCATAGGCTCACAATTCATTCAATTGAAGATTATTTTATCTTCAAAGATTGAGTAGAAAAGAGCTATCAAAATGGAGAACTCATCTTATTAGACATTGTACTGATATATAATAAAAAAGAAAAAGGTGAAATTTGTTTACACCCAATCCATAATAAAAGATAAAATTGTTGAGCAAGCTAGAAATCAGAATATAAATAAGGATAAAGGCAAAGTCTCACAAACACAAGAATAAGAAGAAGAAGAAGAAGAAGAAGGTGTTGAGAGACCATAAAAAAAGATTAAAAGGATGATTAACATTCTTTTAGCCATAGAAGGCATCTGATGGAAGAATTCTTTAGAGCCTAAAATAGGTCCAAAAAGATTCTTTCCCAATAGGTGGCAATTTTATAATATAAAGAAGCATATCAATAAGTCTCTTTCATTAGAGCCCCACAAATCAAAGAAAAAGAGAAAATCCAAAAAATTCAAGTCTAAAACACAGAAAAAGATTAACTCTTTAGAGGAGTATGAACAACCTCCTCAAAGGCTAGTTAAACTAGAAGAATGCATGGCTCATTTATTGCTTGATATGAAAAATTTGAAGACATTTTTTTGATAGAATTCATGTTATAAGTGTGATTGCAACTGTAACTGACTATGTGGAAGAATTATGCTATCCCAGAGAAAAGCTCACTAAATGGAAAGTCAAGTCAGGCTCAAAGAAATTATGTCCTAAACTTGAAGTAATTCTGAGATCACTGAAAATGAAAGCATGAAAGAAACACAAAATTTAGAGATTTCTTCTAATAGAAGATTAGATGGAAGAAGTAACTCGAGTCCAGTTAAGGAGTGGAAAATTAATTTCTCCACATCCATAATAGGAAGTCAGTTACAAAGGCAAAAAAAATTCAAATTAGTGAAAATGACTTATCTCCATCATTGACTAAACCTCAAAAGTCTACCAAAATAGAAGTAGACTATAAAGTCATACGCAAGCTCCTTTGTCCAAAGATATACGTGAGACATTAATAGTCTTGTATAATCCAAAAAAATATGAAGCATTTTCATTGAAGAAAAGATGAAAGAGGATCTAACCCCTCAGAAATCAGCAACCATCACATTCAATAAGAATGACCTTGTTGACCTCACTTTTTGAGTAAGGACTCATCCTTCCCCATCTTAGACTTAGGAACCTTCTAGACACTTGGATTTCTCTAGTCATAGGACACTTCTGGTGATTAAGGAAACACTAAACTTGAGCATAGAGACTTAGGAGGCCATATCCTAAGCTTAGGTTATACCCTAGGGTTTCTACCTATCCTATAGCTTAAACCAAGACTCATGCTTGTCCACTCACCCAAAACCAACCTCAAGCCAACACAACCAACCAACTAAATTTTGTTTCCAATCCAAGCTCCAAGCAATATTGGCTTAAGTCCCATAAGCTAATTCCACCATGTTCCTTGGATCCAACCAAAACCCATTCAAGTAAACCAAATCATATTGATTTTCACAAAAGCACTCCAACCATTCAATATACTATTTCAAACCCCTCCAACACTTATAATCAAACCAATTGATCCAAATGAATCCAATCAACCCAAGTTAGCCCATTTGACCTAAAAGGTCCAAATGAGCCAAAATTCAAATAAACCCAAATCAATTGTAATCAAGGCCACCAATCAACCCTAAATCAATTATTGAACCCTTCTCAACATCTAATTCAATCCAATTCAACTCAATCAACCCAAGTGGTTCACTTGGCCTAAAGTGGCCTAAATGACCAAGTTGAATCAAACCTAAATCCAACCTAAAATGGATTGAATCAGCCCATTCAAT
Source organism: Cymbidium sinense (assembly GCA_021442155.1). Lineage (NCBI taxonomy): Eukaryota > Viridiplantae > Streptophyta > Magnoliopsida > Asparagales > Orchidaceae > Cymbidium > Cymbidium sinense. Next base: position 89,273,476 of record CM038232.1, on the reverse strand, counting down.
CTCCTCTATAATGATTATTTATCATCCTTGATTGTCTAATTATAATAAATTGGGCCAAACCAAACTAATTTGGCCACTAGATCCAAGTTGACCCAATTAACCCATATGGACCAAAATGAAAAAACCTCATTCTAACCTCAATTAATTAAAATCAATGGCTCCCATCAATCATAAATTGAGTATTGAACATGACTCAACCACCAATTGGTCCTAACCAAGCTAATTTGGTCTCTTTACCCAAGTTGACCCAATTTGACCTAAGGGGCCAAGTTAAGTGAAATCAAATTCTAAACCAAATTAATTGAAACCAATACCTCTAATCAATCAAAAATTGATTATTGAACATGATCCAACCTTTAATTGAACCCAATTTAATCAACCTAACCCAATTGACCCCTTTAGCCCAAATTGACCTAAAGGGACCAATTGAACCAAATCCTTCCCAAATCCAAATTGATTCAAACCAACACTTACAATAATTCTCAAATAATCAATTGAACCTAAACCCTCCACCCAAGCCAATTTGGCCAATTTGACCAAATTGGTCAACTTAGTCCATTTGACCCAAATGAACTCAATTGAGCCAAATTCAAATCTACTTTAAATTAAACCAAACCAATTACAACAATACATTTCAAATGATCATTTGAACTTACCTAAACCACCAATTTGACCTAATTTGACTAATTGGTCAATCTAGCCCAATTGAATCCCATTTGACCCATATGGGTCAAATTGAGCCTAACTATATCAAACCATGTCCAAACCCAACTAAACTTAGCATGACTCATTCTTGGGTCACCATGGGCCAAACCAAGTGAATACAACCCATGGTGAACCCAATTTGGATCAAAACCCTTGAACCAAGCCACCCAAATAGAATAAAATTCCCATTTGGATGGGCTCACCCACTCCCCAAGCCTTGGAGGCCACCCTTATCTCTTCTTTGACACTAGGACCACTGACCCAACCTAACCTAAGACTATTGGGTTTAGCCTTCAACCATGAGAGGGTGAACTCCTTGCCAGCCCATGCCATTGCCTTAGCCTCTCAAATACCTCCACCTCAATAGTCCATTACCACCTCCGGCCACCTACCTAAATCGGATGACTGCCAAAGGCTAAGCCAATCTAAGCCCTTGATTCACTTGGCAAGGAGAGTATACTCATCCTCATCCATTCAAACTTCACATGGAGCTTCCTTAGAGTAGTCCAAGCAATCCTAGAACTTTCCCCAAATCCCTAGTGCTCTCCATCCTCGGTGAGACCAATCATAGTTTAAAATTGAGAGCCCTATCCATCTAACCTCACCAAAACTCTACCAAACTTTATTTAACTCTTCCTACACCTTCCCCTTACTCTGTTGAGTCAAAATAAATCAATCTCTGATCAATTTGATCATCAGAAGGCACTCCAAGACCAACTCCAATGAGCTTTGTGGTGGCGCTTGGTCCACAGAGGAATCAGTAGGGAGGCATCTCGAGTTCTTCTAAAGAGGGCATCATCTCTTCAAGATGAAGCTACCTCAGTCGAAGGATCGCCAGTCTTTAGCTCCGACGAAGTAAAACTCCAGGTGTTGGTCTTTTGTGAAGAAAAATGTGATTGCACATGATTTCCACCATAGGATCTCCTTAGATCTCCTACCCATACATTTTGGAGTCTATCTTACTATTTTATGAGCTCAGGCAAGCTTAGATCAAATGTCAGAAGGCTGACAGTGTTGGTCTTTCGACACTCAGGGGATGGCAGATTATCGACCTCATTTCATGTGATTAGAATGGACGATTGTGATTTAATTTGTTAGTTTTTTTAATTTAATCCATTAGAAACCACATGATTAATCTCTGCTGTCCGATCTGAAACTGGACAATGGGGATGATACCGCATCCATCGTCGAGTTAGCTGCCGCGTTGAATGTTTTAAATAACCTATCCCGTGGCACCACGTGAAAGCCACTGCCACATTAGTTTTGCATGGTGTAGATGGTTTAGGGGGTTAATTATTAAAATGTCATTAAATATCTAGAACTTTAAAAATTCATAACTAATTATAAAAAAATATAAAAATATATGAGTAAACCCATTTTTGAAAGGGTAAAAGAGGAGAATTTAATAAAAATATTATTTATAATATTTGATCAGTGAATAGTACTTAATTATTGTTTGAAGTTTAAGATAATTATCCTAATTAAGGCTTAATTACTTGGCCAATTGATCTCAAATTTGGTTAGTTAATCCCATGGGATGTCCTCTACATCCCATAATTCTCTTGGAATTTATTGGCCATGTAATTGAAATTTCAACCCTAATTACCTTCCTTAATAAATTTAATAATTATTAAAAATGCTAAATAGTAAAATTTAAATAGTGAATGACGATTGATCACTATTAATAGTGGGAATGATGAGAAAAGAATTAGGGCCTCCTTCATAGTTACTTTTCTAAATATATTTTCTTAGGAGGGTTAATTAAATCATAAAATAATTAGTGATTAATTAGAAGAACTTAATGATAAAATGAAGATTGTTTTAGATAATTCAAATTCAATTCATGGGTTTGTTTCTATGTGTTTAATAGCATAAAGATCATTAAAGAAATTATGGTTAGCCCATGGTTGTGGAAATTATAAGTGTATTTGATTTAGATTCTTCCTTAATTTGATTAACTCTTAAGAATGAGCTTAATTTCATTAGGTCCCTTTAGGAGCATTGAAAATTTTAATTTTTCATAAGAATATCATTGGAGGCTCATGGTTAAGTGGTTAATCAAATTAAAGAGGCTTAGGGAAGGGTATTTAAATTGATTGCTTAATGACTTGAACTTAATCAATCCATAAAATTTACTTAATTATTTTTCTTTAAACATAATAAGTTACCAACATGGAATGAGGCAAAACAACAAATGTCTTTCTCCTCTTTAGGTTTTAATGACTTAAAACATCAAAATCAAATTCCATAAGAAACTTTGGTTATTCTTAAAGGATATTATTTGACTTGATTGTTCTTAGGAATTAATGTGATTGAGTGTATCATGTGGCAATGTTTAGTTATTCTTTTTCAATCATTTTGTATGTGATATGTATCATGTATTCATGTTTTCAAATTAAAGAATCAAATCAATATGTTTATATATGTATAAGTTGCATGTGTTGAATTAATGTTATTATATGACATGGCTATTATCACTAATAAATCTCAAATTAATTTTAAAATTATAAACTAATGATGAAAAATTTAAATTATTGTTAGGTATGAATATTATATATGATTTACATTCACTTATAGTTTAAACATGTTAAAGGATTGTTTTATTTTCATGATTCATTTATGTGTTTACATGTATTTGAATGTTAGTAAGTATATAGCCTGGACATCCCCGGAACACGTGACTTTATGTAGCCCCAAGGAGGTCTTTGATTACCTCACTTTCCTAGTTTAACAATGGCACATACTTACTTTATTTCATTCATATGTGTACATGTGCTAGAATTTGGATAGAGTTTTACTTACATGGGTAAATAATTTGCTAAGATATAATCTTTTGCATGATTTTCATCCCTATGTTAGTGTATACATTTATATGTATTTAGGATAACAAATATATAGTTTGGGATCATGAGACTTTAAGTAGTCCTAAGGAGGTCTTAGATTACCTTACTTACCTAGTTTAATAATGACATGTATTTGGTTAAATCTCTAATACATGTGTATGTATACTTAACTAAGGAATGAAATCTCTCTTTTCTACCAAAATACATGCATTAAGACTCATCAAGTTTGCCAAAAACACAAATATATTATATGTATAAGTAAGAATGAAAGCATAAGAATGAAAGCATATGCATGATATTGATGATGAAAAGGAGTGATGTAACATTATCCATGTGATAGTAATTCAATATCATTAACTTTAGGATGCCTTTCATGTTAAATGGATTCTTTAAGATTAACCCAAACCTAGGATTAATAAAATGTTTAACAAATCATTCACTAAAAGAAATCAAAATCATAATAATATGCTTTTAGAAAATAACTTAGGGTAAGGATGAAGGGAGTCAAACCTCTTTCCCCTCTTTATAATAATTAGATGCTAAGTAAATATCAAGTGAATCAAAAGAAGATGTAAATTAAAATTCACTAATCCTTTTAAAACTTGAAGTGAAATCTCCCCTCATGTGTAATTTGAACATTTCAATACCTAAAGCCTAGTAAGTCACACCACACTAAACCTGGATGTTAAGCTGTTATTAGTCTAATGATGTCTTATGTAGGGGATTATGCTAAAGGGTGTTATGTCTAAATATAAATGCTTTTTCTTGCAGGTTGCTTAGGCCCATTTGTATAATCCATATTAGGACAAATGATCTTGATTACCATGTGTAGGGTTCTAAGTCCATTCTGAATATAATTACTTGGGTTTGTATGTTTGTTAAACAAACATCTATTTTGCAGGTGTAGTTAGATTTTATTTTTCATAAATATATAATTTTGCGATATGAATTAGGCTTAGTGCTATGGGGGTTTAGGATGAGCAGTGGCTAGAAGGCAAAGACTTAGGAGGCTTTGTGAAGCTTTAGGTAAATCAAACCAAAGGAAGAAAGAGGAAAGAAAGATGATGAATGAAGACCCCCATAATATTTACTTTCATTGTGATTGTACTATTCTTTTGTAACTCAGGTTGTATAAGGGTAGAGCTCTGCTACCTACTTTTTTTCTTTTTCTAGGGTGTACAATAATACCCAACCAAACTTTTTTTTTTACAAAATTTATGAATGTTTAATTGTCATGTTTAGCTTGTGTAATAAAAATTGCATGTTTTTCATAGGTTTTTTAAAGCTTGATGATTTAATGTGTGGCCTGAATTCGGTGGGATCCTTAGGATAAAATTAATTTTTTTATCTCTACTAATAACTCATAACTAAATTCTAAAATAACTCATAACCTCACTTTAAAGCCTAGGTTATAATCAAGATAATTAAAAAGATTTAACATCTCCTTAGCTAAATATTGAATGTGATAACATCATGCATATCATCTTGTTTCACTCTCGAATGCCAAGGGTCTCCATTCTTGCACGATATGGAAATGCTTGACCTTGTAGTGGAGAACACCTACTCCCACTGATTTAGCCCATAATTTAATTTCATCATGCATTTAGGCATAATCATCCCAAGCTTTTGTCCAAATGAATATGTCAAAATGATATAAAAAAGTATTAATTTTTCATTAGTCTAAGGCATGATTTCTTGCCAATCATGATCTAATCTTAGGAGTGAGTATAGAACTCTAGTTTCTTTTCTAAATATATAACAACATAGCTATCTTGCACTTACATAAGACTGGCCTACATGGTTTTGAAGTATAAGAGGTGTCAACTGGTGATCACTCAGCAGTTGTAAGTCCAAAGAGTCGAGATGGGTTTATCCTCTCTTGTGGAGATAAACCACTATGTCTCATTTTCTAATTAAACTTAAGTCATGCTTTTAGTTTATGCTAAAGCATCCTAGATTTAGGTTCCAAGGCTATTCCTTTTATTGGGTTATGAACATAAGTTCTTACCTCTTAGGTATTTACACAATATTATGTTCATGGATTATAAGCCCTAGTGTTCTAATAAAATTTTAATTCAAATTATAATAAAATCTCTCTTTCAAATAATAAAACCTCACTATAGGGTAGACTGGAGCGCTTACTAGAGTTCCTAGTATCATGAGTGCTCCCTACTCATCTTCCCTTGGAATTCATAAATAAGTCTTTCCACTTAAACTCTCCTACTTGATTTCCAAAAATGCTAAATCCTTTGATCATCTAACCTTGAAATGTTTGGAGATATTTATTGACTATTTTAATCGAGAGTTTTCTTAAGAAGTTACTATTTCCTAGGATGTAATTAACTATGAAAGCTTACTTCCATAGGGAACTAAAGAACTCAACATAAAATAAATCTTGCTTTACCTTTTCCATATAAAGTATGCAAAGATCACTGGTATATATGAAGACTCATCTGCCTTAGGAGTCCTTATTAGGTGATTAGGTCCATTATAGGGTGATATTTCCATCTTTTAAGATGGTACATCATACCTTAATGTCATACCCGATCACTTTAATAAGTACCCCCTGATATTCACATGGTGTCCTAATGACTCCAAATTAAAACACCACATACCTACTATTAAGGATGACCAAACATAATTAACCCCTTTATGTTACAACTAAAAGCAGCTCTATCCAAATAAAAAGGATATTAATTGACCTAGACACTTTGATAAATCTCTTAACAATTAAAACATTTTGAGAACTAGCTTAGATGCTCATTATTTGGATAAAAGTGTAGTATTTCTACAAGGATTCAATGAATAAGGACAACAAATCATAGGATCTCTTATTCTACCTATACACTTTCAGAAACTGTACACAAAAGCTAAATTTCATGTGATCAAAGCCCAAATTACATACAAAGAACTTCTTGGTAGGTTGTGGATTCATGAATATGACATAGTACATTCAACTCTTCATCAATGAAGTATATTCAAAATGGTGAAGAGCACTGTATTGATGGTGACATGAATCAATTCTTGATATATGAAATCAAGATCTACGATGATGTCAAGTTTTTGAACTCACTTTTGGAGTGAGGATTGGTCACTCCAATTATAGGTCTAGAATCCTTCTAGACACTTAGGTTTTTTAGTGCTAGGACACTTATAATAGTTTAGGGGACAATAAACCCAAGCTTAGAGACTTGTAGGGCATGACCTTTAATCTAAAACTTACCTTGGGGCCAGTAGGCTTCACCAACCTTAAGGCCTAAACCGGCACTCATACACATGAATTCATTTGAACCTAAACTAAATGATTGAGACCTCAACCCCGAACCAATCAATTGACCTTGATTGAATTTGATTTCCAATCCAAGCTCCAAGCTAAATTATTGATAACCTTAACCCAAGCTAACCCACTTCAATCCTATCACTCCATTCAAACCAATCCAAGCCAACCAAACTTAATTTAATGTTGTCAATCATTTTAATTATCCAATGGATCATTTCAAACTATTCCAACACTTGAAATCATGCACATTAAATTGATTAGACTAAATTAGCCCAAGTTAGCCCATATGGCCTAAAAGTTTCAAATATAAACCTAAACCCAATCAAACCTAAGTCAATTGTAGTCAAAGCCACCAATTAGCTTCAAATTTATCATTGAATATATTCCAACCATCCATAGCCTCAATTAGTTCAAATTGACTTGACCAAACCACTTAACCCAAAATGACCTAAAAAGCTTAAATAGGCCAAGCTTCAATCAAACTCCCATTGGATAAAATCAAGCTATCCAATCCATTCATCAATGAATGTAGGTACTATTGAACACTCCAATATAATCAATTGGACTTAACTAAGCCAATTTGGCCCCTTAACCCAAGTTGACCCAAAGTGACCTAAAAGGCCAAATTGGGCTTAATCTTATTCTAAGCCAAATTAATTATAACTAATGACTCTCATCAATCACAAATTAAATATTGAATATGACTTAACCACCAATTAAAGCCAATTGAACCTAACCAAGCCAATTAGGCCTCTTGACCCAAGTTGACCTAATTTGACCTAAAGGGTTAAATCAAATCCTAAACCAAATTGGTTGAAACTAATGCTTCTATTCAATCACCAATTGGATGTTGGACATGATCCAACCTCTAATTGGACCCGATTTGGTCAACCCAACCCAATTGACTTAGTCCAATTTGACTTAGAAGGTTAAATTGAGCCAAATCCCTCCCTAATCTAAATTAAATCAAATCAAATCTTTCAATCACTCACTAATGATCAATTGAAATGGACTTAACCCATGCTTAAGCTAATTGACCAATTTGGTCAAATTGGTCAACATGAACCATTTAACCCAAATTGAATCATATAAACCAAATCCAAATCTAACCTAAATTGAATCAAACCAATTACACTAACTCATTCCAAATGACCAATTAAACTTAACCAAACTCCCACTTTGATCCAATTTGGTCAAAATGATCAACTTAGGCTAATTGAACTTATTTGACTTACATGAATCAAATTGAATCAAACCTAACCAAACTAAGTACAAACTCAACCAAACTTGGCATGATTCATCCTTGGGTCACCATGGGCTTGTCGAAATGAGGCCAACCCATGGTGAACTTGGGTTGGGTCAAACCCATTGAACTAAGCCCTTCAAATGGGATAAATCCTCATTTGGAAGGGTTCTCCACTTCCCCATGCCTTGGCAGCCATCTTTGGCCTTTCTTTGATAGAGGACCACTGACTCAATCTAACCCAAGGCTATTGGGTTTAGCCTTTGGCCAAAAGAGGGTGAGCTCACCCATGGGAAACCATTGGTCCACTTAACAACAGTCCTCTACTACCTCATGCCACTTACTCTAGCAGGATGATTGCAAAAGGCTGAGATAATCTCAACCCTTGGTTTAGTTGGGGAGGAGAGTATACTCCTCCCCATCCATTCAAAGTCAATAGAGACCTTCCTTAAAGCATTCTACACATTCCCAAACTTTCTCTCGAGCTCCCCGGCACTCCATCGATGGCAAGACCAAGCTCCACCTATAACTGGGAGCTTCGTCTGTCCAACCTAACTAATCTTTACCAAAATCAAAATAACTTTCCCCACACCTATACCACACTCTAATGAATGAAAATGAATTGATTCCTAATCGATTAAAAGGAATCCTCAGACTAACTATCATGACTTCCATGGTGGTGCTTGGTTCACAGACCGATTGATGAGGAGGAAGATCAAGATCTTCTCAATATGGCTTTGTCTCTTCAAGATGAAGCTACCTTTATCAATGAGCCACCGATCTCTAGCTTTGGCAAGGTAAACATCCAGCAATTATGTAGATTTGTCCATTAGGCATTAGTCTTTTTCAAAATGAAATTTGATTTCATGCAATTTCCACAATATGATCTCCTTAGATCTCTTCCTTAATTATTTTGAATTTGATTCAACAATCAAATAAGCTCTAGCGAGCTCGGGTCGAGTAGCGAAAGGCGGATGGTGTCCATCTTCGATAGCTCGCGGGATGATGAATCACCGGTCATCCATTCTGTGTGATTAGAATGCATGGCCATGATTAATCATGGTAGAAATATCAATTTAATCCTTTCATAAGCATGAGATTAATCTCGACCATCCAATCCGAGATCGCGACTGTAGAAAATCATTTGTTGGTCGGTAGCCATCGAATGTTTTAAATAACCAATACTATAGTGTCACATGGAAAGTGTTGCCATGTTAGCTTCCATATGGTGCCAATGGGTTAAAATTACTTAATTAGGTTTACAAATTTAATTAAATATCTAGAACTTCAAAACATCATAGCTAATTATAGAAAAATCCAAAAAATATAAATAAACCCATTTTGGAAAGCTTAAATAGAGGAGAATTTAATAAAAATAAAATATCTAATTAATATGTAATGAATAGTATTTAATTAAAGTTTGAAGCTTAGGCTAATTACTTTAATTAAGGCCAAATTACTTGGCTAATTAATTCCAAATTTAGCATGTTGATTCCATGGAATGTTCTCTGCCTCCCATATTTTTCTTGGAATTATTTGCCATGTGGTTTGGGAAATTCCAAATTTTCAATCATAATTACCTTCTTTAAATGATTTAACAACTACTAAAATTAGTGAACTATAAAATTGGGTAATTAATGTTTATTAATTAATGTAAATAGTTGGAATAACATTGGGAATTACTTAGGACCCCCTCTTCTAATTGTTTCCACTTATATGTCCTTAAAGGATTTACTTAATATGCTTAATAATTAAGAGTAAATTAAATTAATAGTGTAATATAAGTGAAATCAATTTAAGTAACTCAAGTGCAACCCATTAAATCCTTTATGTGTGTAACAACATAAAGTCATTAAAAAAATTATGATTTTCCTATTGGTGTTGGGAAACCATAAGAGTATTTATCTTAAATCTTTTTCTTCTTTGATTTTATTAATTCTTAAACATGAGCCTAATTTCATTAGATCTCTTTAGGCACATTGCAAATTTTATTTTTCCCAAATCATATCATTGAAGGATCATGCTTAGGTAGTTAATCAAATTAAAGAGGCTTGGGATGGGTGATCAAATGGATATAATTAATAGATTGAACTTAATTTATCCATAAAATGCATTTAAATTTTCTTTCTTTAACATCTTAAACAACCAACATGGAATGAAGCAAATTTTAAGCATTGTTTCTTCTCTTTAAGTTTTTTTTAACAAATTCAATATTAAAATTAAGCATTAAAATGAACTTTGATTAGATTTAAGGGATATTTATCTAACTTGATTGTCCTTAAGTTCTAATGGAAACAAGTATGCGATATGATGATGCTCAATTTCTTCATTTCAAGTTATTATAAATGTGCTTGTCATGTGGTTCATATATTCATGTTTTAAAATTAAAAGATTATGAATGCATTTAAATTGCATGAGTTGGACACATATTATTATATGGTGTGGCTATTTTATTAGTAAATTGCAAACTATTTTGAAACTACATGTTAATTATGAATGTTAAATTAATGCTTATTATAAATAATTAATTATGAAAAAAAATGAAATGTTCCTTTACTTGTAATCAAAAGAGGGCAAATAATGATTTTATTCCTATGTTCATGTTTATGTATTCATGTATTTGAATTGAAAAGTATATAGTCTAGACATCCCAAGTATGGCATGATTTCATTTATGTATATTACATAAAATAAAACCCTTTCCTTTTTATCATTAAGATTTACATAAGTAAAAGATATTCATACACAACTTTTTCATGATTTTTATTTCAATGATTATGTCAATTTGAATTGGTAAGTATATAGTCTGGACATCCTAAGAACATGAGGCTTTAAGTAGCCCCAATGAGGTCTTAGATAATCTCACTTTCCTTGTTTAACAATGTTGACTCCATAATCCATATCTCATATTAGATTGATTTTGATGATAATAACACATGTTCAAATGCTACTAATCAAGTTAAATTCAAGTGTTCAAGAGAAATTCTTTAGCTCCTGGTTCTTTAATTATATCAAGATGCTAAAGCTATTGGATATAGACTAAGTGAAAATTTTTCTAGGAGTTATTATATTAAGGCAAATAAAAAGCTCACTAAAATAAAATAAATGATTCATTCATTTTTAGATTGATCATTCTAAAACTGTTTATATTTTTCTATATTATAATTATTCATTAAGTTATTCATTTTGGATAATATAAACTAAATGCATGAAATGAGTTCCATTAAATGTGTGATCAAGCAAGATAAATTATGTTTAAACTTAATTAAATTATTTTCATTCCATTTATAATATTTATTCATATTTTTAGAGCATGAAAATCGAATTATCCTAAAATTATCCTTTTTCATCTTATTCTTTTTCTCTCTCCTATTTTCATTTTCATCTTAACACTATTTTGACCAAAAATTTTAATTTATTCAAAACATTTTCATATTATATTACTTTATTTTGCATATTTTAAAAATTCATTTATTTGAATTTCTAAATTTAAACTATTTTAGATTATTCTTTAATTCAAACATCTTTATGCATGACATATACTTGCTAAATCAAATCAATTTTTTTATAAAATATTTTGAACGCCCCAAGCATGATTAATTATGATTATTTAGAGCCAAATTAATCTATTATAAGTTATTTGAAATTTAAATTCAAATCGATCCTCTTTTTCAAAATAATTTCTTTTTAAATTTGATTCATTTTAGGAAAGTTTTAGTGGGCGGCACTTTGCTTTAAAATAAATAAAATTTTATATTATTTAAATATTCAACATGTATAAATATAATCACCCATGGATTGATTTTCCATGGATCTAGTTTATTCAAAATTCCCTCCTTCATATTAAAACCTCCTTTGAATTTCCTATAGGATCCCATCTCTCTATAGCAATGAATCACATAACAAATATTTCATATTGGCTTGTTTTTTTGTAAAGAAGCCTATTGAAGATCTTCTTGGCTGATCCTTCATTCCTTGAAATTGAAATTCAAATTAATGCCTAATCAATTTTCCTCTCATTGGATCATCTTTGGCCGACTCTAGACTCCTCCCTCCTCTATTTAAGAGCCTTGCTTCAGCTTAAAAAAGGTTCCAGAAAGCTAATATTCTCTCTTGATCTCTTGCTCTCTTTCTTATCTTCTCCACCTTGGCCGATCCTTGCAAAAACAAATACTTGGAGATTTTTGGTAATTCAAGTGCAAGCATTCCTTATATTTTTCCTCTTTCCCTTGGAAATTTAGTTGGAATAAAGATTGATTGGGGAAAGTGAAGGTTTAGTGTGTTTCTTCCTTTGTCTAAAATCATCATAGCATTGGTCTTAAATTTCTAAGGTGCTAAGCTCTTATACTTCTTTTATTTATTCTTTGATTTGAAGTTTACATGCTAATTTAAATTATCTTGTGTTCATTCACTTCATAACCTTTGGCTCTTGTTTGGCTAAGAACAAACATAAGAAGATCAATTTGTTTTGGACTTAACTACTTTATAATCTATTGAATTTTTGTTTGACCTAAAGCTAACATAAGGAGATCAATTTATTTTGTGCTTAATCATTTGATAATCTTTTTGTCTCTTGTGTGGCTGAAGTCTCTTGCAAAGGTTTTTAATTTAATGCTTAATCATTTGAATATCCATTATTTATCTCTTTGGCTTAAAGGCTCACATAGCTTGGGTTTTGATTGTGCTTAACATCTTATCTCATTTAATTTTCTATTTGGCCGGCCACTCCATCTCTTGCATAAATTATTTTCTACTTATTGATTACTTGCCTTCAATTGATTTATGTATATGTTATGTGATAACTTTCTTATGGTATTATTCAAACCCTTATTCTAGGGATTGTTTAGTTATTCAATTGCAAATAAATTTATCATTTGAATAAAAGTTTGTTGTGTGAAAAGAATTCAAAGTAAAGTTTTGTGATTTCATTTCAAAGTCATACAAGAAAATTATTTCAAAATTTTAAAGATCATTCAACCAACATTAAGTTACTTACTTGCATTAAATATTTGATTGAAGATCTTATTTCAATTTCAAATTAAAGTTAAAGTGAGCTATTTTTTTTTTCATTAATATTCAATTTCCTTTATATTAGTATAGATTGGATTGTGAGTGTAAAATTTTTTTAAATTGAGAGATAGACTTGTATCTTTCTCTTTACATTGTCTTGATTTGTTGTTGGGTTGTACTTGCCCGTTAAGGAAAGTTCATGTTGGGTTAAGGAGAGTACGTGTTAGGTTGTACTTTCCCATGAAGGAGAGTATGAGAGATTTATTATAATTGCAACTTTATTTTAATCAATTCCTAACCTATGTGGCTAGCGTGTGCGTAGGTAAGTTTTTGGGGTTCGGCTGAACCACATAAAAATCTTTGTGTTCACTTTTTTTTTTACTTTTATGCTATTATTTTTTTGTTATTTTATTTTACTAAAGCATTATTATTAAAAATTTAAGTCTTCTACAAAGATAAAATTAAATTTTTAAAATTTATTTTTCTAAAACCCAATTCACTCACCCTCTTGGGTGCTATACCTAAGTAATAATTAGTATCGAGCTCAATTTATGGTTTAACATCCCTGAGTTTGATTACTATGGCACAACTTTTTCCTAAAGGTACATTACCTGAAGGATAGTCTACATATAGACCACCTTTACATGATAATGTTTCATTTGATTATTACAACAATTGCATTAGTACTTTTATTTGTGGACAAGATTCTAAAATGTTGCATATGTTGACACACCAGTATCACACACCCACTATTGATACGAATCATTTAAAAGTTGATAAACCTTTTGATGAATGGTTTGCTTTTGAATGAGAATTGGATGAACTAAATGTAAAGGCTTGTAACATTCTTTATTGTGCTTTACTTCCTGATGACTACATGAGAATTTTCATGCTTACTACTGCAAAAGAAATATGGGATAAACTGATTCTTACTTATGAAGGTACTAACAAAGTTAAAGATGTTCACATAAATAGGTTAATACATGAATATGAATTATTCCACATGTTACCAAATGAAAGTATTTTTGATATGTATACTCGCTTCATGAAAATTATAAATACCTTGCATTCACTTGGAAGAAAGTATAAAAATTAGGATTTGGTTTATAAAATTTTAAGATGCCTTCCAAAAGAATAGGATGCAAAAGTTACTACTATTAGTGATGCTATGGATTTAACTACTTATACACTTGACCAGCTTCTTGGTTCTTTGATAGCATATGAATAGGTTATTGCACAAAGGAATCAAAATGACTCTTTTCAAAAGAAAGAGAAAAGAAAATTAATTGCTTTGCAGGTGGAAGACAGTTGTGAAGAAAATTCTTCATGTTTAGATGCTGATAGTGATGAGAATTTTGCTTTCAAAAAGTCTAAAAAATATGATCAGAAATAAAAAGCACAAGTATGGAAAATCTAAAGTACATAAATTGCCTACTAAAAGATTAAATGCATGAGAAGGAATAGTATACTTCAATTAAAAAATCTGGTCATATAAGAGGTGAGTGTCCAGACTTAACTAAAAAAAAAATTGAAAGAAAGAAGTCTTAGAAAAATAAAAGCCTCAAAAGAAAAAAAAGAGCACTTTGGGAAAACTCCTTAGAAGAATCAAGTGAAGACACTATAGAGGAAGAAGCAAATATATGTCTTATGGTTGATGTGGATTCAACAATGAGGTATGTGAAGATATTTCTTATGAAGAATTAGATGTTGCATTCAATGAATTAACACATGAATATAAAAAGTTGAAAAGAAAATTCATTATGTTAGAAAAAGAAAATAAAAATTTAGAAATGCATGCTTCATCTTTAGAAAAAGAATATGTTGAATTAAAGTGTAAGAATGATGGTTTATTAGATCAATGAACACTTATAAAGAAGTTGAAAAAGAAAAATTTATTACTTCATGCAAAATTAGATTCTTATAGTAGATTACATTCACATGTTCCATTTGTTAAACATAAGTCATCAGATGCATCAAGATCATTTAAATTTAGACCTTATGTGAATACAAATGTTACATATAATTTTTGTAATAAAAAGGGTCATATTTCTTTTGATTGTCATGTAAGAAAATCTCAATCATTTCTTTATTTAAAATTTATTTGGATGCTTAAAAATAAAATAATTACACATACAACACAACATTCATTGCATATCTTTTCATTTGGATGTGGACCCAAACATGTTTGGGTTCCAAAAGTTGTATACCTGATTTTATTTTATAGGAATGCCTTCAAAGAAAAATCAAAGAAGGCATGTGGTACTTGGATGGCAGATGTTGAAGACATATGATTGGTGATAAATCTAAATTTCTATGTTAGATCCTTGTGAAGAAGGTTTTGTAGTTTATGGTGATAATGCTAAATAAAAGATAATTGGAGTTTATTCTATTTCTAAGGATTCAATTACTTTAGATAGAGTTTATTTTGTTGAAGGTTTAAAGAATAATCCTATATTTCATTAGTCAACTATGTGAGAAAGGATTTAATGTTGAATTTCATGCATCTTTCATACTATTAGAAATAAGAAAACTATTTTGTTTGTTGGTCAAAGATACAAAAACATTTACCTTTTGATTTTGAAAATGCAAGTAATACAAATTTAAATTTACTTTATTTTTAAAAGTTCACTTGATGATTTTGGTTATGGCATAAAAGGTTATGTCACATTAACATGCATTCTTTAAACAAAATTGCAAAACTTGATTGTGTTAATGGTTTACCTAAAATAAAATTTCATTCTGATTATGTTCATGATGCATGTATTCATAGAAAACACTCTAAATATTCTTTCAAAAATAAAAAATATTGTTTCCATAATTACACCATTAGAATTATTGCATATGGATTTATTTGGTCCTGTTAGCATTGCTAGCTTAGGTGAAAAATTTATTATTTTGTTATTGTTAATGATTTTTCAAGATTTACTCAAGTTATATTTTTAATTCATAAAAATGATGCTTTTGAACATTTTATAAAATTTGTTAAGCATATTCAGATGATATAAATCTTCTTGTTAGTAAAATTTAATCTGATCATAGTTGTGAATTTGAAAAAAAAAAATTTAAAAATTTTTGTGATGAATTTGTTATTAAACACAATTTTTTGGCTTCTAGAACTCCTCAGTAAAATGGTGTTGTTGAAAAGAAAAATATAATTTTAATTGAATTAAGTAGAGTTATGCTTGATGATTATAAGTTGCCTAGTATTTTTTGGCAGAAGTCGTTAACATTGTATGTTATGTTATGAATCATGTTTAGTTGAGACATCTTTTAAATAAGAAACTTAAGATTAGTTATTTTCATATTTTTGGTTGTAAATGCTTCATTTTGAATAGTGGCAAAGAGTCTTTAGGAAAGTTTGATAGTAAAGCCAATGATGGTATCTTTTTATGATATTCTTTGAATGGTTGATCTTATGGAGTTTATAATAAAAGAAAATTGATTATTGAAGAATCAGCGCATGTCATATTTGATGAAAATCCTATAGATCCTTTTAAAGATATAATGTGACTGAAGAAGAGGTAGATTATTTTAAGAACATGAGTTTGAAAGAAATTGTAGATGATTCTTTAGCTAAAGATTGGAAATTCATTAGGAATCATCCGAAAGACTTGTTTATTAGAGACCCCTCTAAGGAGTTAGAACTAGAAGACAATCTAAAGAAATGATAAATCATTCTTTGTCTTATCTAAGATTAAACCAAAATCAATAAATGAAGCTTTGTAGGATCACTATTGGATTGTAGCTATGGAAGAAGAATTAAATCAGCTTATTAGAAATGATGTGTGAGAATTAGTTCCAAGACCTCATGATCAAAATGTTATAAAAACCAAATGGGTCTTTAGGAATATGTTAGATGACTCGGGATACATTGTTAGAAATAAGACTAGATTAGTTGCACAAGGATATACTCAGATTGAAGGGATAGTTTTTGAGGAATCCTTTTCCCTGGTAGCTAGATTAGAAGCTATTAGATTGCTCCTTTCCTATGCCTATTACAAAGACTTTAAATTATTTTAAATGGATGTAAAAAGTATATTTTTAAATGGCATTATAGATCAAGATGTCTTTGTAGAACAACCTCTGGTTTTGAAAATGTAAATTTCTAGATCATGTTTTTAAATTAAAGAAAGTATTATATGGATTGAAACAAGCTCCTAGAGCTTTGAATGATAGATTGAGTAGCATTCTTATAGATCATGGTTTTAGGAAGGATAGAGTAGATACCACCCTATTCCTTAAGAATTTAGGTGATGTATTGATTACTATTTAGATTTATCTGGATGACATTTTATTTGTTAATACAAATGAATCTTTATGTGTTGAGTTTTCATCTTGGATATACAAAGATTTTGAGATGAGCATGATGGGTGAACTCAATTTTTTCTTAGGACTTCAAGTAAAACAACAAGAAAAAGGCATTTTTATTTGTCAAACTAGGTACACTAATAACTTGATAGAGAGATTTGATATGAAAATTTTAAATCTAGTAAGACTCCCATGAGCCCCTCTACTAAACTTAATTTAGATTAGTCAAGAAAACGAGTTGATCAAAAACTTTATAGAAGTATGGTTAGTTCATTTTTATATCTTCCTGCTAGTAGGTCTAATATTATGTTTGTTGTATGTTTATGTTCTCAATTTTTGGCTGCTCCAAAAGAATCTCACTTAATTATAGTTAAGCGTATTTTTCATTATTTAATTGGAACTTTTAGATTAGGTTTGTGGTATCCTAAAATTCACTTTCATGTGATGTGATTGCTAATTTTGATGCTGAATTTGCATGATGTAAAGTAGATAGAATAAGCACATCATGAACATATCAATTTTTAGGATCATCCTTAGTATCTTGGTCAACTAGAACATAGAACTTTGTTGCACTTTGAACTGCTGAAGCTAAGTATATAGCTATTGGAAGCTATGTTGCTTAGGTTCTTTGGTTGAAGCAACAATTAGAAGATTTTAGAATTATGCTAGATCACATTCCTATTAAGTGTGACAATACTAGTGCAATTCATTTGACAAAAAAATCCTATCCAACACTCTAGAACTAAACACATAGAAGTTAGACATCACTTTATTCGGGATCATGTGAGTAAATATGATGTGAATATTGATTTTATTAGCACATATTTATAAATTGGGGACATTTTTACTAAATCATGACCAGAAGAATGATTTTTACCCTAAGACACATGTTAGGCGTGTTAGATCCAAGCATATAATGTTATTACTATTCATGGTTAAACCTTTTTGATGTTGTCAAAAGGGGAGAAATAGTCTGATGGTTTTCTTTCTCTTTATGATGCATAGTTTTAGGGAGAGTTTTTTTTCATGTTATACTCATGTTATATTCTTATTTTATTATGCTTAAAAATATTTAAATAATTAAAATTTTATTTATTTACTTGCTATAAATTTTTTTAATGCAAATTATATTTCCAAAGGTTGATGAAAGGTCACTTTGCACCTTCATCACTATTTAACACCAACATATGTTTATCATCATCAACAAGGGGGAGATTGTTAACTATATGAGCCCCATCTCATATGAGATTGATTTTGATGATAATAAACACTTCAAATGCTACTAATCAAGTTAAATTCAAATGTGCAAGAAAAATTCTTCAACTCCTACTTCTTCAGTTATCTCAGAATGCTAAAGCTATTAAACATATACTGGGTGGAACTTTTTCTAGGAATTACTATATTAAGGAAAATGAAAATCTCACTAAAATAAAATTGATTCATTCATCTTTAGATTGACCATTCTAAAATTATTTATATTTTTCTATATTATAATTATTCATTAAGTAATTCATTTTGGATAGTTAAACTAAATGCATGAAATGAGCTTCATTAAATGTGTGGTCAAGCAAGATAAATTATGTTTAAACTTTATTAAATAATTTTCATGCCATTCATCATATTTATTCATATTTTTAGTGTATGAAAATTAAATTATCCTTTTTCCTCTTATTCTCTCCCATATTATTCTTTCTTCTCTCTCCTATTATCATTTTATCTTAACATTATTTTGGCCAAAATTTTTAATGCATTTTAAGTTATAAAATGTGTAAAGTTCATTTAAAACATTTTCATATTTTATTCTCTCATTTTTCAGATTTTAAAAATTCATTTATTTCAATTTCTAAATTTGAATTATTTTGAATTATTCTTAAATTCAAACTTCTTTATGCATGACCTATACTTGCTAAATCAAATGAATTTTTTTATGGAATATGTTAAACGTCATAAGCATGATTAATTATGATTATTTAGAGCCAAATTAATCTATTATAAGTTATTTTAAATTTAAATTCAAATCAACCCTATTTTTCAAAATAATTCCTTTTTAATTTAATCTATTTTAGAATTGTTTTAAGGGGCAAGCCACTTTGATTTAAATTTAATAAATTTTTATATTATTTAAACATATAATAAGTATAAAATATAACCAACCTTAATCTAAATAGATTCATGCATCAATGTGAGGATTTTCTATTTTTGGAAACTCCTTTGGCTGAATTCATTAAATTGATTTTTCATGGATTTATTTTATTCAAAATTCCCTCCTTCATATTAAAACCTCCTTGACAAAATTTCTATAGGATCCTCTCTCTCTTTATCTATGAATCACATAGAAAATATTTCATATTGGCTTGAAAAAATTTGTAAAGGAGCTTATTGAAGATCTCCTTGGCCGATCCTTCATTCCTTGAATTTGAAATTCAAATTGATGCCAAATCAATTTCCTCTCGCTAGATCATCTTTGGTCGACCATAGACTCCTCCATACTCTATTTAAGAGCCTTGATTCAACTTGAAAAAGGCTCCAAAAAGCTAATATTCTCTCTTGCTCTTTGGCTCATCATCTCCACCTTGGTCGATCCTTGCAAAGCAAATACTTAGAGATTTTTGGTGATTCAAGTGCAAGCATTGCTTATCATTCATTACTTTCTCTTGGAAATTTAGTTTACTTGACGATTGATTGAGAAAAGTTAAGGTTTGGTGTGTTTCCTCCCTTGGCCGAAAGCATCATATCATTGATCTTAAATTTCTAAGGTGTTAAGTTCTTATACTTCTTTTATTTCTTCTTGGCTTTGAAGTTTACAAGATAATTTAAATTATCTTTCGTTCATTCACTTCATAACCTTTAGCTCTTGTTTGGCCAAGAACAAACATAAGAAGATCAATTTGTTTTGGACTTAACTACTTAATAATTTTTTGAATTCTTGTTTGGCCTAAAGCTAACATGAAGAGATCAATTTATTTTGTGCTTAATCATTTGATAATCTTTTTGTTTCTTGTATGGTTGAAGTTTCTTTCAATGGTTTTTAATTTTCTAGTGCTTAATCATTTAAATATCCATTGTTTATCCTTTTTGCTTAAAGGTTCACATAGGTTGGTTAAATTTGATTGTGCTTAACAACTTATCTCATTTTATTTTCTATTTAGTCAACCACTCCATCCCTTGCATAAATTATTTTATGCTTTTTAATTACTTATCTTCAATTGGTTTATGTATATGTTATGTGATAACTTTCTTGTGGTATAATTCAAATCCATATTCAAGTGATTGTTTAGTTATTCCAATTTTAAAAAGATTTATCATTTAAATAAAATTTAGCTTGTGTAAAAAAGAATTCAAAGTAAGGTTTTGTGATTGCATTTTAGTTTTCATTTCAAAGTCATACAAGAAAATTATTTCAAAATTTTTAAAGATCATTCAAGCAACATTAAGTTACTTGCTTGCATTAAATATTTGATTGAAGATCTTATTTCAATTTCAATTTAAAGTTAAAGTGAGCTCTCTTTTTTATTAATATTCAATTACCTTAATATTAGTATAGATTGGGTTGTAAGTGAAAAATATTTTAAAATTGAGAGTTGGACTTGTATCTTTCTCTTTGTCTTGTCTTGATTTCTTATTGGGTTGTACTTACATGTTAAGGAAAATACTTGTTGGGTTGTACTTGACCGTTAAGGGGTTGTACTTGCTCATGAAGGAGAGTTTCAAAGATTTGTTATAATCTCAACTTTATTTTAGTAAATTCCTAGCCCAGGTGGCTAGGAGTGGATGCATGCCAATTTTTAAGGTTTGGCTGAACCAACGTAAAAATTTGTGTTCTTTTATTTACTTTTATGCTATTTTTTTAATGTTAAAATCATGCATCAACATTCATTAAGTGTGCAAAAACATGAGTATATTGCATGTATATATGTACTAAACCAAATATTCAAGAAATTTAAAAGGAAATAATGTGGATGTTATTGATAATGAAAGGATGTATTGGAGTATTATTCATGTGATGGAGACTCAATTTCATTGGTCTTAAGATGCCTTTCATGTTTGGATAAGATTTCTTACAAATAGTCTAAACTTAGGCTCAAATAAAATTCATGAATGGTCTATTAAGAAAGTTAAAGCAATAATAATATACCTTTAGAAATCAATTAAAGTTAGGGATGAAAGAGTCAAGTTTCTTTCTTCTCTTCATAATGATAGTTGACAAAAAATGCATAAGTTAAAACTCAATCAAGCTATTAATTGACTTAAAGTGAAACCACCCTTAATGGTTAATTCGAACAATCCTAACCTTTATAGAATCTTAATTCTAATGCTTAATCAAGACATACCACACTAAGCCTAGCACACACTTTAAAATGTTAAGTCACATATCGTAGTATTAGGTTAAGTTAGTGTATGTTGTTGTGGTGAAAATTTTCAAATTCTTCATCTAATCTTTTTGAGAGAGAAAAAAAATGAAGAACCTAAACTATTCTCAAACACTTCTTGTGTTGGACACCATACAGATCTGTGGATGTTTTTATTAGGGTGATTGGGGACATTGAGGAATGATGTACTATCTCAAGAGATAGAAGTCACCATCCTACAAATGGACCTAATCACCTTAATAAGGACTCCTAAATACTATGGGTCTTTGGACTGTACTAGAGATTCTTCCCCAACTTTACATGGAAAAGTAAAGCAGGATTTATTTTAAATCAGATTCATTAAGTTCCCTATGGAGGCAATCCCCCATAGTTAATTACATCCTAAGAAATGGGATTCCTTAAGAATACTCTCGATTAAGGTAAATGATCGTTGTCTCCAAAGATTTCAAAGATAGGACTATCAATCAATTAATTTATTTTTAGAAGATCAACTAGGATTGATCAAGAGGAGGGAGTTATTATAGAAACTAAAGTAAGATGAGTAGGGAATGCTTATGATACTAAGAAGCCCAGTAAGCATCCTAAACTATCCTATGGTTGGGCTTTATATTTTTAAAATTAAAATGATTTATTTGTTTGAGTTGAATTTTCATTAGAAATCTAGGACTTACAATTCCATGACACAAGATCATGAAAATGCCTAAGAGGTGAAGATTTATGCTCATATCCCACAAATGAAGTAGCAACCTCTGAACCTAAATCTTGGGAGCTTTGGCGAGGGCCAAAGCATGACCTAAATATAAGGCAAAAATGGATATTTGGTTTACCTCTATAAGAGAGGATAAACCACACGACTGTTGGACTTACAACTGTCTAGGGTTGACTACCAACTAACTCATCCTATAATTTTAAATATATGTAGGAAAGTCATATGTTTTTGCAAGATAGCTAGGTTATTATTTATTTAAAATAAATTAAACCCTTAAACACACTCCCTAAGAGACTAGATCATAAGGCATGATTATTGACTTAAATCTAATACAAATTTTATTATGTTTTATTTTTATTTTGGATAATCAATTTGATACAAGTTTTAGGATTCATATGCCTAATGCATGAGAAATTAGATTATGGGCCAAAATCAATAAGAATAGAGGTGTGTTTCCACCATAGCTCTCAAAGGTCAAGCCAAGTTCCCTGATTAGATAGAAAATTTATTTTCTTAGGAGCCTAATTATCATCCAGGCCATACATCAAAGTAAGGAAGAAACTAGGAAAATATGTTATCTTAATGCACAAGCTAAACAAACATCAAACAATAAAGCTAGCACAAAAGAATAAAATGACTTTTGTGGTCAGGCTCCACCGTACAAACATGAAAACAAATTGGGTAGCTGAGCTCTACCCTTATACAACCCAGATTACAAATGAATTAGTTACAATCAAGGAATTCATGTTATCTTCATTCTTCATTTCTTCTTCTTCTTCTTTCTTCTTTCTTCTTTTGGTTGAAATGTGTTGCTCCAAAGGCTTCACATGGTACATAAGACATCTTATGACCAATGTTCATCCTAATCCCTCATAACAATCATTCCAAACCCTAATTACAAAATTACATGAAAATGGGAAAAAGTAAATCTAACTAAAACCTGCAAAATAGAGATTAATTAAACAAACCACACAATCTCAAGCATGTATATGAATAAATTAGACTTAGCACCCCACCCATATATGGGTAACCAAGTCCACCTGACCTATTTTGGATTATGCTTAGGGGTATAAGCAATGTGAACAACAAAAGAATTTATATTTTTATTACAATGCCTCTTAAGCACAATCTCCTATAGAAGACAATGATTAGACTAAGATTTTCCTACCATTCAGTCTACGCACATATACCCTAACATCCAGACTAAAACATCACATCATAAAATAAAAGTAAACATCAAACCATGCACTGTCCTAACATCAGACTAGAAATGGTGACTTAGCCTAATGTGTGTGTCATTTAAGGTTTGTGTGGCATGTCTTAGCTAGACTTTATGGTTAGAGTTTTCTAATATGAAAGGTTCAACTTAGTGGTTGGTTTCATTTAAGTAGTTTAGTTTATTTAGTTAAGTTTATTTCATGATTTGATTTGGTTTAAATGAACCTACAATTAATTACTAAGTGTTGTAAAGAGAAGAAAAGAGAAGAGGACTTCTCTTTCCTTCCTACCTTAAGTAATTTCTAAGGTAGATTAATTATTGATTTTTAATTTAGTGAATATTTTATTATGTGTTTTTATTAATCCTAAGTTTAGATTTTCCCTAAACAAACCTATTCAAAGATAAAGGCATTTTAAGATTAAGTAAAGTGAATTACTATTACAAAACACACAACACTTTATTTCTTTCCAACATGTGTAACATGCACATGGATGAATCCTAAGCATAACTATACATGCAAGTGGAAATGTTTTGCACACCTTCATGATGAATGCTAAGAGAGTTTGTTTAAGAAAAATTTGGAATGTTTCATATATGCATGTTTTTGTTAAGTAGAAAGGAAGGGTTTCTTTTATCCATCATTCATATGCACATTTACATGTATGAAAGACATAAGTGAGTACAACGCCATTGTTTTCTATTAGGGGTGTAAGGTATAAGACCTACTTGGGGCTACTTAAAGCCTCGCAATTCTAGGATGTTCAGACTAATATACCACTTTTCTTAAATACATGTGCATGTACAAAAAGAAATGAATGGAAAAAGAGACATGCAAAAAGTTTATGTTTGTTTGTTTTGATTTGGTTATGCAATTTACATGTGTAAATGTGAAGGTCTCCCTTAAAGGATAATATAGGAATGAATAACAATGGATTTAAGGAAGTGTTGTGTTCTTTTTAAATGAACTATACACTTTGCAAATCCTATTCAAAACTATGTTAACAGAGAAGAGAAGGACACATAATGCACATTTTATATTATACCCAAATGCAAGCTTATAAATAATCCTAAGTAGCATACCTTTCATTTGTAATATTTAATTTATATGTTTTGAAAATTATTTTGGATTTAGTAGTGATAATAACCATTCATATTCTTACTTTAGCCAAAACATGCAATTTGACATAAAGGAAATATTTTATTTTAATTTGATTTTTCAAAAGGTATAAATGCATGATTTTCATATGACACACATTTAGCATGCCGAAAGAAATAAAGTGATGCAAGCATGTAATTTCATTCACCTTAATTAATTCCTAAAGACAATCCTATGGAATAAGATCATTTAAAGTGAATTAAAGTGTTTAAAGAAATTTTTAGTTTAGTTTTGAGTTTGATTTGGATTTAAGAAATGTGAGAAGGTTTGCTGGTCCTAACCCCTCTTCCATATGTGTGTATTATTTTAGTTTAATTTTTATAATCATTAGATTGATTTTATATTTTATTTAGGTTAATGTGTGAATTAAATCAACTAATTACCCCTTACCTACACCTCCTTAACATAATTATTCAAACAATTATGAGCCAACATATGATATGCAACCACATTGAATTTAAATTAGTAATGCACCCTAAGAAAGAAAGGGTCTAATGCAATTGGCTCACAATTATTGATTAATTAAGCTAAGAGATTTAATTAAGTACTTTCATAATCCTTCCCACACATGAAGGTTAAATTTGATTTCTTTAAGCTTACTTAGGTTATTAAACACCTAAGTATCTACCCAAGAAAGGATTGATTAAGTGCTTAAGTTTTGGATTAATTTTTGATTTTGAGTTTGGTTAATTAAGCTATTTATTGAAATGATTAAATCATTAATCCATTTGTAATTTAATTAAGTTCTCATTCAAATGAAATAGAATTAGGGGAAAATATTTGGAAAAGGCATCCTAATCTTATTATGTAAGTCTATCCACTATTCTAAGATGATTACCAAGATAATTAATAAATTTATCATCATTTAATAGGTTAATTAATCATTTAATTGATAAGGGAGTGATTAGAGATGAAATAAGCAATTACTTAAATTAATCTAATAATAAATTTTAAGAAAATCGTGGTAGAGGTCATCCCACTAATTAACCTTAGGAAATTTAAAATTATATATTGGAATAATTAAGGAGTAATTAACATAATTACATCCCCAATAAAACATAAATTAAGAAAATTTCACTTTTAAAATCAATTAAAATTAATTATATATTATTCCCCCTTTAATTATCTTTAAAATAAGCCCTCATTCATATTTTTCTAATTTTAATACATTTAATTATGTTTTGAAGTTTTGATGATTATTAGGTAATTAAATCCTTAATTATATAACTAATCATGTCGGTGCCACATGGACCGTTGATGCAGTGCACACTTTCCATGTGGCGTGGCGGGATTCGTTCTTTAAATTATCACATCGGCTACATAGTTAGCCGACGACACTATGCATTTTCTCCTAGGATCGTCTGATAAAAGATCAGATGGTCAGGATTAAACCCATAGTTTCTAAAGGGATAATTAGCGATCTAATGGATTAATCAAGACCATCCATCTAAAACATGTGAAATGGATGGCTGTGATTCATCCCTTCCCTTGCCAGCGGGAGATGACGAACGTCCATTCCTTAGGGCTTAATCCAAGCTCACTTGAGTTTAGATTGAGTGGGGATTGATCACACATCATCTAGAGGTAAG
Source organism: Cymbidium sinense (assembly GCA_021442155.1). Lineage (NCBI taxonomy): Eukaryota > Viridiplantae > Streptophyta > Magnoliopsida > Asparagales > Orchidaceae > Cymbidium > Cymbidium sinense. Next base: position 89,247,045 of record CM038232.1, on the reverse strand, counting down.
AAGGAAGACATCCAATTATCAAAATTGATTGAGATCACACTTCTCTTCACAAAGGACCAAAGAATTTCTACACTAGGCTCAGTTTTGGTTCATACCTCATTGGAGGCTATCACCGGTGCTCCCAACCATCGAGGTAGCTTCGTCTAGTGAGACGAAGCCCTATTGAAAGTTTGAAGGCTTGAGGTTGAGTGGATCTTTCAATTGGCCAAAATGAGCTTCAATGGCTTACGGCTTTGATCAAACTCCCCCTTCTCGTGGCTTGGTTGCTTGGAACTTGACTTGGGTGAGCTTGATTGGGTCCCTTGTGGGTGCTTGCAAGAGGAATTGGACTGAAGTTGGGTATTGAGTAAGTTGGAATTTCTTGCGAACTCCCCTATTTTTGATTTTGATAAACCGAGAAATGGAGAAATGCAAAGAGCTTAAGGATGCTTGGAGAAGGTTGGGAATGCTTGCTCTAGGTTCCTAAGGCTCAATCAACAGCAAGATATCTAAATTCAAGTGAAATTAAGAGGAGTATATCTCCCCCTACAAGAATCGGATGGTCGAGCTTCTCCTTGCTATTTTGATCAAGTTAATCACAATGAGTAGGTTGGTTAGGCCATTTTGGATGCCATGTGATTTAGTTTTGGCAAAGGAGGGGTGTGGTGAAGTTTTCATGTGCTCATTTGAGTGGAGGAGTGATTCCATGTGGAGAATTTCCAAGTGGAGGGTCAATTTTGGCCTTGGGTTGGGTTTGACCAAACCCATTGGGTCATGTGTACCACCTCCATTAGTGTCCATTTGGTCCACTAAGAGGGTGTCAAGTGGCCATGAGAAGGATATGACCAAATTCAACATGTAGAATTGGCCATATGTTACCCTTGACTTAGGGGCAAAATGGTCATTTGGCTTTGATTTCAATTTAAGCAGATTTGGAGTAGTTTTAAATTGGGTTGGTCCAAATTTTAAAGAATTTGGAGTTGATTTGATATCATTTGACTCAAGTTGACCCATTTAGATCAAAATGGGTCAACTTGGGTCAAGTTGACCAATTGGTCAAATTTGGTCAAACCAAGGGTTGGGTCAAGTTCATATGACCATTTGAAATGTTTTGGTATCATTGGTTTGGTTCAATTTGGTTTATATTTGGTTTTGGTTCATTTGAATTCATTTAGGTCAAATGGGTCAAGTTGACCAATTTGACCCATTTGACCTAATTGGGTTAGGTCATGGGTTGGTTTAGGTTTCATTGATCATTTGGAAATGTTTCACAAGCTTTGGTTTCAATCAATTCTAGTTTAGTTTGAGATTTGACACATTTTGACCTTTTAGGTCAAGTTGGGTTCATGGTCAATTGGGCTGGGTTGGGTCTAGTTGGCCAATTGATGCTTTGGTCAAATTCAATAAGTGATTTAAAATGAACTTGACACAATGGTTTCAATACATTTGGCTTAGATCAAGATTTTACACATTTTGGCTTCTTAGGTCAAGTTGGGTCAACTTGGGTCAAGTGGCCAATTATGCTAGGTTAGGCTCAAATGATGGCTTGGCCAAGTTCAAACATTGATCATGAATTGGTTTTGATCAATAGTTTCAATCAATTTGGTCTATGGTGGATTTTGGCTAGTTTAGATTTCATTTTGGCTAAATGTTGACTTGTTTAACCTTTAGCTTTGACTTGGTTTGACCCAATTTGAGTGATTAATCATCTTATGATGATTGTTGCTCACAACGTGAGGCTTAGATGAGCTTAGTTCAATCCAATTTGGGTAGGATTAGAATTTGGCTCAAAAAGATACTTTAGGTTACTTTAGGTCAAGCGAGCCTAAGTGGGTCAATTGACTTGATCAAGGCTTGAATCAAGTTTGGTTGAACTCACATATGGACTTATGATTGGAATATAAATCCATTTGCAAGTGATTTGAAGTCAAATGGGTTTTGATTCATTTGACAATTTCAAGTTCAAAGGGTGAACATGAGTTTGATTTGGATTTGATTTTTGAATTTAGTTTTAGTTTGATGATTGAAGTTTATATTTATATTTGGTTTCATGATTGAAGGATTGATTGAATCATGAAGGAAAATCAAGGGTTTAAATTGATTTGAGGTTGATTTGGCTAAGTTCAAGAGTTTGACTTGAAAGGCTTAGGTTGAATTTTGGTTGAATTTGGATTTGAGTTTTGAATTTGGTTTTGGTTTGATGATTGAAGTTTGTGTTTATACTTGGTTTTATGATTGAAGGATTGATTGAATCACGAAGAAAAATCAAGGGTTTGAATTGATTTGAGGTTGATTTGAGCAAGTTCACAAATTTGACTTGAAAGGGTTTATGTTGAATTTGGATTTGAGTTTTGAATTTGGTTTTGGGTATTTGAATTTATATTTCATTTATATTTGTGAATATAAATGAGAATATAAATGGGTTATGAGAAAATATCTTGAATTTGATTTAATTTGAATTTGATTTGAGCTAAGTCATAAGATGGAATCAAAGTGACTTAGGAAGGATTTTTGAATTTGAAATTCACTCATGGGTTTCAATCATTTGGAATTGATTCATTATTTGAGAAAATCCATTGGAATTGATTTAAGGTTTGAGAAAATCAATTAAGTTGGAATTGATTTGAAAAATCCATTATGTTGGAATTGATTTGAGTTTGAAGTTGATTTGAATTTGAGAAAATCAATTAAGTTGGAATTGATTTGAATTTGAAATTGATTTGAATTTGAAGTTGATTTGAATTTGGAGTTTGACTTGAAAGAAGGAACTGAGATTTTGTTCAAGCTGTAGGGTAGGCAAATTTTTCTAATACCCCTAAGGCATGACCTATTCCTATGGCTAACTCTTCTAAGTCTCTAGGGTTAGGTTGAGTGTTCACCTAATCACTAGAAGTATCTTAAGACTAAGGAAACTCTTAGTGTCTAAGAGGAGTCCTATGTCTAAGATGGAGAGGTTGAGAGCTCATCCTAAAAATGAGGTCAATAGTTGTGATGGCATGTTTTATTTTGTGATGTAATAGTTTAGACTATATGTTAAGGTTGTTTATGCGTAAAGTGGATGATAGGTTGTTATTAGATTAACAATATTTTATGAAGGGTATTTTGCTTAAGGGGCTATAATAATAAATGAAGATAAATTATCTTGCTTTTAGGTGCTTTATTTATGTCCTAAGCATAATCCAACTAAGTCATATGGGCTTGATTACCCAAGTGCAGGGCGCTAAGTCTAAATATGTTAAATATAATTGTTTGGTTTGTATGTTTGTTTTAACTAACATATGTTTTACAGGTGTAGTTAGATTTTTATTTTTTATAAAGGTGTAATTTTTTTAATAGAGTTAGGATTAGTGCTATGGGGTTTAAGATGAGCAGTGACTAGAAAACAAAGACTTGGGAGGCCAAGTGAAGCATGGAGAAAACTAATCCAAATAAAGAAATAAGAAAAAGAATTAAAGATCCCCATAGAATTTATTTCATTTGTAAAGTTTAATTATAATCTGAGTTGTATAAGGGTAGAGCTCGACTACCCAACTATTTTTCTTTTTCAGGGTGTACAATAATATCACACTGACCTTTTATTATTTTACAAAATCTAAATGTCTATTATATTTAGATTGTACAATAGAAATGACATGTCTTTCATAAGTTTCTTAAAGTTTGTATGTTCGGTGTGTGGCCTACTCTTTAGGAAAAAAATTAAATTTTTATCCATTCTAAATAGCTCATAACTAAATTCTAATGCAACTCACAACCTCATTCTAAAGCTTAGGTATATAAGCAAGATAATAAAATATTTAGAAACTCCTTAGCTGAATGGTTGTATGCTATAATAATATATCATATTATTCAATCTTGAAAATAGAGGATCTCCACTTTTGCATAATAAAAGACATGCTTGGCTTTTGAGAGTGATCCCTTGTTGTGGAGAACACCTCTTCTAGTTAATTTAGCCCACAACTGAACTTCACCATGCATGTAGGCATAATTATCCTAAACCTTGGTCCAAAATAAACGTGTCAAAATGATCCAAAAACTTAGAAATTTTTAATATTTGTTTAAGTCATGTTTGCATACCAATCATTATTTAGTCTCTTATGGAGTGAGTTTAGAATTTTAGCTTCCTTCCTAATTAAATAATAGCCTAACTATCTTGCATTTACATAAGACTGAACCTACATAATTTTAAAGCATGGAGGTGTTAGATGGTAGCCACTCTAAGCGGTTGTAAGTCCAAAAGAGTGTGGATGTGTTTAGTCTCTCTTATGGAGGTGAACCACTATATCCCAGTCTCCATGATTAGACTTAGGTCATGCTTCTAGCCTGTGCTAAAGCATTTAGACTTAGGTTCTGAGACAGCTTATTTCTCTTTTGCTACGAGTATAAGTCTTCACTTCTTAAGCATTTCTATAATCTTGTGTTGTTGAAATGTAAGTCCTAGCACTATAATAAAATTTTAACTTAAACAAAATATAAAGCCTCATTATAGGATATATTGAAGCACTCATTAGGCTTCCAAGTGTCTTGGATTCTTCCCACTTATCTTTTTATGGAATTCATAAATAAGTCTTCTTATTTGCACTCTTCCCATTTGGCTTCTAATAATAATCAATTCTTTGATAGTCTAGCCTTGAAATCTTTGGCGACAATTATTGATTACTTTAATAGAGAGTGTTCTTAGGAAACTTCCATTTCTTAGAATGTGATTAATTATGAGGGCTTGCCTCCATAGAAAATTAAAGAATGTATCTTAAAATAAACCTCACTCTACTTTATCCATGTAAAATGGGGGAAAGATCTCTACTATATATGAAGACCCATCTGCTTAGGAGTTCTTATTCAGTGATTAAATCTATTGTAGGGTGATATTTCTATCTTTTGAGATAGTACATCATACCTTAATGTTATACTCGATCACTTCAATAAGTACCCCCCTAAGATTTGCATGGTGTCCCTACGACTCCAAATTGAAACACCACACAAGTACTTCATGCCAAGAAATTATAGGAAATTAATTCCCAAAAGCAAATGGGTCCAACTATTAAATTAATGCTGAAAGGTGATAATTTAAAGGGCAAAAGTATCAATGAATCCAAGACACCCTTGGTATTTCTCCACCTTGATAGCGATACTGAGGATGATGAATAGAAGTTAGTACTTCATCAACCCAAGAAAGCCTTAACTAGCCAAAAGAAAGAAGAAGGTAGAACTATTAAAGTGATACATAAATTATAGAAAACTCATGTTTCTCTAATAAGGATACCCGAATCCCAAATTTCCAACAAGGCTTTAAAAATAAGTATAGTGCCAAAGGAAACATATAAAAGCCTTAACAATTTTAAAAAGTGATGAAATAAAATAGCTGAAAACTTTCTACATCCCTCTTAAAAGAAGCTAATGAATGTGGGATTCTTTTCTATAAGACAACAGAGCGAATTGTAAATCCCATACAAATGGTTAGAAGAAGATGATTTTGAGGAAAAAGATATTTCAATAATGATTCATCAATACTTCTCATTATCTCAAAAGAAGCTAGTTAAAAACAACATTTAACCTATATAATCAAACATCCAAGCTCGATTGTTTAAGAAGCTCTAGCAAGGGGATAATGCCAAAAATCTCATAAGATATGGTAAGTTCACCAAATGGGGATCAGAATATATTGCTTTGACATCTCATTCAACAAGCTCATGCTATGTCATATTCAAAAAAGAAGAAGTTTCTCTTAAGGCTTTAGATGATCAAAGGGATGTATCACATGAAAATGAGAATGTACCTGAAGATGAATTAAAAGTTGACCTCAAAGAGGGTCTAAAGGAATTCAAAGAAGGAAATCAAGACACCGTAGATGAATTCTAAGAAAATAACTTAGGTACTAAAGAGGAGTTTAGATTGACATTTGTTAGTGCTAACCTCACATCAGAAAGATTTGAAGAATTAAAACCACTACTATGTGAATATAAGGATTGCTTTGCATGAAATTACAGTGAAATGCAAGACCTATCACTAGATGTAGCTATGAATAAGCATGCCATTAAACATGATGTATAACTTATAAAGTAAACATCAAGGCAAATGCAACTAGAAATTAAGAAGCATAATTTATCCGAGAAGAAAAGTATGCTGACTAGATTGCCAATGTTGTCCCAGTAAGGAAAAAGAATGAATAAATTTGTGTCTATATTAATTTCACGATTTAAATAAAGCATGCCCAAAAGATGACTTACCATTATTGAATACAAAACTCATGGAAAACAACACGTCAAACTATGATATGTTCTCCTTCATGGATAGCTCATTAGGCTATAACAAAATTAAAAATGGCTCTAAAAGATGAAAAATATACATATTTTTGCACACTAATCGACATATATTGCTACAAAGTGATATCATTTTTCTTGAAAAATGCTTGTGCTACATACCAAAAGAAATCACTCGTATCTTTAATGACCTCATACATAGGTATGTGGAATGTTACAATGATGATTTGGTTGACAAGAATAAGGATCAAAGTGAGCACATAAGTGACTTAAGAGTTGTATTTGATAGAATTCGAAGCTTCAACTTAAAGATGAATCTATTGAAATATGTTTTTGGTGTGACTTCTAGAAAATTCTTGTGCTTTATTATGCATCATAGAGGGATTGAAATTAATCCCGCTAAAATAAAAGAAATAATAGAAATTCAAGCCTAAAATATTGAAGTACCTACATTCACTACAAGGCAAATTAGCTTAACATTAGAAGGTTCATTTCTAATCTTTTGGGGAGATGTCACCTTTCACTCAACTAATGAAAAAAGATGCACCCTTTGTATGGAATGATGTTTGTCTAGAAGCATTTGATAACATAAAATAATATTTATTATATCCCTTAATTTTGGCAGCACCAATAACAAAAAAATCATTGAAATTGTATACAACAGCCTTAAAAGAGTCATTGGGATCTTTTCTAGCTTAGAATAAGAAGGAAAAGAAAATGCCCAATACTATCTAAGTCAATTTCTAACAGCTAGAATAAGATAGCAAAAAATGCCCAATACTATCTATAGCAATTTCTAATATCTAAAGTTGATCCTTTTAAATTCATAAATGATTAGACCACCAGTTGCTTAACTAAATGGGTAGTCTTATTACTTAATTTAATATAACATAAGCCCCCTAGAAAGCTATAAAAGGGCAAGCTCTAGTTGATTTCTTAGTAGCTCATCCTTTATCGGTAAACTCTTCACTCAACAATGAATCGCCTAATGAAGGCTCGCATTTATAGGAAGTAGAACCTAGATCTAAACAAATCCTAACATAATGTTTGGAGAATCTAATTGAATATATATCAATGTGTCTCATGAGTAAACATACTCATACCCATCTCAATAAAGATGGCAAAGAGCATCCTCAAAGGTATTTTTCTGAGCATCAAGGTCTAAAGTTGGTAAGCTCTAATATTTAATTGCTTCTTGATAATATGGGGGTCATCCCATGTATGGTCAAGTTTGCCCAGTATGTTCTATTAAGTTGTTGCATCTACCTTTTTTAGTATCAACTCATCACTTTTAAAGTGCTTTTCTCTCACATGGTGATCATATTATTTTTTCATTAACCTTTTTATTTCTTCTTGTCTTAATGAAGCTTGTTATCCTCAATTTTGAAGAGGTTGACTACTCTTATCCTAAACCAAGGATTCTTCTAGACACTAAGACTTCATTAGCACTAGGTCAGTTCTAATGATTAAGGGGATACAAACTCAAGCTTAGAGACTTATAGGCTACAACCCTAAGGTTAGAGCTTGTCTTAGTATAAGTGAAGCCTTACCTATCCTAAGACCTAATTAAATTTAATATGAGGCCAATTAGCTATATTCAAACCAAATGATTGTAATCCAAGCTCCAAGCCAAATATCAACTTGACCTAGGCATAATTTGATTCATCTTAGTTTGACTTGGCTAAGTTGATCCAACTTAACCTATTTGGACTCAAGATGGCCAATCTTAAGATCAAATCAACATTATTGGAATCTAACCCATTTAAACTCATTTGGACTCAATTAGATATGATTGAGCCTTGTATCAATTTAATTGAATCAAATTAAGTCAACTTAAGCCTTAACCATGTTGACCCATTTGAACCCCATAGGGATAAATCCCTATTCAACTCGATTCATACTAATCAAACCTGATTCAAGCCTCATAATTATTCTAATTGCTCAATTGAATATCATAATCCATTCCAATTCATGCAATCAAGCTAATCAACCTATTAACCAAAATTGACCCACTTGACCTAAAGGGTTTAAATGGGCCAAACTTCAATCTAGCTCAAATCAATTGCAATCAAGACCTTTAATCAACTCTAAGTTCATCCTTGGACACATTCTAACCTTTATATGACCCCAATTGAACCTAATTAATCAAATTGGGCTACTTAACATAAATTGGATAAAATGATAAAAATGGAATAAACTTCAATCAATATGTTAAAATAATTATTGATCATCATTGATCATCCAATTCCATCCAACTAGACCTATTCAAACCAATTTGATCATCTTGACCTATTAGACTCAAATTGAACTAAAGGTCCAAATTTGACCGAATCTCATTCTAATCCAAATTGATTGCAATTAATGCCTTCAATCAATCACCAATTGAGTATTGAAAACAATCCAACCATAAATTAAAACCAACTTGGTCAAATAAATCCAATTTACCCATTTGACCCAAATTAACTTAAAAGGTCAAATTGAACCAAATCGCATTCTATTTCAAATCAATTCAAACCAACACCTGCAATGACTCCCAAATGATCAATAAAATATAAATCAATACCTCACTCAAGCCAATTTAACCAATTTGACCAAAATGGTCAACTTGACCAACTTGACCTAAATGAACCTATATGAGCCAAATTCAAATCCACTTCAAATTGAATTGAAATAATTGTGTATTCCAAATATCCAATTAAACATAATCCAATAGCCCTCTTTACCCAATTTAGTCAATTGATCAACCTAGCCCAATTAAACCCAAATTGACCTATATGAGTCAACTTGAGCCAAACCCAACCAAACTAATCCCAAACCCAACCAGACTTGGCATGACTCATCCTTAGGTCCATTCACCTGTCCAAGTGAACCCAACCCATGGTGAACTCAATTTGGGTCAAATTAAGTGAACCAAGGTTCCAAAATAAGACAAAATTTCCATTTAGAAGGTATACCTACCTCCTCTGCCCATGGCAGCCAACTTTATCCCTCTTTGGACATAGGCTCACTAACTCAACCTAACTAAAGGCTGTTGGGTATAGCCCTTGACCAAGGGGAGGACCTCCTCTCCTTAGTCGCCATTGGTCCACCTCAAAAGAGGTGTACAATCCATGGAAGGCCACTAAAGTCCCCCAACCACTCAAGCACCTCTATATCATCAATCCATTGCCATCTCCGACCACTTATGCCGGTCGGGCGGCTGCCAAAGGATGAACTAATCCTATTTCTTGGTTTACTTTGGGAGGAGGGTATACTCCTCCTCACCCATTCAAACTTATAAAGACCATCCCTAGAGCATTCTGAGCAGTCCCCAAAAATCCATAGAGCCCCTCATGCCTCCGACAGCTTTTCAAACCGCTCAGCCAGACCATTCTGTCCAAACTCACCAAACCTCCACCAAAGCTAAATTAATTTTTCCCACACCTTCACCTCACTCGGTGAGCTGAAAAAAATTGATTCGAGCATCATAAGCCACTCCAAGACCAACTCCGGTGAGCTTTGCGGTGATGCTTGGTCTATGGAGCAATCGACTGGGAGGCAGCTTGCGAGCTTCTTAATAGAGCTTCATCTCTTCAAGAAGAAGCTAGCTTGGTTGACGGACAATTGATCGTGAGCTTCGGACGAGTTAAATTTTGGCCAACCATAGAAAATCATAGGATTTCTGATTAAAATCACAAGATTAATCTCCACCATCCAATCTATGATGGAATGGCTGAGATGAAAGTGCATCCGTCACCACTAACTTATTAGCCATGTCAAATAGTTTAAATAACCAATCTTATGATGCCAACTGTGTAAATGATTTAAATTAGGGTTTAAAATGTGTTTTAACTAACTAGAACTTCAAAAATTCATAACTATTTATAGAAAAAAATAATTCAAATAAACTGATTTTTGGAAAGCTTAGACAAAGGATAATCTAAGAAGAATAAAATCCCCAAATGTTATCCATTGAATAGTATTTAATTAAGGTTTGAAATTTTAATTAATTACCTTAATTAAGCCCAATCACTTGGTTAATTAACTTGAGATTTGGCATGTTGAACATATGGGATCACTTGTGCCTCCCATAATTACCTCTTTTAAGTATTTAATATTTATTAAAATAAAAAAATTATGAAATTGATTAAAGAAGGTTAATTAATCACTAAGATAGTAAAAAATGATCATGAGTAATAATTAGGACCCTCATTCTAATTATCTTCCAAAATTCTCCTAAGTGGCCATAATTAATTAATAAATTAATTTATTAAAATTCATAAATATGAAATCATCATAATCAATTTAATTAATCAAGATGCCTATTAAATCCTCCTTATGTGCTTAGTTAATATAAGGATCTTTAATGAAATCATGATTCTCCATGGGTGTGGAGAATTATGAATGTAATTAACTTAATTATCTTAAATTAATTAATTATTAAACATGTGCCTAATTACATTAGAATTCTTATGACATTTTAAATTTTATTTTCTATGCATATCATCATGATTTATGAGCTCTTGCTTAATAATTGATCAAATTAAAGGATTTCTTTTGGGAGGGTAATTAAATTGATTATTAATGGGCCAAACTTAATTAATTCATAAAATATACTTATATTCTCTTTAAATTTATTAACAAACAAACATGGAGATGGGTTGAACACTAACTTTCACTTCTCCTCTTTAGGACCAAATAACTCAAAATCATAAAATTAAAATCTTAAAAAAAACTTTGATTAAGCTTATGGTATATTTATTTTGCATGATTGTCCTTAGGTTTTAATGGAACCAAATATGTCATTTGAAAATGAATAATTATATTGCTTTAATTATCATAAATTTACATGTCATATGTTTCATACACTCATATTTTAAATTAAAAAAAAAGATATGTTGCACTAAATTGCATAATGTGAGAAGATATAAATATGTGGAATGGTTATTGTCACTAATAAATCTCAAATTATTTTCTCTCTTTAATCAATAATCATATGTTGTTAGTTATTAATTAAATAATTTAAATCTAAGCTTTGTATTTGTAAATTTTAATTATAAATGATAAAATAAAGTAAGCTTTACTTGTCTTTCATGCTTAAAAGGATAACAACTTGTCACTTTTCATGATTTAATCTTTTTATTTATATGTGTGTATGTGTGTATTTGGGCTAATAAGTAACACGAGGCTTTAAGTAGCCCTAAAGAGTTCCTAGATAACCTCACTTCTTTTATTAACAAAGGTACAAACTTGTATTGCCTCTTGTACATTTATACATGTGTATAAATATGAAGTGAAACTCTTTTTGTTATAAAATTCATGCATATTCATACTTCAAGTGTGTTCAAATATAACAAAAAGAAGTATGAATATATTTGAACACACTTGAAGTATGAATATGCATGAATTTTATAACAAAAAGAGTTTCACTTCATATTTATGCACATGTATAAATGTATAAGAAGATATACAAGTTTGTGCCTTTGTTAATCAAAGAAGTGAGGTTATCTAGGATCTCTTTAGGGCTATAAGATGTATGTACATGTATAAAATCAAATGGAGCAAAAATAAAATAGTGATGTATATTGATAATGAAGCTAAGATAACAAAACATTGTTCATTTGATTATGGTTTGGCTTCATTGATCTTATGATGCTTTTCATGTTTAAATAAGATTCATCAAGTCAAATCCAAATATATGCCTAATAAAAATTCATAATGGTTCCATTAAAAGGCTTAAAAGTCATAAATATTTATTTTTTTAGGATCAACCTAAGGTAGGGATTAAAGAGAGTCAAGTCTCTTTCTTCTCCTTATAATATTAAATTACAATTAAATAACAAATAACAAAAAAAGCATATAATTTAAAATCTTATCTAAACTTTAAATAATCTAAAGAATAATTACCCTTAACAAGGGATTTAAACATTCAATCAATAGAAAATCCTAACTCTAAAGCCCAATTAAGACACACCACACTTAACTTTAGCACACACATTAGAATACAAAGCCACCAATCTTAGCATTATGTTAAGCAATGATTGTAGTGATGTGATGTAATATTTTTTTAGACTAGATGTTAGGATTATCTATGCATAATCTAGATGTTAGGATGATATAAGATTAAGGATATTTTTTTGTAAGAGATTGTGCTTAAAGAACCATTGTAGAAATAAAAACATAAATGCTTTTGGCTTATAAATGATGTTAAGTTCGTAAGCATGATCTATTAGGATAGGTGGGCTTGGTTACCCAAGGACAGGGTGCTAAGCCCAAATGTATAAAATATAACTTGTTTGGTTTGCATGTATGTTGCTTTAACTTTTATTTTGCAGGTGTAGTTAGATTTTTCATTTACAAATTATAATTTTTGCAATAGAATTAAGATTAGTGCTATGAGATTTAGGATGAGTAGTGGCAAGAAGCCATAGACCTAAGATGCTGAAGCCTGGAGTATTCAAATCCAAGAAGTGATGATGAAGGAGAATTGAAGACCCCTATAGCTTTTCTTTTTATCGTACTTTTAATTGTAATTCAGGTTCTATAAGGGTAGAGCTCGGCTACCCAATTTTTTTTTTTCTTAAGTGTACAACCCCACCGACCTTTTATTCTTTTACAAAATTAATTGTTCGATTGTTGTGTTTACTTTTATTGCATAATAAAAATGGCAGGTTTTCATAGGTTTCTTTAAGTTTGATTATTTGATGTCACCTAGATATTAGGCTCTTTAAAAGAAAGTAATTTTTCTACCCCAATTTAATAACTTTAATTAAAAGTTAATCAACTCATAATCTCACCATAAAGCTTAGGATGTTAATCAAAAAAGAAAAGATTTAGCAACCCCTTAGTTGTATGGTTGTATGTTACCATATCATGCATGCATATTATTTCATTCTTGCAAATAGGAGATTTCCACTCTTGCATGATAGGGGATAGGCTTGACCTATGAGGGTAGTCCCTTGTAGTGGAGAACACATCTTCTATCTGATTTAGCCCATAATCTACTTTCACCATGTATTTAGTCATAAACTCTTCCAAGCCTAAGTTTAAAATCTCGAGTCAAAAAGTAAAATATAAATATGTAAACTTTATTGCATTAGCATAGGTCATAATTTGTACACCAATCATGATCAAGTCTCTTAGGGAGTGAGTTTGGGACTTTAGATTCTTTCATAATTAATAATAGCTCACCTATGTTGCATTTACATGTGATTAGCCCACATAGCTTTACGATCAAAGAAGGTGTTTGCTGGCAACCAGTCCAGGCGGTTGTAAGTCTAAAAGAGTCAGGATCGATCCACTCTCCATAGTGGAAGTGAACCAATATATCTCATTCCTCCAAGTAGAATTAAGTCGAGCTCTTAGCTCATGCTAGAGCATTCTACATATAAGTTCAGAGGCTTCTTATTTCTCTTTTGCTACAAGTATAAGTCCTCACCTTTAGGATTTTCAACAATCTTGTGTTGTTGTAATCTAAATACTAGCATTCTAATAAAATTTCAACCCAAATAAATAATTTTATCTTTTTTAAAAATCAAAGTCTTACTATAGGGCAGATTGAAGCACTCACTAAGCTTTCTAGTATCAAGTGTGCTTCCTACTTATTCTCCTTTATAATTTGCTAAGAACTCTTACTTTTTTAGCTCATCCCAATTTCTTTCAAAATGACCAATTCTTTGATTACCTACCTTTAAAATCTTTAGAGACATTAGTTGACTACTTTAATTGAGAGTGTTCTTAGGAAATTCCTATTTCCTATGATGTAATTAACTATGGAAGCTTGCTTCTGTAGAGAACTAAAGAACCCGACATAAAATAAACCCTACTTTACTTATCCATATAAAGTAGGAGAAAAATTGTTGGTATATATAGACCCATCTGCCTTAGGATTCTTTATTAAGTGATTGAGCCCATTTGTAGGATGGTGTTTCTATCTTTCGAGATAGTATGTTATTCCTTAGATGTCACTCAATCATTTCAATAAGTATCCCCCCTAAGATTTGTGTGGCATCCCTATGACTCCAAATTAAAACACCATAAAGCTTTATTTCTTAATTCTTTTAGCATGTTAAGTGCATCTTACATGGATTCAAAATTTACTTTCTTCCACTTTGTTGACCTCATTTTGGATGAGGTTAACATCATCCTAAACTAGTAATTAGAACATCTAATCCTATATTAGAAGCCTCATAATTAAACACTCAGGTCACTACACTTAATGAATAGTGCATCCTTCTTGGGGTTTGATCTAACCTAATAGGATTAAGTGGACTCATATCAAATCTCAAACATAAACAAAGAATTAAACCAAACACATTCTATTTGAAATTTGAATCCATTTGCATTTAAAACAAGGTGATTAAGTTGGTTAACTTAATTACCCTATTTAAGCTCAAAATTAATTAAATTCAAAGAAACTTAAATAAATTAAAAGTAATTTAAATCAAAATCAAATGAAAACCATGAAATCAAATCCAAATCAAGGTCAAATCTAGTCGACCCTTTTGACATTGGTTTGACTTATGTGGGTTCCACTAAGTTAAAGGTCAACCCACTAAAATTTGACCAAATGAGTCAATTCCAAAGACTTGAAATCAAAAAATAAAAATGTTTAAGCATGAATCAAAAAAATTCAAAACTAATAAAGCCTCAAATGGGTTAATTAAACCACTTGGTCTAAATGAGCCTAAATGAACCCTATTGGATCCAAATCCAAATCAAATTTAAATAAACTCAAATTGATTGCCATAAATCATTTGAAAATCATAATTAAATGCAATCCAACCAATCATTGAGCCTAATTGACCAATTTGGTCATTTGACCCAAATGAATCAAACTTAACCCATTAAGCTCAATTTGGGTCAAATGGGTCAAACTTAAAATCAACTTCAAATCAAATGAAAATAATTACTCTAAATCATTCCACACATGTTATTAAACATGATTGGAGTCTAAACATACTTTGATTGAGTTAAATTGGTCATTTGACTCAATTAAACATAATTTAACCCATTTAATACAAAAATGGTTAAATTAAGATAAAACTAAATTGAACCCTCACATGGCTTGGAGTAATTGAACTTCAAATTATTCATTGGTTAATTAATATTAATTAAAATTTAAATCAAAGTTCAATTAATCAAAAAGAGTTCAATCAAACAACTTTAATCAATTTGGCACCAAGCTAACTACAACAATCAAACCCAAATCTACCTTGAGATAGCCTAACTTAAAGACCATTTTTAAATTGGTTAGGAGTGATCATACCTCAATTCAAGTGAGGTGAAGATAGCCCACACAACATAGGGATTATAGGTGAAGTGGAATATAAAAGTAAAAAATAAAACTATAAGAATTCCAATTCTATTTCCCTCATCCATCCACCTCTTCACCTCAGCTAAATTGCATTCTTTCCATTTAGTTGATTGTCTTGGAGGAAACTTCCAAAGGGATCAAAGGAATAATGGCCATCACCATGGAAAGCATTGAAATAGGCCTCTTCCATGGGATAATGGCTCATAGCCAAGCAAGGAGGAAGAGGAAGGAGACCTCTTCTCCAAAAAAAAGCTATATCCTTAAGACGTTGGGGTCAAGAGACCAAACCGACCTTTGGCTAGGGTCTTCACTGCCAGTGGCTAGATTTTGGCCATTTAAAGATTTCTACATATGGCTCTACCATGTATAGAAAGAAGAGAAAGAGGCTTCCTTTTCCCAATATTTTCATCCGAACACACTCACAAGATGAAAGGAGGCCAAGTCAAAGTCTTTCACGAGCCTCTCACCGCTGGCAAGCCATAAATTGAATAAAGATTGTGGCAAGAAGAGCAAGGCTCTCAGCCTCTCATGATAGAGAGAGAGAGAGAGAGAGAGAGAGAGAGAGAGAGCTATCCTCGACCCAAATTGGACTTCCCTACACGTTCTAGGAGTGGAGACAAACTCAAGCGAAGCTTGACCAGATCCCTACATCATCGACAACTCAGAATATGGTCGAACTTGACAGAAACAAGGTTGATGTTGGTCTTCGCGGAGACCCACATGGAGACAAGATGTGAAATTTCTCCTGGAGGCTCGACACATCCCCATTAAATTGTACAAATTATCACCCCATCGAAGATCAACGCCAGTGAGGTATGCTTCAAAACTAATTCTTATAGCATTTCAATTTGGTCTTTTGTGAAGCCAACTTGATCTCAAGGGAGATCAAGTTGCTTAGATCAGTTGCAAATCAATTTTGATCGATTTGCAATCAAAATGATAGGATTTTTCTGCTATAATCATCAAAGATCACTCTCAAAGGATGGATGATCGATTTTCTAACAAAGGAAGAAGAGATAATTCCCACAGTCCATTCCTTCTATTTGGAATGGATGATCGAGATCTAGCTGTATGATTGATTAAATTCCTTTAAGGATCCACGTGTGAAATCCAGACCATCTGATCTAAGATTGGAGGGTTAAATGAATTTGGTGGTCCCTGCTGCCATCCGAGCTGGATCAACGTGCATCCAATTGGCCAAATCCGGTGAACCAAGTGCACGGTGCTGCATGGCGCCACCCGTTAAAATGAGAAATTCCTGAATTTTTAAATTAAATAAATATTAAAAAATATTAAAGATTTTAAAAATCTATAAAAATAAAACACTCACCCAAAAAATTTAAATAAGGGCTCTGGATTCATCTCAGTGATAGGAATCTATTACACCCAAAATCTCTAATTAATTTTGAGTAATTTTAAATTAATTTGAGTTTAAATGAAAATAATCAAACTCAAATCACTCATCTAATTAATTTGAAACTTTGGGAAAATGGAACTAGGGTTAAGACGTACATTAGATGAAATTTTCATAATTTATTGCAAAGAAAACAAAAGATATGAAATTTCCAACCTTAAACCCTAATTTTAATGAAATAAATTAATTTTAAATAAAAAAAAGGCATGAAATTTTCTGAAACTAATTTGAATCATCATAATAAACCTTAATGAATTTAATCACTTCATCAAAACTCTTTGAAATCCAATAAACCATAAAATGGACTAATTGGTAATTAATTGAATTAATTAATCTAATTAATTATCTTAAACTTAGGAAATTCATAATAAATCAACCAAAATCCAAAAATTCCAAATGAACCGTCTATGGATGTATTTTCAAAAGAGGAATTTAAGAAAGAAAAATTCCTCATTAATTCTTCTTAATTTAGGCTAAATTAAGTTTTATAAAAATAATAAAAAATTAATTAATCCTAAATTAAATATTTGATTAAAGTGTAACTTTAGGAAACTGAAACTGGTAAAGAACCCTACTTGTCATAAAAAGTTCAAATTTAATTGACCTTTAGATATGAAGTTTTTGAATTTTCAATCATAAGGTCAATATAATTGAAATAATAAATAAAAAATTATTAAAATTCATAAAATCAACTTAAAATAGTTACATTAACATCGAAACACTCAAAGAAAATTTTCCAACCCTTAAATTAAATAATTTGATTAATCATACACTTAAGATTTAATGGAATAAAGAAAAATTAAACCTTAAGTTAATCACTTATCAAATCCATAATAAATCAACTAATCAATTGAAAATTAAAACTAATTAACCTTTGAATTTCATATTCAAAGGTGAAAATTCATTAATACAGAAATTCATTAAATCCATTTGGGTTAATTAATAACATAATTCCAAATGCAAAAAAAGTGATTAACCAAATCAATTAAACTTAAACAACATAGAAATTTGAAATGGCTTAAGTTAGGTTTGGTACTCAAATCATCCTAAGTCTCCTAAGTTATGAATTGATAAATAAAATTTTATCTAGAGGGATTGAATTAATTAACAAAATCTTAGCACATGATGAAATCTAAACTTAAACTAAGAATGAATCAAAATACCAATTTAAATGATTCAAGTTAAATTCAAATAAATTAAATAAACACAAACATTAATGGATATAAACCTTAATAAAATAGCCAAATAAATAGTCACTTTGAATTAAATCATTTTAAAGAAGTAAACATTAAATGAATGAATAGATGAAATTAATTTAAATCAAATAAGATAAATAATTAAAACACATGAAAATAAATAAAAATTTAATCAAACAATATTAAAACTAAACCAATGAATAAACCAAATCATTTAAACATTAATCAAATTGAAAGAAATAAAAAGAAGAATGAATCTTAATTCAAATCTAAATTAATATTAAAACTTTAATCAAAATAAATCCAACTTCAAAGAATTCAATAAGAGGTCAATCATGATACTTAGGATCTTAGTTTGACCTGTTGGTGTTTTCTTTAGAATAGAGGAAAGAAATGACACCACATAGAGTTTAGGAATATTTTATTTAGATGACCAAATACAGCATTAAGGAATAAATATAATATCTCGAAAGATAAACATGTCCTCTTATAATGGATTCGATCATTTCAATAAAAGACTCCTAAGGCTAATGGGTCTTTCATCTACCAGAGTATTTTCCCCTGAACTATGGAAAAGTAGAACAAGGATTGTTTTATGCTGGGATCATGGTTCCCTATAAAGGCAAGCCTCTATAGTTAATTACATCTTAGGAAGGGTCTCTTCTTAAGAATACTCTCGATTAAAGAAATAAGTGGTTATTCCTAAAGATTACTAAGATAGCTTTCAAAGGATTTATTTTTGGAAATTCAATTGGGAGAGGTCCAAATTGGAAAGAGTTATTTTCAAGAGTCAAATGGGAAAGAGTAGGAAATGCTATTGATACTGGGATACCTAGTAGACATTTCAACTATCCTATGATTGGGCTTCAAATTTGAGATTTTAATTTTAGATTTTAAGTTGTCATTTTCTTAGAAATCTAGGGCTTAGATTCTAGCAGCACAAGACTATAGGCGCTTCAATTAAAGCCAACTTCAATTAATTTCTTTATTTCACTGATCACTTGTTGTTCTCCTTCTAGGCACTTCCGCCTAGGAGCCTGCTTCACTGGGATGACATCAGGTTTAATTTCTAGTTTCTGCATAGCCACATCCTGGGATAAACCTGACATTTCATCATAACTCTAGGGAAGCAATCTTTATACTCAAAAAGTAAAGTGATTAACTCTTCAAAATCATCTAGACCCAGCAATGTGCTAATAAAAGTCAATTTTGGGTTCTCAGGAGTTCTTATGTTAACCTCATTTAATTTTTATATAGTAGATTTTATCTCTTCCTCATATTCAGGAGGTGTGCTTTGAAGTGAATCATCTTTGGATACCTTCATAGTTTTCATGAATGAGTCTTCTAGAAGAGTAGAAGAGACTTCAAAGAGTTGATCTACTTGATGATTACTTATCATTAAATAATGTTCTGTATCATCAAATGATTCAATAGTACTAAACCCAATGCCATCTTTGGAATGGAAATTTCTATATTTTTTATTCCATAAGCTCTCCATTCGTTGGGCTTTATCTTTAGGCCAAACATTTGTGATAAAACCATGTTTCATAGAATTCTTTACACAAGTCAAATACCAGTCAAAAGAAAGTTCTATTATTTCATTGAAACATGGTTATTCAAGCTTTACATCTCCTTTTGAGCTTGAAGGACTGGGTACAGAATAAAATTTTGCTGACCTCTCCACTTCTCCTGATAAGTTATGCTTTGACCTCTAATTGAGATATTTTGTTTTGATTTAGAGGAGTCAAAGTTAAAGTATCCACATAATTTTTCAAGTTTTCATATGTGGATAGCTCAGACTCTTTGTTTAATGTTTTGATTTCTTCCTCATCAGTGGTTGATTCTAAGGAAATCTCAAACTTTATTGAAGCATTTCTACGATGGGATTCTTTATCTGAGCTGGATTCCAAATCAATATGAATTATTGGAGGTTCTTTTTATTTTTCTTTTTGCTCCTTTTCTTTCTTTTCATCTTTTTTGATTATTGTACTTTGTGCTTCAATAATGATGGATTTCATAGAATCAAATCAAGGTTTCTTAGGAATGTAGTAAATAGCAACTTCATATAGCTCAATCTCATGAATAGAGAATGGTTGTATATCTCCTTTTATAACATATTCCACTTCATCCCTAGTGTACCTAATACACTGATGGAGTGAAGATGGAACCATTCTATACTCATGGATCCAAGGTCTGCCTAAGAGGGCATTAAAGGATGTTTTTGAATCTATAATGTGAAATTTAGCTTCAGTTTTCAATCCTTTGATTTCTAATAATAGAGTGATTGAACATATACCTTTTTCACTTATTTCGTTAAAGCCCCTTAACAACATCTTATTAGAGCTAAGTCTTATACTATCAATTTTTAAGAATGCTAATATTCTAGAGTTCATGATGTTAACAGATGTGCCGAGGATCTACTAGAACTCTTGACAATCATGTATTTTCAATTTTTACAGCAATATAGAGAGGATGATTATGGTCACTGGTTCCCAAAAGTAGATCCTCATCGGAGAAAGTAACTCCTAGGATCTCCTTAAAGTAACAAGTCTCTTCTGAGGTAGTAGCTATTATTTGAGTTAGGCATACCTCTGGATCAAGTAATGCTTGTACTAATGATTGTCTCATTTCTTTTGAAAGAATGAGAGCATCATAAATGATTAATCTAGGGGAGCTTCTTAAGATGGGCTAGAACATTATAATCTACTTTGAGAATCTTTATTTTGGCTGGTATTTCTTTAAGTATGGAATCTGAACTTAGGTTTTCATCCATAATTTGCTTCACCTTTTCTTGAGGAGTAGCAGGTAAACAAGGCGATAAAACTCTTCCACTACAGGAGATTTTTTTTGGCAATATCTCTAGGATTCGTATCAACCTGTTCCTCATTTTGACTATCCTTTTCTGATGAATGATCAGAGTCTGACACTTCTATATCTATGATAAGTGGGTCACCATGCAAATCTTTCATGTAAGTTTCTGACCCTGAGTCATGTAAAATATCATGAGATTCTTCTTTTTTGATATTTAATTTTTTTAATATTTTCATTCTCATTTTCATCAAAAATAGCATGAATGCAAGAAATGTCATCAAAGACAAACTTTTTATTCATTCTTTTGAAATAAGTACATAAAGATAAAGGCTTATATGATATCGCCTTTTCATTTTTATCATATAGAGTTCTATCACTAGATACAGATGTCCCTCCCTCACCAGACTTTTTGATCTTTTGTGTAGTTGAAAATACTGAACTGGACTGAGGTGGAACTCGTACTCTAGACACTAGTGGATCAACCTGGGTGATTACCTCCCAGGTCTGACTCTGATCCTGCATGGCAAGTTTTAAAATTTTCATCATATGTTTCTTTGTATAACGGGATAAAGCTATATCCCATTCATTTTGAATGAAGAACTCGAAGAAGAACTACCTGTTATAACCTTAATGGACCCTTGTCTAGGGTCTATAAGGTGCTCCTTTGGAATAGTCACCAATCCCTTCTTAAAATTTCTTTCAAGCGAGTTTTTGAAAGAAAAGTAATCCACAATGGTATACCCCAACATCTGATGATATGGGAAATAATTGGGATCATTTACCTTTCCTACCTCCTCTGGCTTTCTTGGGTCAGGGAGTTTGAAGTTTAGATTTTTATGAGATTTTTGAAAATTTTTCTCACTGCCTTTCTCTTGAAGGAATAAGTCTGGTTCATCCTTTCTAAGAAAGAGCTAGTTGGAAAATTCCTAAGGAATGATGACTTCTGCTAATGCGATGGTTCATAAGATGAAGCTCGCTCTGTTCTACTTTCATAGGAGCTTTCCCTTTATCCACTACTGAGACATTGAATGATTGTTTTTCTAAAGGCTTCCTAGGCTTGGATGACTCATATTGGTCTTTTAAGAAAGACATTGTAGGAGCTTCCTCTTGTAAACTAAAGGCTTTATTTAAAAGTTTTTTGAAGGTTTTATTAGTAAAGCTTTGAGTGAAGGCTATGTGTATATGTTCCCCAGGAGGATCTCTACAGCATGCTACTCTTGTAATTAAGGCTCACATTTTAAGCTGAGGATTCTCCATCTAAGGATATAATCTACCAGAGACTCTCCAAACTTCTGATGTTCTACCACAAGGTCTCTCTGATAATATGATGTTGAACACCTGAATCTCTTCACAAATATTTCTTCTAATTTGGTGAAAGTGCGCACCAAATCATTTGACAAATTAGCATACCAATCGAAAGCAACTTGGCTCAAGTTGCAAACGAATTGTCTAAATAATAGAGCATCGCTTCCTCCAACATTACAAAAACTTGCATGGAAATGAGCCAAATGTTGCTTGGGATTTCCAGTTCCATCAAATACTTTGAAAGATGGGGACACAAACCCTTTAGGATAAGGAATGTAATCAAACGCTCAGGGTATGGTCTACCATTTGGAGTCAAGTTATGCCTCGAGTTTGTGCAAATGCTTCTTTCATCTGTTGTTCCACCAATGTCTTTAGTTCAGTGTTGGAAGGTACTACAATTGCAAGCTTTGACTCCCTCGATACTCTTCCAAACCAGACCTCACATCATTGGTACGACGTAGTGAATCTCAATGCTCAATCTGATGGGGTTGAGAAGAGGATGGAATCATACTTTGGAGTGATTGCATGGTAGCAATCATCTCTTCCATCTACTTACTCATAGAATCAATTTACTCATGAGCAAGGTTTTTTTATGTCTCTTCCTGCTCTTTCTTAGATGATCTGGTGTCAACTATGTAGATATGTGCTACTAGCAACCCTAAATCATCATCCAACAAGTCATCTTGCTCATGATCAAAATATTCATAACTTGTTTTCAATTTTTCTTTTTCTTCATCTTCTTTAATAATATTTTCCATCTCTTATTTGGATAAAGAGGGTGGAACACCATCACTATCTAAGATGACATCTGTTGGCTCACGAATTTCCATGGACTTAATTCAGATTATTCATTCACATTCCCTAGAGATGTAGGTATACTCTTGAGGAAGGCTCCTAGGCCTAAGTGACTATCATCAGTAATTTCCTTAACATTAGGAGATGGATGAGAATAATCCATTCCCTTACTGGGAATATTTAATGAATGTACCTTAGCTTGAGGCCTTAGTGATGAAAATAGAGGCACATCTAAACTGGGCCTAACAAAAGATCTCTTAAAAGGTGAAGAAGGTAAGGGTGGTGAATAAATTCTATGCTCAGAAGTATAAGGGACTTTCCTAATATAAACCCTTTTATTATTTTTCTTAGGGAAAGTCCTATCATTTTTTAACCTAGTAGATTGATCTCTATGCCATGTAAGTGAGTGCACGGAATGAGGATATCACCCTGATGCTATAGGTACATGGTAAGAAAGTTTCCTCCTATCAGACATGATCGCCCTCCCTTCCCTTTGATGATGGAAGGTGGTAGGTCTTCCTGATAGTTCTCTAGCTAGATTTTGAGATGCCTGATGCTTCATGGCTCTCAATAGATCTTCTTTAGTGTAGGAAGAAGATCTAGGAATCTTATGTAAGGTTTGGTGAAGTTGACCTTGGGATTCCCTATTTACTTGCTTAAAGAGTTTCTTTTCAAGATGGATGAAAGGACGGGGTGGAGAACCAGCAATCCTCATCACGTCCTCCTCCTCTAGGGCAGCAAACAAAGGGTAAAATATGCTTCCACCTAAGAGTGGGAAGTGGGGGTATATCTATCCATCTTCATAGCTCCATGTCTAGCATATCTCTACTTCCTTCCCAAGAGCTATCCTCAGTCTCCTCCTCTAACTTTTGGTCATTATAATTGTTTTAGAGGTCGAACCTACTTCAAAGGAGTTAAAGGGAACTATAACAGGAAATGCCTCTGAAGTGGGTAGCTTTGATTTTTTTTCAACATATCCCCACTGGACCCTCTCAACAGTCTGGCTAGTAAGCATCCTATCCCTGACAAGATCAGGAAAAGAAACACTAGAAAACTCCAGAATAGATTGCTTATTTTTCAGAGTTGCCTCAACAATAAGAGCAAGAGTTACTCCGTTGGCAGTAATATTTAGGTTTTCAAATCCAGCCCCAAATTTGATGATGGAGCCATCAGGTAAGCGGCTACTGTCAATAGAAAAGCTATTGCCAGAAGTGGTAGTAAAGATTAATTGGCCAAACATTTTCCTATTTTTAGAAACAAAATTAATTTTATTAAAAATGTAAAATAATTAGAATATGGTCAAAATAGGTTTTTGACCTATCAGGAATATTTTAGCCAATAATATGGCCAAGATTTTCTCTCTCTTTTTTTTATTTCCTTTCAGATTTTGTTTCTAGATGTTGGATAAATTCAACCAAGGATGAAATGGAGAAATATCCAACAAAAAGAAAGGCAGTCATGATCGGTGATTTACACTAGTACACTACTGATATATAGAAATAACCATCTATTTCTAAAGATGGAGAGAGGAACCATTCCCCAACGGAGTCGCCAAAAAATATGTTGGTATTTTCTCTAGAATAAAGAAAAGAAATGACACCACATAGAGTTTAGAAATATTTTATTTAGATGACTAAATACGGTATTAAGGAATAAACATATTATCTCAAAAGATAAACATGCTCTCCTATAATGGATTGATCATTTCAATAAAAGACCTAGGCTAATGGGTCTTTAAGTATTTTCCTCGAACTACATGAAAAATAGAACAAGATTTATTTTATCTTGGGATCATGGTTTTCTATAAAGGCAAGCCTTTATAGTTAATTATATCTTAGGAAGGGTCTCTTCTTAAGAATACTCTCAATAAAGAAATAAATAATTATTCCTGAAGACTACTAAGATAGTTTTCAAAGGATTCATTTTTAGAAATTTGGGAGAGGTCCAAATTAGAAAGAGTTATTTTCAAGAGTCAAATGACAAAGAGTAGGAAATGCATAGTGGGATACCTAGTAGACATTTCAACTATCCTATGATTGGGCTTCAAATTTGAGATTTTAATTTTAGATTTTGAGTTATCATTTTCTTAGAAATCTAGGGCTTAGATTCTAGCACAAGACTGCAGAAATATCTAAGGTTGAAGACTTATTCCTAAAAGGATGCTTCATAACCTAATCTGTGTGCTTCTAATACACAAATGCTCAACCCTAGTTCTATCCTTGGGAATCATTGGCCATTCTCCTCACTTGAGGGAACTAACCTATCCTTGACTCTTTTGGACTTACAACCTACCTGGAGAAGGCTACTAGCTAACACCACCTATGCACATTTTAAAACCATGAGGCTAAGTTATATGAATGCAAGATGGTTGGGCTGTTGTATTCTTAGAAAAAGAATTTTTGAACCTAGACTCACTCCCTAATCTAAGATCATGTAGGGTATGGAGATGCATCTAACTAATGCATATTTTTTAAAGCTTAATAAATTTTGACTCATGATTCATTTAGGCCATATGAATATAATTTATGCTTAATGCATGCAATTAGAAAAATGTTATGGGACAAATCAGAATAGAAGAAGGTGTACTTCCATCATAGGCTCTCAAAGGTCAAGCCCAAGTTCTCTGGCAAGGATGGAAGTCCTTCATTAATCAAGAGTGAAATAATATGATTTATGCATGATGTTAAAACATCCAGCTAAGGGGTTGCATATATTTTATCTTGCTTTAATACTAGGCTTTCATATGAAGATTATGAGTTATATTTATTTTCATATTTCAATTGATTTAGTTGGGTTGAAAATTTAGTTTATCTTATGAGCTTACGTACAAGCATTCATCACAGCATAGAAAGAAACCTAAAAAAGTATGTTATTTCTATTATGCACCCAAAATAAATCAAGCTAAATTAAATTATATAAGAAAAGGCCAATCTACTGTACACTCGGAAGAAAGAAAATGGGAAGTTACCCTTATACAACCCCTAGAACTACAAGTTTAGATCTATGGGTCTTTTTCCAGGAAAGTCTCATTCTGGGACATCCATCGCTCCATAGGGACCACCCATTCATCGTGGTGTCTACCTAATCCTAGACCCCATAGATCCTAACCTAATTCTAAGCTCAAATTTATATTTAAAATTTTAAAAATAAATCTTAAGCCCTGTAAAATAGATGTTAGAAAATACACACAACACACAAAGTAATTTATATTTTACAAACATACGGGCTTAGCATTAGTTTCTTGCCATGCCCACCTGTCCTATGGACTATGTTAAGGGATTTTCAGGACCTATAAGTAAACAATAATTTTATAATTTATTTATTATAGCGATCCCCTTAACACAGTCCCCTGTAGAAATAGTGTTAAATCTTGAAAGAATGCCCTAACATCTAGTCTAATGAGCAAACAAGCCTAGGCATCCAGTCTAAAGTAATACACCACATTGACATGTGAAGCACAACACAACATATCACGGGAGATTAAAAGAAAATCACAGAATGATCTAATATAGATCTAGAGTCCATGACTTAAGTAATCTAGTCTGTGTAAAAGAGGGGTTTGTGTGGCAAGGCTTTACTAGGCTCCTTCAAGTTCAAGTTTAAATTTGAAGTTTGAATTTGTTTAATATTTACCATTAGTTGGTTTCAATTCAAATGATTTAGTGATTTAATTTCCCTTTTTAAGTTCATTTTATTTGGTTAAAGTAATATTTATGTTTTCAAGAATGAGAAATAGAATGAATTTTATTTTTAGGTGAAACTCACTTTATTCCACATCCTAAATCCTAATGAGATTTCCAAAAGTCTAACTAAGATCCCTAGGTATCTTTATTAATCTTTTTGATGTTATTTATGTTTGGATTAGTTTTATGTTATTTCATTTATTTGAACTGCTTTATTTGATTTAATTTGTTTGATTTGTTTCATTTTGAATTAAGCTATGTGGTTTTCATTTGATTTGGCTAATGTTAATTTAAAGAGTTTGATTTTATTCAATTTAACTTAAATTATTAAATTATGGATTTGTGAGCTTAAGGTTTAAGTCCATTAATAAGAATTAGTACCTTAGGTTTGTTCATGGATTATGCTTAACCTAAAGCACTTGAGTTAATTATTTGATATGATTTAATTAACCTAAGTTTTAGATTCATTCTTAAATTCATTAGAGATGAATGGTTTTATTAAATTTTATTAATTCAAAATTTAAGGTTTAAATTAATTAATAGTTTTATTAGGTTAAGGTATTATTTCATTATCCTAAGATTGAATTTGATCACTTTAATTGACTTATGATATTTAGATAAGTTCCTTAATAGTTTTTTGATGTTTGATTGAAATTGATTTGAACTACCATTTAATTTAATGGATTAATTAATTTTCTTAACCTAATATTTGATTTTCACCTAAGGATTTAGAAATTTAATAACTAATCAAGAGATCAATTAGGATTGAAAATTTTCTCGCAAGTGGGGTTACATGCGAATTTCAAATGTTCAAAATTTCTCTTGATTAGATTCAATTAGGAGTAAGTAGATTTTAATTATTTCATTAAAACTTAAATTAAGCCTAATTTATTGAGATTAAGTTAAGGATTTTATTTTCATAAAATCTTCACTAAAATACCTTTCCAATGAGGGTTTTTTTCATAATTTTTAGTTAATAGGGTGATTTGTTATGATTTAATTAAATTCAGGTTATTTAATTCATTTAATTGCCTAATTAGGTCAATTTAAGGATTTTTAAGTTTAATTGAGTTTAAGTGATGTTTTAATATTCACTGAAGTTCATTAGGATGATTTAAGGTTGTTAGATTAAAATTTCTTAATTATTTCATTAAGGATTAATTAATTTGATTAATTTAAGGGTTAGGCATATGAAATTTTAATTTTCTTTGAATTCAAAGAATTAAATCCTTAAAAATTCACCTAAGGTGTGTTTTATGCATAATTTTATTTTCCCAAAGTTTCAAATTAATTGGATTATTAATTTAAGAGTAATTATGATTTAATATTTTTAAATTAAACTTAAATTAAGGGCAAAATACCCAATAAAAATTGGAGATTTTCATTTCTATGGATTTCTCTCATCAAGATGAATCCATGAAACTTTTATTTGTAATTTTATGATTTATATTTGATTTTCTATGATTTTTTGAATTTTTTTATGATTTTTAAATAATTTAAAACCATTATTTAACTAATTTTAATGGAATTTAAGTGACGAGGCCCGCGTGGGAACCCGTGCCATGTGGCATGCACTTGTATGAGTCCCACGCATGGCATGGTTGGTCTACACGGATCCACGTGTCAGCGACACAGGATGATCCTGGACCATTCAATCTTCGATTGGATGGTTCGGATCGATCCAGTGGTTCTTTAAGGGCAAAAATCGATCTAGTTCGCCTAGATCTGGACTGTCTGATCCAAATACACAGATCAGATGTGGGAGCCAAGAACCATCCAACTAATTTTGTTAATATCTTTTGATCTAAGCAATGAAATCACACGATTTCAATTGCTACGCGATCGTTGAAGAAAATCCTATGATTCTATATGATTGGATCAACTTGAACATCACATTTCCTATGAAATGATCAAAACTGAAAGCTGTAAGGAAAAAGCAAGTACGTTAATGGCGTACCTTCATTCCTTCGCTTTCATGCCGCAGGATCGATTCATTTAGCTTCAAAACTATAATAATAGCTTGTGTGCCAAAAGAATTGGACTCTCCTTTCTTGGATTGGTCTCTTGACCAAGCTTGGATCGGTCCAAATGGGGTTGGTCGCTCTCCTACTCACCGATGATTTGGGAGGTGGGGAATGGTTAAACTTTGTTTTCACTAGAGAAGGTGATGGAATGGTTGTTATTGCTTGCGGAGAGATCTAAGTCTCTCCTTCCCTCTTGGCCGTGAGTTCCATCTTTATATTTTTTCTCCTTGGTTAGCTTGGCTGATAGAAAACTTTAGAGGATTGTTCCATGCTCATTCCTCATCCTCCACCATTTTCAAATGAAGAGGTGGAGGGGAAGAAGCTAGGAAAATGACAATTTTCTTTCTTCCTATTTTCCATTTTCTAATTCCCCTTTTTTATTTTGCTTTTATTATTTCCATGAAATATGGCATAATCATCTTAGTTTGGACTACAGCATGATATGCCCAAATTAATCTCAAATAGATTTGAGATTAGGTTTAATTTCATTTGAATTGGCCTAGGGAATTTGAATTCAACCAAATACTTTGATTCAAAGTATTTGGATTTAACTTTAGCCTTTGAATTTTTAAGTTTATTCTTTAAACCATAATGAAATTGATGGTCAATTGCATTATGGTTTGATTAAACTATTTAATTTGATTTGATTTTAAATTTAATTTCATTTGAACCCATTTAGTTTAAATAGGTTAGGTATGATTCCAAATGAGTTCAAATGATTGGATTCTTTCATTCATTTTAATTTGGTTTTAATTTGATTTATTTGAGTTAATCCAAATTGAAGGTTTGGATTGATTCTACCTATACCAAATAAACTCATAAAGATTTTCCAGAACATTAGGTGAGGTGTCCTAAGCATTAAATTAGGAGATTCCTATTTGAGAATAGGAGTTCCTAATTATTGATTTCAAATTGATGTTAACCTCATTCAAAAATGAGGTCAACATGACCATTAGAATGAATATTCACCTTAGGGCAAAGACTTCATTCTATTAAGAATTAGAATATTGAATAGAATGGGTTTCACCTAAAGTAAAATTTATTTTATTCTTCATTCTTTAAAATTTGAACTTCACTTCAACATAAAATGAACTTAAAAAATTATAAACGAAATAATATATTATTAAATCATTTAAATTGAAATCATCTAATGGTAAATAAATAAACTTTGAGATCCAAACCAAAACTTGAACTTAAAATGCCTAGTATAATCATGCCATATAAACCCCTCCTTCACACACTAGATTTCTTTGAGGTCACTAACCCTAGATTTAGGTTAAGTCAATCTATGATATTATGTGATGTGATATGATATTTTTATTATTTTTGATGTATTACTTTAGACTAGATGGCAATGATTGTTTGTCCGCTAGTCTGGATTCTAGGACATTCTTTTTAAGCTAACATTATTTTTTGCAGGGGGCTATGCTAAAAAGACTGTTGAAATAAAAAAATATATATAAATATTATTTTCTTGCAAGTATGCTTAAGTCTTTAAGCATAGTCCAATATGATAAGTGGGCTTGGTAAGTAACTAATGCTAAGCATGTATGCTTGCAAATATAACTGCTGGTGTGTTGTTTGCATTTCCTAAAGTTTATTTGCAGGACTTACAAATTTATTTTTGAATTTTAAATTTAATTTGAGCCTAGAATTAGGTTAGGATCTATGGGGTCTAAGAATAGTAGAAGTTGACCCTACTAACTAGTAGTCCCCTGTGAAGCCCAAAGGAGGTCCTTGAAGAAGGAGATGATCTTGGAGGAAGACCCATAGATCTAGACTTGTAGTTCTAAGTTGGGTTGTATAAGGGTAGAGCTCGACTACCATTTTTCTCTTTCTTCCGGGGTGTACAACAGTACTCGATCATATTGACCTATTCTTTTAATTTAAATTTGTTTTAATTTACTTTGGGTGCACAATAGATCAACCTATTTTTAAAGTTTTTTTTGTGTTATATTTTCTATGCAGAATGCCTGGATGTTAGGCTCTTAGGAAAACTAAATTTTCTACCCAACCTAAATCTAAATAACTTAAAC
Source organism: Cymbidium sinense (assembly GCA_021442155.1). Lineage (NCBI taxonomy): Eukaryota > Viridiplantae > Streptophyta > Magnoliopsida > Asparagales > Orchidaceae > Cymbidium > Cymbidium sinense. The sequence goes on along the minus strand of CM038232.1, from coordinate 89,216,250 downwards.
AAAAATAAATCAAAAAATCAAAACTTTTCACATAAATTAAAGCCCTAGGAATAACTTAAACTCAATTAAAAATAACTGGCTTTTATGTATCATACTAGCATATTATTCTAAATTCTTGAATTGGGCTCTTCACCCATTGTACATAAGGGGCATTTGACCTTTGAGGACAACCACATTCATAAGGAAGTTTTCCTTCTCTTCTTGATTTGGCTATGACCACTTCTAATTATATCTCATTGTAGGCATAAATTGCATACCCATTATGAGTTAAGATATAAAAGCTAAAATTTGTTATATTAATTAGGTATATATTATACCCAACATGATCTTAGGGATTAAGGAGTGAGCATAGCTTCTTAGATATCTTTCTAAAAATTCAATAGTTTGCCCATCTTGCATTCATGAGACTTGATATCATGGATTTAAGTTTCGCTTAGGTGGTGTTAGCTGATAGCCCTTCTAGGTAAGTTATAAGTCCAAAAGAGTCATGGATAGATTTCTTTTCTCAAATGAGAGAAAGAGCCAATAAATTTCAAAATTCAAATTAAGTCAAGCCTCTGACTAATGTCAGAAGAAATTATAACCTTAGGATCTGAAGTATCCTACTATAGTGAGTCTTTAACCCTAGGCATTTCTATAGTCTTGTGCAGCTAGAATATAAGTCCTAGACCTTTAATAAAATTATACCTCAAAATTAATTTAAATTTCAAAATTTAAAGTATAATAATAGGTTAGTTTAAACGTCCATGAGTATCCCAGTATCTATAGATATTTCTTATTTTATCCTAATTGGCCTCTAAAGAACTACCTCCACTTTACAATGTTCTCTTTTAAAATTTTAAATTATGATTTTTCTTTGGAACCAGCTTAGAAATCTATAGAAATAAATATGTATTTTTTCAATCAAAAGTATTCTTAAGAAGAGATCCTTATTCCTAAGATGTAATTAATTATAAGGACTTACCCTTATAGGGAACTATGATCCTATTATAAAATAAATATTGTTATACTTTTTCATGTATTTTAAGGAAAGAATTTCTAAAATATTAATAAGACTCATTAGCCTTTGGAGTTTTTATTTAAGTGATTAAATCCATTATAGAATAACATGTTTACCTTCTGGGATAAAATTCATATTCCTTAATGAAAAATTTGATTACCTAAATAAGAAATTCTTAAACTCTATGTGGTCACAAATTTTACCCACACACTCATCAATAGTACTTTCTCCTAATCCTATAGTCATCAAAACCCTTTAACTATGGAGCTCATACTCAACTGGTAGCACAACCTCAATTCCATGTGATATTAAGAAGGGTGTGTGCCCAATGGCAGTAGTAGGAGTCATCTTGAGGGCCTAAGGTTATGATGAGTAGTGCATTGACCCATTTAGCTTTGGCCCATTCTTTTTTTTTAATAAATTAAGAATCTTCTTATTCACCACTTCAACTTGACCATTGTTCTAAGGGTGATGTAAGAAGTCTCTTAGCCCTCGGTCAGGGTCCATTGTCTGTGATAACAACCATAGGTAGCCCATAATTGTAAATGATGTATGGCAAGCTAAAATTTCTAACTACCTAGGAGATTACTTTAGCAAGTGCTTTACTTCAATCCACTTGCAATGGAGTTAGCAAGGTGAGTAGATTCTTCAGGTCATAAAATCCTTCTTGACTCTTGGGTCCATTCAAACTTCTTGGCTCTCCTAAGAACATTAAAGAATGATGAGCAACATTCTTTGGCATTATTAATAAATCAATTTAATATGGTGACTCACCTCGAGAGTCATTGCACCTTCTTTGCCATTCTCGATGAAGGAATCTCAATTATGCCTTTCACTTTGACTAGATTAACCTTTATTTTTTTAGTTGTCATGAGAATCCAAATAAATTTAAATGACCCGACACTAAAGTGCATTCATGGGGTTTAGATGCATGTTATACTTTTCATAGTGGCAAAGGCCTCCTTGAGATCTTTGATATATTATGCAAATGACTTACTTTTGACTAGCAAATCATCAACATAGACTTTTACATTTCTTTTTTTTTCTTTGAATACTCATTCTACCAACCTTTGGTAAGTCACCCTCACAATTTTATTCCCAAAGGGCATTGCTATATAATAATATAGTCTTTCCCATATTATAAAGGATTCCTTCTTTGAGTCGGCCAGATGCATCTATATCTGGTGATACCCGAACAATGTGTCTACAAAACTCATTATGGAGCAACCCATTATCGAGTCGATGAGTGTGTCCATTCGAGGAAGGATATCCATATGATTGACATGTTAAGTCTAGCTTGGCAAAGTCGACGCTTATTCTATATTTCCCATTTGACTTCTACACCATGATAACATTCGATACCCATTCAAGGTATTGAAGTTCTTTAATAAAGTTGGCTTCAAATTACTTGAGTAATGCTAATGTCTTTTTTTTTCTTAATGAGCTTTGCATCCTTGTGAACATTGAGGTGGTGATAAGTGAAATTGATGTCAATACTCGGCATCTAGGATGTGATCTAAGTAAACATATTGATGTCTTCTTGGAAGATTTGAATGAGGGCTTTCTTGTACTCAGTATAGAAAGTTGAGCTAATCCTAAGGACTCACTTGTCATTGGGAGAGGTTGGTGCATCCTCTATCTCCTCAAGAACTTTGATTCTAGTATGTACATTATCTAATTGTAGAATTTTATCCTCTTTATCAAGCTTGCCTGGCAATTTGAAGTAGCAAGTTCTGAATTGATAGAGATTACCTGGTAGTGATTTCTTCGCCCCTTTCAGAGAACTTGACACTATGTGATAAGTGGACACAACTGCTCTGAATATGTTGAGCAGTGGTCAGCCAATGATGGCATTATATGTAACAGGTGTTTCCATTATGATAAAGTCGACCATTAATGTATGTTGTTTCTCATTCTCACCCCAACTTACGAGGTGAGTGGTTATTCTTCTAGTCTCTCTTCCTTCTCCTAAAATATAAAATAGTAGTCCTCTATAGAGGCATATTTGGAACTCACCAAACCCAATGTATCAAAAATAAATTTGAACATAATGTTGGCCAAGCTCCCTGTGTCAATCAATACACTCCCAATTTGATAATTAGCAACCAATGTCATGATGATAATTACATCATTATAGGAGTTTCCCATGGAGGGTCTATCTCTTTTTGAGAAAGTTGCAGGGACTATGGAGGTGTGTGGCACGTGCACCATCTTTGTCGAGTTGACTCACCCTTCATGAAGACTCTTTACCTCCCCCAAAGATGTCGAGTGCTACTCCTGTGGTGTGGATGGCATGTGCTAGGGTGGGTTCATTACCTGTCATGATAACTTATTTGTCTTTTTTTCTAGTAAATTCTTTGAGCTTCCCAACCTTTTATCAATTCATTGACTAAGCTTTTTAAATGGAGACATTTATCTATTTCATGCCCATGGTTTCTATGTTAGGTGCAATATCTAGATTGATCATAGACACCATCGATCTTCATTAGTGGTGATCTTTTGAAGAAATCATTATTTTGATGGCTTCCACTAACTCGGCTAATGACATTGGAGTCACTATAATGGGTTGTGAGTACTCATTTCCTTGATAGTGAGTAATAGGGTTCCTAAAGCCTCGTCTAAGTGTGAGTGTTTTTGACCTCCTCTTATATACCTTCTTGCTTAAAATTTACCTCCAAATGATTGTTCCAAATGCGCCGATTTGATGAGTCTTTAATAGTTATTAATGGAGTTAGCTGAGTGATTCATTATACTCCTTAGCATTCACATGATTATTCACCATCTCAAGTAATATAGTGAGTGTCTTGGGCTATTAGAGCCTGAGGGCATACTTGAATGGTCCTTCTTTCAAATATTGGGTGAGTGCAACCTAAACCACTATGGGTTCTAGATCTTTAACTTCCAGCATCTCATGTTGAAACTGATTGATAAACCTTCTCAAGAACTCTCCATGCTCTTACCTTATTTGAAGGAGAGCTTAACATCTTCTTTAAGTCAAAGAATCAGGTTATGATCCATAGTAGGATGTGTGAGAACCATTTAAGGGCTGATTCTTTGATGGTGGTAAGAAAAGGTGATATGTCATCACATTATCCAAGCCCAACAATGATGTTTTTGACTTGAAATAAGAAATGTGGTCTGTTGGGTCTATTTGAACTTGATATGATTCTAAATTCAAGATTTTGAACCTATATAGAGGTCGAGCTTGAGTGATCTTCAAGAAGAAAGCATTATTATGAGTCACCTGCTCTTTAGGCATGTCTTCTTTGCTCGAGTGATAAAACTCATCATGCAAGCTGAGATTTCAGATAATTCTATTTTTGCTCAGTGAGTTTTACATGTCACCGTTCCCGATGATCCTTCATTCTTTATGATCCTTGGCTTGTGGTTAGCTCTCTTTATGGCCGCACTGCGAGTGACTTTATCTTTCACATCTTTTATGTCCCGTTAAGTGGTAAACTGGGGTATCCAACTCCATTTCTATGTTGAATGCCATGTTTTGCTTTGTTTTTTACTCTTAATTCTTGGCCTCATCCATGCTCATCATACTTATAAGGATGTTTGATCCAAATTTGTCTTTGGGCTATAAGAAAACCTATATAAACATTGGGATGTAGGGTTAATGAAAGAAGCATAGCAGGTAATTGAGAAAATGTGAGAAGAATGTCCAATTTTATTATCCTTGAGTGGTCTTAATACAAGATGAGACAATTCACTTGCTTTCGTGGGAAAGAAAAAACAATGTTTGATATGAGAGGGTCTTGGAATAAAATTTCCTTTGGCCAGAACTAAATCTCCAAAAGAGACCCCTCCCCATTTTCATAATATTTTGCGAGAGGAGTAATATAGAAGACGAGTGCAAGTAAAGTCGATAGAGTACAAATAGGGACTCACCTTGATTTGGGATGAGTGTATAATGGCGAATGATGAGCTTTATGGTAAGTGGCCTATGACATGATTTATGGGCGGCTGTAAATTTTAGTCATTTTGGCCTAGCCATTTTTCTTTGAATATTCACCTTCCATGGTCAAGTCTTTATCCCTGTGGTTGGCTCTAATGCTCCTTCTTTTGACTTTCTTCTTTTACACATTATGCATTCGATGAGTCTTTAGCATTTGGACAGCTTACTTATTTTGGGTATATAGTATCCACAAGTAAATTTGTTAGTTTTAAATTATTACTATGGTCATTTTTTATTAAGCACAACCCCAATAGAAAAATAATATTTACCTAATAAATATCATCCTAAAATTTAATCTAAGAACATACATCCCTAACATCGAGTCTAAAATATTACACTACAAAATTAAAAAAGTTAATACATTGCAACAAAGTACTAGCCTAATCTAAGTCTAAGATCCATGACCTATCATTCTAAAGTGTGTGCAAAGGCTATGTTGTGAGGCAAATCTATGCATAGATGTTTAAGTTATAACTCAAAAATAAAGTTTTATTTTATTTTTCTGTGGATGATCTCAATGCAAATGATTAATGGCTTAAGTATAATTTTAAAATCCTAGTTTTGATTTAGATTTGAATTGAGCTTAGTGATTAAAGAGTATAAGGGATAATCCCCACTTAGGGTGAGCTCATTCTTCCTTGCACCTTGGTCCTATTAAGATCTAAGCAAAATTAATTTTTTTATATTATAAATAATTTGCTTAATAGTGCTAAATTTTAATTTAAGTTCAAAGTTTGGATCAAGTTCAAATGATTTGGTAATCTCATGAAATGGACTCTTAGGTTAGGAAGATACCTTAAGAAGTGTTTCAAGACTTCTTAATTAATTTTAAATTATTAAACTTAATGTTATGTATTAAAGAAATAAGAAAGCAAATTTCAAATTAACAAAAAGTACATTCCCAAAAATAGAATTAAATAAATATTTTCTTAGAGTTGAGGAACTTCAGATAAATATCTTATAAGAATTTGGAATTAATTTGAATTTTATTGAATTATTATTTAATTGTGTGATCTAGAAAATATTTAAATTGCAATAAAGCAAATAAAATCATGAAAATCCAAAGAGACTTTAGGAATGAATTCCTAACACTCTCATGAAATTTTCAAAACATTAAAAGTTTATTTGGATTTCTTATGATTTATTTGATTTATTTAATATTTAAATTATATAAATTTTTATATTCAAATAAGCAAATTTTATTTTATCATATTTTATTTATTTATATTAGTTTATAATACAAATTTAGTAATTTTTTTGTTCCTATTTTATTTATTATAATTTTTTTAAAGTCTAGTATCAATTAATGTAATTTTAGAATTGAAATAAATACATATACATTTGAAATTAGATTTACTTAGCTTAATCAACTCCAAGCATAATGAGATAATTTCCTAAGGTTAATGGAGATATCAAGAACATGCCATAAATATTTGGAGAATTTATAAAATATGTTTAATATTTATTGATTAATTAACCTAAATACTTGCAAAGATGAGTATAACTTCAAAAATAATTTACTAAAAGTAAAATTACAAGGATACTCCTCTTGATCATAGACATCAAGAAGAATACTTTGCTCAAATTATAATTTAATTTTTATAGTTTATATTATTTTATTAACTTAAAAATGTCATTTAAATGGTGGCGGGTGTGTGTGTGTGTGTGTGTGTGTCTATACAATTTCAAAATACAAATTCTCAGCACCAAGATATCATGAATATTCCTCTTAAGGATTTTTAATAATCATAAATTCATCCTTAAGATTAAAAGCCATTAAACTAAACTTAAAGCACTTAAGAAAATCAAAATAAAAGAAGGTAGTTAATTAAGTGGATAATTAAGCCTAATTAAGATGATTAATGAAATGAGAGGTGATTAAATGTGTTTGATAAGCTTCTTTTTATCTTCTCTATTCATTAAGTGACTTACAACCTTAAAATGCAATTTTATGATTCTTTTAATATTTAAATTAATTAATCTGATTTTCTCTTAAAATAATCCTAAAATCCTATCAAATCATAAAGCATAGGCCCAAAATTTTGAAAACAATTACAAAGATATAAAATGACATAAAATGTACCCTAAAAATTTCAAAGCATTCGAGCTTATATTTTATGATTAATTATATGAATAAAGATTTCAATAATAAAGCAATTACATTCAAAATACCCAATACCATGTAGGGAAATTGATTTCATTGAATTCCTCTATATTATCTGAGCACAAAGAAGAGTCGTTTGTATTTTTAAGAATTTAGTGCATTTAGATATAAATTTTCTAAGTTCTAGGTAATTTAATGAAGTTTAATTACTAATTAACTCAATTAATGGGTAATTTGAGTTTTAGTTACAACCAAAGGTTTTAATTATATTTCTTGAGTTTCTTCATGCTAAGCAGTGCATTTATAAATTAAAATACAAACTTAGTAATTTCTATGATTTTTAAATTAATTATTAAGTGAGTTTGATCATTAAGCATTCTAAAATTCATAACTTTTTATCCACTCATACAAATGACATGAAATTTTCAAGAGAGGCAGAGAATATAATCAAGAATGTCCCATGAAAATTTAAAGTCAATTAAGTAAATATTTTAGTGCTAATTTCACAAATACACAATTCAAGTAAACACAAATTGAACTTAACTGCTCACTAAAGGTTAAAGTTTTTATTTATTTATTTATTGGTATTCTTCTCTGAAATCTATTTCAATAAAGGTTGTTCATATTTTTTGGTTCATTGAGTATTTTATTATGAATTTTTTAGGTTCAAATATATTTAAGTGATTATTTGGGATTTAATTAACCCTAAATTTGGAGATTTTTTTTATTTGATCAAAATCAAAGACTGATCATCTTCATTGAGTTTATCTCTATTAATAAAGCTTTTCTAAAGCTAAAAAAATATGGCAAGGTTTTTATAAATTTTAAGTAATTTATTATATAGTTTTGAGTTGTTTAACTTCAAAATTTTGAAACTAATATCTATGCACCTGAATGGAAAGAAATTTTTAGTGGAGCTATCAAAAGACATAACAGACACGCCATAAGTTTCATGGTATTTAGATTTATATTTTGGAGTTAATTTCAAAAAAAATAAATTTTAAATAAAATCTAATTATTTCTAAACTAAGCATTAAATTTTAATGCTTTTATTTTTCTAAGATTCTCCTCTTTTTCTAGTACTAAAAAAATATTTATTCATATTTATTATTTTTCTTAAATTAATGGTGATTTTTCCAAGTTTTGCTGCATTTTCCTATTTATTAGGAGCTTTATAATCCCTTAATCTCCCCTTAAACAACCATTCCACGTGACATTACTATTAGGCCAGCCAAATGGGCCCAAACTGCATGGCACTAGTGTTTAAGGGAATACGATGCGAATTTGGGTAAGTGAGTTCATATTTGAAAAGCAAACCCGTTAAGAAAAACCGAATGGCTTCTAAGTCGTCATCCTCCCTTAGCCGTGAACACCAACTATCCATAGAAATGGCCTTGATCCGGACAAAGTAGAGGCTAACTCTTTCATTTTTGCATTTGGAAGGGGCAAGAATGTGAGTGCGACAGTTTCCAGCTGATTGACGCTAACAAGGCTCACTTCTATTTCACAAAGCATAGATGGCCTATTGGCTTGACTATGTTCAAGAGCATACCTCACTTGAGCCGCGATTGAGTGGAATTCACGTATCGAGAAGCTTCAGTGAGTCAAGATAAAGCTTTGGGGGGAGTTTCGTCATGTGCCTCCCTGTGGATCGCTAGAAGTGTCGAATGCCATTGTTTCTCAATGGACTGTGGTCTCCCTGGTGATTAAAAGCTTGCTTGGACTATGAAGAGTTTCGCTTTGGCTTATGGAGAGGTGGAGAATGTCTCCGGATGGTCAATTAAAGAAGAAGGAGACTCTCGGCTTGGTGGGAGGTGTGCGGACGGAAATTGGGAACATGACATTCAAATAGTATTTCGGGTGGTGCTTTTTAGAGCGAGTTGTCACGGAGCTAAATAAAGGGAGATCAGCCATGCTCCCTTAACTATACATAATGAGAGAAGCTTCTAGAGGAATATAGAAGAAAGAAGAACCTGGAGGACTCTAGAAGGTTCTACCAAAGTCTAGATGGCCTTAAGAAGATGAATGCTTCAAGAGGAGTCTAGAATCATATGGAATACTCTAGAAACTTTGTATATGCTAAGAGTAGTGTAGAATACTCTAAAACCATGAATATTTTAATGTATTCTAGAATGTTCTTGCTAGACCATGGGAGAGGACTACAAATAGGGGACCTCCCCTCCCATTTGGAATCATCAAAGGATCCAAGTATTCTTGTATTGTAAAGTTCCTTTACATAGTGGAGTGCTTTCCTCACTCTAACCTCTCTTCTCCAAAAGAGTTTTGAGTGTTCTAGTCCTGTGTTATGAAAGTTAGGCTGACTTAGCATCAAGGGAAGAGCGAAGGCCACTTGACTGGGAAAAGTTTCTCCGTGGTTGGTATCGAGCCAAGGTTGGAGGCATGATGAAGGCTAACAAGGAACAAGTTGTTGGATCGGAGACCACAAATGTGGAGTCATCTCAACATGTTCGAGGTCATGAGGAGCAACGGGATCCCGTCGCATCCAAGCCACGTGGGAAGTCCAAGGAGGTAAACTCTAGCTTTGAGGCACGCCTTATTCGGGTGGAGGAGGCTATGGGGGGGATGGAAGCCCAGATGGAGGATCTAGGTGAAAGGGTGAATGGCTTCGAGGAGGAGGACGCCACCATTCACTCATCGATCAGAGACCTCTTGGCTAAGTGGCAGGAATCCCTCCTGGATCAAATGGCAAAAATGCAGGAGGATCTAATGGGGAAGCTCCGTAGGATGCAGCGATCTCATGAGGAAGAGATGACTAGTCTACGTGCAGGCATGGAGGAGATGCGAGGGGACATCTCCCTATACAAGAGGGAACTAGTAGCCGGATCCAGCAGCCATGTTGTGGAGGCCAAGAGGATCAAAGTGTCAAAACCAAAGAGCTTCGGGGGAGTCCGCAACGCAAAGAAGGTGGATAACTTCCTATGGGGACTAGAACAGTATTTTGGAGCCATGGGCATCACTGATGAAGGCTCCAAAGTCCAATTCTTGCTTTTATCTTTGAGACACATGCTATGGTGGAGGAGAAGGCGGAGATATGGAAAGAGGTATGTGCACCATATCAACCTTTGATGACTTCAAGAAGGAACGAGAGGCATCGAGAATGAGAGGATGAGGCTAGAGCCAAATTAAGGAGGCCCAAACAGGAAGGGTCGATCCGGGAGTATGTCAAAGACTTCACCAGTTTAGTCCTTGAAATCCCTGATACGTCCGACAAAGACTCTCTCTTCAACTTCATGGACGGACTTCAATCATGGGAGAAGATCGAGCTTAGGAGGCTTGGAGTGCAAGATCTTGTGACTGCATTGTCATTGTTGAGAGCTTGATTGATTATACTAAAGAGTCCACAAAGCCAAAGGAGAGGAGGAGTGCTTATGGCAATGATGGGGGAGACGAAGGACAACAAAGGGAGGAGTCTCACCAAGAATCGACCCCGACTCAGGGAAAATATAAGGGAAGGTAGAAGGAAGGTAGGAGCCAACCACATAATAACTGCTTCCTTTGTGAAGGGCCTCATTGGGCAAGGGAGTGTCCTCAAAAGAATGTCTTGAACTCCCTCTTAGCAAGTCATCACGAGGCAGCGGAAGCCAAGGGAATGATGTGGTGGCATAAGTGGGATCCATGCAGCTCCTGAATGGGATTCAGGCTGCGCCAAAGCCACAAGCCAGGGGGCTTCTCTTTGTAGAGATTGTTATTACGAGAAAAACTACCACTGTCATGGTAGACACGGGGGCTTCTCACAATTTCATCTCTGAAGAAGAAGCAAGATGGCTTGGACTACCGACGGTTGGAGGGGGAGGCTCCATTAAGGTAGTCAACTCAGAAGCAATGCCAATACATGGCATCGCACTAAGGGTCAAGACCAATGTGGGAGCTTAGTCAGGCATGGTGAACTTCTCTATCATCCCGATGGATGACTATAGGGTTGTTCTTGGATTGGATTTCCTGGATCAGGCAAAGGCAATCTTGATGCCATTTGCCAACAACATGTGCATCACGGAGGGTAATCAAACTTGCACGGTGCTAGTGATAAGAGCCTCCAGGTTAGATGCAAAGATGCTTGCAGCCATCCAATTCAAACAGGGGAAGGACTTGGGCGTTCTTCATGATACGGAAGATGAAGGACTAAGGCCACAAGAAGACCTGCTGAGGGAGGCAGCAGGAAAACTTGAAGAGTTCAAGGACACTTCATCGGCAGAGTTGTCAAAAGAACTCTCACCCAAAAGGGAGATATCTGGGGCTGCACTACACAAGGCAACATGTGAGTCGGGAAGATGAGGATATCAAAAAAAGGACACCAAACAAAATCCAAGCGAGTTCCAATACTACCAAGTACTCCTTTTGACAAGGAAGAAGAGAGAGCGGAGGTTCGCAGGAGAAGGGTGTCAAACCACTAGAACTATCTCGTCAAATGGAAATGGTTGCCAGATGGTGAGGCCAATTAAAGATGCAGATACTTCGTGACAATTCAGATGCAGACACGCGATGAGGGCATCGCGGGTTTAGGTGGGGGAGAATGTCACAGAGCTAAATAAATGGAGATCAGCCATGCTCCCTTAACTGTACATAATGAGGGAAGCTTCTAGAGGAATATAGAAGAAGGAAGAACCTGGAGGACTCTAGAAGGTTCTACCAAAGTCTAGATGGCCTTAAGAAGATGAATGCTTCAAGAGGAGTCTAGAATCATATGGAATACTCTAGAAACTTTGTATATGCTAAGAGTAATGTAGAATACTATAGAACCATGAATATTTTAATGTATTCTAGAATGTTCTTGCTAGACCATGGGAGAGGACTATAAATGGGGACCTCCCATTTGGAATCATCAAAGGATCCCAAGTATTCTTGTATTGTAAAGTTCCTTTACATAGTGGAGTGCTTTCCTCACTCTAGCCTCTCTTCTTCAAAAGAGTTTTGAGTGTTCTAGTCCTGTGTTGCAAAAGTTAGGCTGACTTAGCGTCAAGGGAAGAGCGTTAAGGCTGCACGGGTGACTTGGAAAAAGTATCTCCGTGATAGAGTGCTCGATTTGATTCCTTAGGAAATCTCATATTCATGCCTGGAATCAAGGCCTCAGACAAAGAAAGAAAGGTTTGGCTATGACGGGAATTCATTGGTCAAGCAAGGCTTTGTTTCCGTTAATGTTGGGTCTATTGCCAATCTTATGTGAGTTGACCATTTGGTCACTCCACTGATCAGGTTTCAATGGGCTTTGGCAGTAATATTTGCCATTTTTGAAATAGAGATGCTGCAACCTTAGAGTGGATTTGGGACAGCTATAGTTATATGAAAAAATAGTGATGGGGGTGCTATAGAAGAAGCTGTTGTTTGAAGAAGCTATGGTAGGTATACAAACCTTTTTTATTTTATAAAAGTCAAATCATAACTGTGTGATCGCAACCATAAATAGTCAAGTCAGATTAAAAAGCACAATTTTTCTATCTCATCTGCACTGTGGTGGAGTGCGCCACCGCCACCGCCGCCCTAAACGCTTCCATAGACTCTAAAGGCTAAGGCTTTTCATTCTTTCATGTAATTAAGCATTTTGCTCGACTTCTCTCATATCTTCCTTTTGCTTAAATTAGGGCAACAACAATGGGTTTTCAAGGGAAAGTTTTATTTGTTTCATGCTAGCAAAGCTTAACTTATAAGCTTATTATGTGGATGTTAATTTTGATTAACATCCAAAGGCTTTCCTAATGTGTTCAATATCCTAGTATTATGAAAGATTTAGGTTGTGGATTGCTTGTTCTAGTTACACTGTACAAATATATGTACTTTTCATGATAATCTTAGATGAATTAATTTTACAATTTGATACTACTTTACTGATTCAGTTAAGCCACTAGCAAATTAACTCAATGCAATTGAACCAATCAAAACATGGGTGAATTATCATTAAGCCATTTGAAGCTCCTTGACTTTGACCTAAATTAATTCATCTGATTTTGATTTGAATTAATTTTTTTTCCAATTTGTTGCTCAACTTCTCTCTCTCTCTCTCTCTCTTTGAATTTGGTTTATGCAAACTTTATGAATATGTAATATTAATGATTAATTTTCTCCATTAATCTTAATTTTAAATAAGTTTAGCTTAATGTGGCTAGTAGATTAACTAGGTTTAGATGATTTGATAAAGAAAAATAACCTTGATTTGTTTAGTTTAATGTGATAGTTATTTAAATTGTTAACTTCAATTACTTAATTTGATTTGATTTTGATTTTAGTTTTGAATTTAAATTTGATTCATTTCTAGTTTAATTAATTAGGATTCTGTTAAGTAATTCAAGTTTGATGGTTTAGATATGTTGGATGGTTTTAGTGAGTTACACGAGGTATTAGTCTAGTTCTAGGTTAAAGCGATCTAAAAGGTCAAAATGGGCTAAGTTGGGTTAAGCTATCCAATAAACCTATTTGAACTTCAATTAGGCATGGTTTAGGGATGATTGATGTCTTAGGAGCTTTGGATTTATGAGGTTAATTTAGTTTTGGCTTGAGATTGAGTCAAAGTGACCTAAATGGGCCAAATGAGTTAAACTTGGTTAAGTAATCCAAATAACCTATTACGAGGTCAATTGTGTTGGGTTGTGCGTAGTAGGAATGGCTTAATTCAATTTGATTTGGCGTAGGGAAGTTTGGGTTGGTTTGGGCTATGTGGGGCCCACTAGTCCAATGGAACTAATCATAGATTTTAATTGTGAGTCTTGAGTTTGGGTTTGGGTTTCTTAAGGTTGTAGATGAGGAAGTCATAGTGACATGATGGAATCCATACAATTAAAGAGGTATGTGCAAATCTCACTAAAAGTGAGGTAAACTATTGATAAATTAAAGCACAACCACACAAAGTTTGTTTAAATTTGATGGTGAACCTCACTTTATTGGATGTAGGATTAACAACTTTTATCTATTAGAATTTAGTATGCAAGTGTCAAATAATTTGAAATATTTGAAAGTATATTATGATGATCCATGGTTATGCATATGTAGCTTTGTCATGCTAGCAATGGCAGGTGCCTTAATGAAATTCTATGGACAATAGCCGTTGAGGACGAGCCAAAAAGTGATATCTGGCCATGATCACTTGAAGGCTTAAGGACCATGGTATGATCAATTATGGCCGATCGAGAATGTCTTCGGCCATGGTGGCAGTCCGTGTTGCAATCAGGGAAATGCTTAATCCAACGGCTGCTGGATTAACTCCAAGGCAACTAGCATGCAATGAAAAAAGTGGAATTAGCTTTTAAATTTGAATTTAGCTAGTGTTGGATTAAAGGTTTTAGGAAGCATTCGATTTTAGGGTTTAAGGTTTAGAATTAAAAAAAAATTAGCCAAATTTTACTAGAATTAATAATTGATTTAATTAAATTTTATAGCTAATGAATCACATTGAATTAGTATTTATTTTGAATTCTAGATGATTCAAGTGATTTAAGTTTGATCATACATTAATGAGAATGTTTAATCAAAGTCATGGTAGCTTTTATTTTGAATTATAAGCATTTTAATTAAAAAAATATTTGTGACTTTGTGGAGTGCTCAACCTAACTTGAGTTTAATTGTATTTTGATTTGGCTTGAGCTTGATAATATTTATTCTAAGTTCTTAGTTTGATGAACATTGAGATTTATTTTAATTAAAATTTATTTTAACAATTGCTTAATGTGTTATTAATAGTGTAATATTTATTTAACCTATTTAAATTGATTTTAAATTTATTTTTTAAGAAAGTTTCATTCAAACATAAATGTGTTTAGACTTTTGAAACATTTGAACATCTTCTGGATTGGATTTTAGATCAAGTAAAAGACTAACATCATTTAAAGAAAGTTTACCCAAATTTTATATTAGTTAGATCTGTTTTAATAGACATGAATCCTTAATGACTTCATGGATCACTTTTTAAGCTAATAAACCATTTAGGTCACCTTAGATTTAATTACATTTAAATTTGATTTAATTGAATCATTATAATTATAATTCAATGTAATATCTTTGACTCATTCTAATAATGAGATCAACAAACATGATTGCTAATAGACCACATCTTTTTTTTTTTGCAAGATTATGTCCTAGATTTCAAGGAGATATCAAGGAAAAATATTTAATGACCATCAAAAGAATATTTAGATATTTGAGAGGAGTCTAAACTTGTTGCATTCTAATGATGATCTATCATTTGAATTGTTAGGTTACTTTGATGTTGATTACACATGTTGCAAAGTTGATTGAAAAAGTATCTTAGGCAAAAGTAAATTGCTAGCATTGTCACTCACACCTCTATTAAGCAAAAAATAAACTCAGTTTCTTTGTTAACTATAGAGGTCGAGTATATTGATGTATTAAGTTGTGTAGCATAGTTACATAGGATTAAGCAAAAAATTGAAGATATGATTTAAGTTTGTTGACTTCATGGGCTCCATTACATAATTAGTTAATTTTGATAATAACATATATATGTTTGGATAATGCTAATGATTTATTTTAAGTATTTTAGAAAATTTATCAGACTCAACTAGCTTAGTTAAATTTGAAAAGTTAAATCAACCTAGATTAACATAATTTATGAATCTTCTTAGGAATTGCAAAATAAGATAAATAAGAGGTCATAAATATAAAAATAATTATTAAAATATTTTCAACACACTTATTTTAAATTTTTACATATTTTTCTATATTTTATTTTAATCAATTTTTTTAATATTATTAATAAAATGATCCTTTTTGGATAATTGGACTACATATTATTTAAGTTTTATTCATTGCATATAGAATGAGTTAAGTTTATTTTTCACTTCATTACTTAATTTTTATACTTACATTAGTTTTTATTTAATTATTTTTTATGTGAATTTAGTTATTCACTTAATTATCCAAATTATATATATTTTTCCTCTCTTATCAATAATTTCACTTGATTTTTAATTCTCTACCATACATCACGAATTTTTTTAATAATTTTAGGATGAGGAATTTAATATGATTACCTTGATTCATTTCTTAATTTATTTTATTTATTTAAAGCATGACTTGGCCATCCTTTTATGGGTTTTATTTGATTTGAATTAATTAAATTTAAATTAAATTAAATTTTAATTGAAAAGGATTGAGATTTAATACACTGTCCTAATTTAATTTCTTATTTTTGGATAGCATCTTAGCCATCCCCCTTTAGTGGATTTAATTAATTTTAAATTATGTTTAATTAATTTTAAATTATGTTTAATATCTTGGCCAATAAAAGAGATGCATAAGACTAAGTTAAGTGTTACATAGATGAGGATGCTCTGGTGGATGAGTGGCTTTACTCTTAAAGATAAAATGTGAAATGAGTATGTTCGGGAAAAAGTTGGAGTAGCTCCAGTGGCAGATAAGATTAGAGAGAGTCGCCTTAGATGGTTTGGCCACCTAAAGCGTCGGTCGTCCGATGACCTAGTTAGGAGAGTAGATGCATTAGATTTTCCTTATGTTAAGAAAGGTAGAGGTGGACCTAAAAAGACTTGGTTAAGATGTATAAAAAATGACCTTAGTATACTTAAATTAAATGAGAATTTGACACATAATATGACACAATGGAGACGAAGGATTCATGTAGCCAACCCCACTTAGTCGGATAAAGGCTTGCTGTTGTTGTTGTTGTTTAGTATTTAAAAAGCTTCTTCATTAATCTCCCTTGATTTAAATTTATTGGTTGCATAGAGTGGAGATATATCTAATTAAGGAAGGAGCATGGCCAAAATCCATATGTTATTTATTCTATTTACTTTATTTGAATTAATTCATGTGGCATTCTTTATTAATTACTCTCTACCTAATTACTTAATTAAATCCTTCACATATCATGCATTAACTTTTAATTGAATCCAATTAGGAATGTTTGGTCACCCCATATTCTTATGTTTATTAGATTTATTTTATTTCAAATAAATTTAAACTCATATCTTTTATTTAGTTAAGTGAAGAGCATTTGAATTTCTTCCCTCCATTCATGCTTTGGACAATTACATCTATTTTCTTTTGAGTTTATTTAAATTATATTTCATGTGCTTTATTCTTCAAAATCAAATTATTGCTTAAATTAATTTCCCTCTTATTTTTTTCACCAAATCATGCTCGTCTTAATGTCTTCCTTAATTTGTATTTGCTTATTTATACTAAGTGGTTTGAATCATGGCCCCCCCCCCGATGCTTTGATTGGCCACATTTGTCTTAGATTTGAATTTATTTAAATTTAAATCAAATGCTTTGAATTTCAAAAGTCAAATTCTTTCCTCATGTAATTTCCCTCTTATTCTTTCCTTTTCTTTTTCTCTTGATTTGGCCAAAACCTTTCATAATTCTAAATCTATTTAAGGAGGTGCTCTCATGACTTAATTCCTCTTGAATACTTCACCTTGGCCAAACTCTTACAACATTTTTCCTTGAAGTGCTCTTTCATTCAAATGCTAAATATCTATCCTATCGTGCTCACCTCTTCAACCACATTCAAGGGGAGATCTTTTTCATCTTGTTCAAGCTAGCTTCAAGCTTTGGATGAGTCTTTTTCAAGTCTTATGCGCATAACATCATTCATGCTAAAGGACTTGAGTAAGATTGTTTCATTATAATTTAATCAAATTGATTTGGTTTGATTGAAAAGAAATTCAAATTACATTGTTAAAGGTTTTCCTAAGTTTTTTTCAATCTTATTCTAAGTGATTTGAAAGGTTCTCTTTTCATTTAATTGGATTTTGAATCACTTTCATAAGGCTTTTACAATAATTGTTCTTTACACTTTTTATATTTAAATTAATTTTATTTCGCTTTGTGCAAGTATTCATAAAGTTGATTTTGATTTTGCATTTATCTTTAAGTTGACTTGAATATCATTTTATTGCATACTTTAAAACCAAAAGGTACAAAATAAATTTATATTGAGCCCTTTCTTATTTATCTTGTTATTGCTTAGTGCAAAATTTGTTTTAAAAATGAGAGAAAGATATTAATATTTGTACTTTTTTCGTTCTTTGAACTTTTTGGTATTATACTTACAACTGGTGTAAGAGAGTACATTATTTATTTTATCATGTGTATGAAACTACATTGTTGGGATTAGTAAATTTAAATATATATTTAGTACTTGTAAGATGAGCAAATAAACCTATCATTTTAAAAAAAATTTAGTAAAATAAAATTTTAATTGTGATTTTAGCAGACCTAAAAATATATATTTCAAAAATTAGCAATACAAATGGTAAAATTCATATTTCTCCTATCTAAAATATAATTTTTATTTAATATTCTAAAAATAAATCCTAATTTTAGCAAATCGGACATTAAATTAAATATTTCAGTACACCAGAGATTAAATTTTAAATTATAGCATTCAAGAAAAACAAATTTTCAAATCTAAGTTATCCAGAAAATAACTTTTGGATTTTGGTAAAAATAATTTTAACAGGAAAAGAAATATAATTTAAACAATTACATGATGCGATTTTAATAATATAAATATCAACTTTCACATCTTGAGATTCAAATATAATTCAATCTACTTTCTAAAATAATTTTTAGATAAAAAAAAATATGATTTTAAATAAATTTTACTACAAATAAATACAAGTAATATGAAATTTTGATACAAAAACTTTTTTTTTGGACATTCGAGTGAATTTAATCGCAAACTCATACACACAACGTATGTGCAAGGCATTTTAGCCTAGTGGTTGAGAGCTTTGGCCGTTCATAAAATCAAAAAGGGAAAATATTCAAAGAAATTTCTTATAAATAAGATACAAACGTCTACACTTGCAATATTTTTCTAGCCACTTTCTTCTTTGATTTTATTTTAAAAAAATATAGCCCAATTGAAGAAAATATTGCTTGAAATTTCCCTTGGAAAAAGAGAAAAAGAGTGCTAGTTATTTCGCTTTAGAGAAATTATTACGTGCATAATTTGGATCGTCTAGATTGCTGTGTAATACTGTATACACAGTCGACTTTCTCCTATCTGTATAATTGATATGACCCTGAAAATTCCTCTAGTCGAAGCACGAATCTTGATGCCGAAAGCAAGCTGATCAGAAATTGAAACTGATCAAGATAAAACACTTAAAATATCATTGGAAACTTTGAGACATCAGTTAAATTCCTAAAAAGCTCTCCAATATGGAGTGTTTATAGTCAAATCGAGCGTCTCGACGAGCCGGTTCCAACAAGCCAAAGATCTTACGATTCCGACTTCATTTGAGCATTCAAATACACAAAATACATCATATGATCGAGGGAATCATCTTGAGCAGTCCGGTTGGAGGAGTGGTTCGGATTTTGCATGTATTTACAGAGACGACACTCCTCCAATCTATAAATAGCCCCTCATTCCTTATATGAGGTGGGGGGGGAAGTAAGAGAGAGGAGAGAGCTCTAAAGATCCTCCATGCACAATCGTGCCGCCACTCGACGGTCGTCAACCACTGCCGCCGGCCAGCGTCCGCCGCCGTTGATCCTTGCCGTCGTCAATCTCTGTCGGTCTCCATCATGATGACTTCTACCAGTGATTGTTCTCTGCATTTCTGCTAGTAATTGTTCCCCGCATTTCCACCGGTGATTGCTCCGCACAGTTCACCATCATCTGCTACTATTAGCAATTGTTACAACCCGATCATTGTCACATAGCTATTGTTCCTTTCATATATTACTGTAATCCGATCGGAAGATCTTGTACTCAAACGGATACATAGTGGAAGCTTTTATTGGACTAGGCCTGTGGTTTTCCCTCTTTTCGAGATTTTCCACATAAAAATTCTGGAGTTTTCTTGTTCACTCTTTAAATACATGTGTGTGTGTGCTGGATTTCACAATGAAACTAAGGCAAAAACTTTTACTCTACCGCAACTGGTTTTCTAGCACGCAACAGTTTGGCGCCATCTGTAGGAAACTGATTCCTTTTATATCATCTTGTATGGCGACCAAGTTCCCCAACAAGATCAAAACCACCATCAAGATGTAGCATTTCAAGCTTTCAAGGAGCGTAAGCGAAGAATGAAAATTCATCAAACTTGTTCCTTGATTTTGTCCCGAGGGTAACTCTTAATCAAGATCGCCCATGTTAAGCATCTAATCGATTACCATCCTAAGAAACAAGTCAAAGTTGGAGGATATTTCAACATTGAGAAGAGATATAGTTTTGCAAATTATGATTTTCCAATCATACTCAAGGAAAAATAAGACCAATGTTAAGAAGTAACTTTGGTTACAACCACAAACGGATGTTTTGATTCGACCTCTTCCATACAGGTTAATGTCATCAAGCAAAGACTCTGACAAACAACCTAGGATAGGTCAAAAGGTCCTTGGTGGACTTCCCATGACCTCTTCCATACAGGTTAACGTCATCGGGTAACACCCTGACAAACAACCTCGGATTGGTCAAAAATCCTCAGCGGATTCAATTCGACCTCTTCCATATAGGTTAGCGTCATCGGGTAACACGCTAATAAACAACCTCGGATAGGTCAAAAATCCTTAGTGGATTCAATTCAAACTCTTCCACACAGGTTAACA
This sequence comes from Cymbidium sinense, assembly GCA_021442155.1. Lineage (NCBI taxonomy): Eukaryota > Viridiplantae > Streptophyta > Magnoliopsida > Asparagales > Orchidaceae > Cymbidium > Cymbidium sinense. Next base: position 89,195,634 of record CM038232.1, on the reverse strand, counting down.
TCATCGGGTAACACTCTGACAAACAACCTCGAATGAGTCAAAATCCTCAGCTGATTCAATTCAACCTCTTCTACACAGGTTAACATCATCGGGTAACACTCTGACAAACAACCTCGGATGGGTCAAAATTCTCAGCGGATTCAATTCAACCTCTTCCATATAGGTTAATGTCATCGAGCAAAGACTCTGACAAACAACCTCGGATAGGTCAAAAATCCTCAGCGGATTCAATTCAACCTCTTCCACACAGGTTAACGTCATCGAGCAAAGACTCTGACAAACAACCTCGGATAGGTCAAAAATCCTCAGCGGATTCAATTCAACCTCTTCCATACAGCGTCGCCATCGTAACACTTTCGACAAACAACCTGGATGGGTCAAAATCTCGGGAAATTCAACCTCTTCCACACGTTAACGCATCGCATTACCACTTTAACAAACATCTCGAATAGGTCAAAATCCTCATCGCCGGTCATCCCGCTGACTACCGACGTGGCCGCCAATTGACTACTTGCGTTGCGATGCCGACAACCCCGTCGGCCGCTAACTTCATTATCGGTCGCTGACTACCGAAGGTCACCGCCGACCATCGCTGGTAATCGCGGGTCACCACCATCGTCGCCGATTATCCTCGTGCCGTTTACCGTCGCTACCACTGATTGCATTACTTGCATGCCGCTGACCCGTCGGCAACCCCGTTTGGCAACAACCATCGCTGGTCACAGCGATTACTATCGTATTACCGCTGACTACGTGGCTGGTCACATGCGACCATCGTCCTCTTCAGGCTCACCACCATGTTGCCGGTCATCGCTGACACGGATGCCATTGCACTGTTGCCAGCTGCTGAACCTCTGCCGGTCGCACAATTATCGCCGGTCAGCTGGACATTATCGTGTTATCGCTGCCGACTAATCGTTCGGCCCATCATCCGTCGCTTACCATTATCGTCGTATTATCTCGCTGGATCGCGTGCGCAGTTGACGTTGCCATGCCGTCGACCACCCGTGGCAACCACCGTTGTCGGTCCGCTTATCGACTAGGCCGCTGCAACCCGCGGTCACCACCATCGTTGGTCATTCTCTGGATTACCGTGCATTCCCGGTCGTTGCTGCGACTACTTCGCTGCAACACGTCGCGCCACCGAATCGCCGGTCTGCAACCGGCCGGTTACCATCGTCGCCGGTCATTCTCGCCGACTACCAACTCCAGTCTCCACCGTCGACTACTGTCGTTAGTTACTGTTGTCGACCACCCCCATCGGCCTCCAAACCCAGACGGTCCGACGAGGCCAGTTGACGCCTCTTTTGAGGGAAAATCGGAACAACGACGTAAGTACCGCGGGCCTTGATCGCCTCCAAACCCGGACGGTCCGACGAGGCCGGTTGATGCCTCTTCGAAGGAAAACCAGAACAACGACGTATGTACCGCGGGCCTTGATCGCCCGTTCACGGTCGAAAGTCTGATTGACGCCTCTTCGAGGGAAAAGCGTACGGCGATGTACCACGCCTTGATCGCCTCAGGACGGTCCGACGGTCGCACGCCTCTTTGAGGGAAAAGCTGACGATGTACCGCGCCTTGATCTCCTCCAAACGACGGTCGACGAGGTTGGCTGACGCTCTTCGAGGGAAAACAACAACGTAAGTAGCGGCCTTGATCGCCTCCAAACCTGACTGACGAGGCGGGACGCCTTCTTCGAGGGAAAACCGGAACAACGACGCGTCTGCCTGATCGCCCAAACCCAACGGTCCGACGAGCGGTGACGCTCTTTGAGGGAAACCGAACAACGACGTAGTACAGGCCTGACCGCCTCAAATGACCTTCTCTCAAGAAGAAGAGAAGGTGCCTTGGCCCTGGGGTTTTATAGACCCCTTCTAAAGGGGGTAAAATCATCAAAATCACCCAAAACCGCCAAAATCGCCTCAAACGATAAAATCGTTGTTTATGGCGCTAGCCCACACCCACTGCAAGACGCTGCCCGCTTCATCGGCGGCGACTACGACCCGGCGTCGACCATCGGCCGCTGAGTGCGACCCGCCGCCTGCACACCGCCGCTCAGCGACTTGCCCCGACGGACAGAACGGACGCTACCATGGAGGCTGCTGAGATGCGCATAGGCGCTCGCTGAGCGCCAGGTGTTCGCTCGACGGATGGGTCCATAACCTCAAATTTCGGCTGCATACATACATATTTGTGGTCGCGTGCATGCTTCGTAATAGTAATCTGCTTACATGAAGATCTGTTCTCAAAATGTGTGTTAATGGACTGATTTTATTGAAGGATTTGCTATTTTGTAGTATTTGACACATATATTTTTTTATGATTGATATAATATCATCCAAAATAGGCAACGATATGACCGAAAATTCCTCTAAAACACACGAATCTTGATGCCGAAAGCAAGTCGACGAAATTGAATCGGGTCGAGATCAAGCACTTAAAATATCATTGAAAACTTTGAGACATCGTTAAATTCTTAAAAGCTCTCAATATGGAGTGTTTATATAAATCAATCTCGATGAGCGGTTCCAACAAGCCAAATATCTTATAATTTTGACTTCATTTGAGCATTCAAATACACAAAATACATCATATGATTGAGGGAATCATCATGAGCAGTCCGGTTGGAGGAGTGGCTCGGATTTTGCAGGTATTTACAGAGGCGACACTCCTCCAATCTATAAATAGCCCTTCATTCCTCATATGGGGTGAAGCAAGAGAGAGGAGAGAGCTCTAAAGATCCTCCATGCACAATTGTGCCACTCGGCCGTCAACCACCGCCGTTGATCCTTACCGTCGTCAATCTCTGTCGGTCTCCATCATGATGACTTCTACCAGTGATTGTTCCCTGCATTTCTGCCAGTAATTGTTCTCCGCATTTCCACCGGTGATTGCTCGGCATAGTTCACCATCATCTGCTACTACTAGCAATTGTTACAACCTGATCGTTGTCACATAGCTATTGTTCCTTTGTCATATACAATTCTGTAATCCCGGTATCGAGAAGATCTTGTACTCTGAAACAGATACATAGTAGAAGCTTTTTACTGGGCTAGGCCGCGTGGTTTTCCCTCTTTTCGAGGTTTTCAGAAAAATGAGTTTTCTTGTTCGCTCTTTAAATACATGTGTGTGTGTTGGATTTCACAACGAAGCTAAGGCGAAAACTTTTACTCTACCGCAATTGGTTTTCTAGCACGCAACAATAATAATACACAACTAATACACAATAATTTAGATGATCAGGACTACACATATAATAAACTCTCTTAGCTTTAATAGTGAAGAAAGAAGAGCAAAATAATCCCACATTTTTTTCTTTTTAAATAAGCTCCATCCACACCATATTAGGGAAGCTAACACCAATGTATCTATGGATTAATTTAGGAAAAAGGTGTGCTGCAAATGATCCCAAAGTCTAACAATTTTTCTTAATGGATGTTAGGAATTAATTCCAAATTGGTTTTTGTAGAACAATAAAAGTGTAATGGTAAAACAAAATTCGAATCTCAAACCCAAATTGAATCAACCCATACTATTCAATTTTTACCATGTTTTAAGAATAGGATTTAATTGAAATTCAGCCATGCAATGGTATATTAAAGCGGGATATCTTGGCCAAAGAGATAACGTAAGTTGCATGCATAAATTTAATTCTAAACAAATAGAAATAGCCTCCAATCATAGAAAATTGATGTATTTTATAAGGAATAATGACAAAAATAAGCCAAATATGATAACATATTCACATTTTTTTAAGAATAATATGTACAGAAAGTCATTAAGTACACGTCTAATACATACATGCGACAAAATTAAATACACTTAAAACCTCATCCGATGGCCACCTTTCTCTGCTATTCTCTTTTAAATACATCGAACTACATATATGAGATAGGTGTATTTAATAAGAAGAAGAGAGAAAAAGGCAAGCGGGATAAGATAAGCTATTCACTGAAGCACTGTATTTCAATTTTCTGTTCTCCCTCTCATCGCTTTCTGCTTGTCTATTATAATCCTTGCGTGGCGTCTACTTAATATTGTTCAGAAGCTGTAATTAACGTTTTAAAATTAAATTTTTAGAAGCTGTAATCTAAATTAATTCTATTGAATAAAAAAATTTATCCTATTAATACGTTTGTTTGATGTGTTTTTTTTTTGTGTATTCTTTAAAAAAAACAAATAACTTTGTTTTTAAAAATACTCAAAATATTTGAGTGTTTTTAAAAATAATAATAATCATCAAATATATTTTAATTTGAATGAAAACATAAATGAAATAAAATAAAAACATAAAATAAAAAATAAAAAATAAAAATGATCTCAAATTGCCCCTTAATTTTGGAGAAACGATTAGGCATTGTGTTTTGACTATAACATTTTATAAATTTATTAGTAATTAATCAAATAAAGTAGTTTTTTTTTGGCGCTTTTAAAATGCAAGAGTAAAATATTCAATACAGCTACCAGTTGATATAAACAACAAATTAGTTAATTCAAAAACTAATGAGCCCCAAATTTAACCACAAACTAATTTTAAAATATTGAAGCATAACTTGAAACTTATCGTACAAGACACTAATTACAGAAAATTGATAACATATTTTATTAGATATAGAGATGTTATAAGTGAATATAAAAATTAGCTGTTAATATATAAATATATAAAAGTTTAGTGGTATGTATGTGAATTCCCTATTTAATAATCTGGAGCGATTACAAGACTTATGCTTCTATTCTTAATCATGGAGATTCCTAACCTCACCAAGCATGTATCCATTTTAGCCACCCACCAAAGGAAACATATATATAGATAATGAAAAATATAATTGTAAGATATATATTTGCTACATCCTGCTTATTATAGAACCTAAATGTAAGCAAAAAAAAAAAAAGGTAATATATATGTTGAACCTAAATGGGTGACAATAAAGACTTATGGTATTTTCGAGACAGCTTTCTGACTACTTTGCTTTTTCAGAAAACAGTTTTATTTGACTGCTTTTCAAAATTTTGTGGTGAAAAAATTATTTTGAGAATTAGAGCTGTTAGATTGTGGTGACTATAAAAAAGTTATTTTTTGAATTTTTCAAAAAGAAAAATATTTGTATATTTGTAACACACAGCTTTTTCAAAAAGCTATTTTTTTTCTCACAATAATTTTATAACCAGCTTTTTAAAAAGTTACATCTTTCCCAAACAAATCCTCAATTTTTGGCATAATTAACAACATCTAACTAAACAAAAATTTAAAGATAGCTAGTTTCAGTAAAAGTATTTGGATCTCAATTTTGGAAGTGAATCATATTAAAATGAGTTTCAAAGAATTTTTTTTATTTTTTTTAGGAACTCACTACTTCTTGTGGATACAATTCTTGTGTTTATTTATGCTGTTGTGAGTTTTATTTTTATCTAATCATCATTTCTAGTATTACTTCATTATTATTTAATCAAAAAAGTTAATATAATATTTTAAAAGTAAATTAACTTATTATTATTATTATTATTATTATATTACTACTAAAGAAATGAAGAAAAATTTCTTGCTCAGCCACTTTTTACCTTTTTAAAAGCAAAGTTCAAGAATAGAAACTCATTTTTAACTACTTTGAACCAAATAAATGCTTTTATTTATAACCACAATTGAATGTTTGTTTTCATGCAAGAACAATCAAATGGAAGAAGGAAGGAAGAAGAAGTATCTACTTTAACAACTCATTTTCATGAGGAAATTTGAAGAATCACTTCTTAGATGGTCAATTAAATATTCATATTTAATGAGCACCATCATCTAGCCGCTCAAAATCATACAAATCAACTGAGTCTTTATTCTTCATTAAATATATTCCAACATTTTGGTCATAATGAAATAAATATAAAACACCCATATTTGATATGAACATTACATTAGTGCAAGAACTATAAATAAAAAAAGTGACAATAAAAAAAATTCAAATTTTACTCGAATGTGATGACTATGGGGCTCCTAACAGTCACTTTGTCATTCTCCCAAGTCAGCTCTCCTTGCACTACATCTCCACTCGTTGGCGTTGCCCCATCACTGGGACTAAACTCAACAATAAAGCACTTCTTCTCCCCCACCGTTGAGAATTCAAGTTTGTTTGGAGTAATGGTGACTTGCACCATCGCCGGTGTCTTATACTTCACGTTATAAATTGACTCAGCTTTCCCCACATTAGTTACTGTCCTCGTCACATTCTTCTTTGTCCCAGCTGCAAATGTGAGCGCTATTGATGGATAGTTTAGCTGCTCAGCTGAAATATTCTTCACCGTTGAACAGTTCACACTGCTTTGCACCACTGCGCTCACCTACAGCAGATAAGAACACAAGAACACCAAATCTCATTTTTAATATAATTTTTATATGGCTTTGCTTAAAAAATATTATAAAAGTTACTTATCATCTTCACTCTACTTCCAAATTGTGTATTTTTATGTCATATAATTTTTATTAGTAGTTAATATCAAAAGTAATGGTTTTTTATAAAAAAAATAATAATGTATTTCAGTTAGTGCTATATAGTGTGAATATTAGGAGCAGATTCTTCGTCAAATCGGTGGAAATTACCCAAAAATTGTCTTTTATTAAATATTGCTCTGCCATAAATGCCAATCTACGATAACTACAAGTATTCAGTCCACAAAAAATTTAAAAAAAACATATTAGTCCTATGTAATATCATTTCAAATATATTTAATTGTATATCTCAATTACCTGGCATCCGTGCAACCCAAACCCACACAGGTAACCCACATAGTCATCAACGCCGGCATCATAGACGAGCCCCGGCTCCGCCGCCCTGGAAGCATCAATATGCCCAGCCCCTATGGCAAAGTACGCAGCCGGCGGGCCATCGTCCGGGTATTGATCGGCAATCGCTGACCCATCCGAATAGGTAGCGTACGCCGTCGTAACAATCGCCGATTTCACCGCCGCCGTCGACCAATCGGGGTGCAGCTTTTTGATGATCGCCGCAACTCCAGAGAGGTGTGGCGTCGCCATCGATGTTCCGCTCAGAAAGTTAAAATTTTTATTTGGCGGGCTAGCTTCCGGGTCAGGCCCAACCCCTTGGGGCCAGGCGGCCAGTACGTTTACCCCGGGCCCCATGACATCTGGCTTTAAAATCCCGCCGTTATAAAAGCTGGGCCACGCGATGAAAATGCTGCGACTGACGGCGATTTCGGGGCCCCGAACCGGGTACCTTGGAATTCCAGTGCCGCCACGGCGGAGGCGTTCGAAGCTGTTATGTAAGCAAGAACGGCGGCGGAGTTTAGGTGGTTTAGATACACCGCTGGTATCACGTTTGCGTCTGAAAAAGTCAAAAGACCCCATTCCTCCGGCCCTAGCAACACCATGGCGGCGCCGCCAGCGTTCTTCACGTTGGTTCCGGTTTGGATAGCGTCTGAAAAAGGACATGCAACGATTTTGCCTGTGACGCCGGTTTGAGCAAGGGTTGAAGGAGAGCAGTCGTCGGGGTATACTATGGATGTGAAGGAGATGGTGCTGATGTTCGGTTGGTAGCCTGACTCACCGTCGAAAGAGTTACCGTCGCCGAGGTGAAGAGTTACCTTAATCCTTCTATCGGTCGTACCGGCGGCGACGGTGAGCATCCATGGTGCATCGTTGGTGATGAAGCCGGCGTTGGGGCCCGCATTCCCGGCGGCGGTGGAGGGGAAGACGCCGTGCTGCATGGCGGCGAAGGAGGCGGTGATTATGCCGTTTTGATAGAGCTCGCCGGGGCCGGAACTATAAGATGTATGATGCATAGTCAACTTTTTTTTAAATTGTACTATTAATGATAATTTTTTTAAAAAACGATTAAAATTTTATTTTAATTTGTTTTTTATGAATTTTTTAAATATTGTTATTATTTTGTTTGGCAAAACATGTAACTAATAAGAAAATTGTAATCATATTTTTATAAAATTATATGATTAAAACTAGCTATATGAAAAACATTATTCATATATTTAAAAGAGCGGCTAAATTCATATGCTTTTGCTTTATATAGAGATAAAAATTAATCAATATCAATTAACATTTTTGCACCTTAAAACATTAACTTATATATATATATATATATATAATTGAATACTTCTACACATATATTGCTAACGTTTAAAATTTTAAATTTATATATTTAGCATCAAAAATTTTAAATTATAGAATATTGCAATGATTAAGGCCAGCTGCTTGTTATATGTAAAAATACGGACCCAAGCGACATGGAGAGCACGTCGACGCCATCAGCGATAGCCTTATCAATCCCAGCAATAACATCTGAGAACGTCCCTGAACCACCAAAGAGCACTTTGTAAACCGCCAAATGAGCCCTCGGCGCCACGCCAGTAGCAACTCCTTGTGCCAGACCGAGCACGCTGGCATTCTTTACGGCAGCTCCAGCCGCCGTACTCGCCGTGTGAGTCCCATGTCCTACATCATCAAGTGGGGACGGGTTAGTTCCGCGAAGGAACGCCATGGCGCCGATGAGTTTGTTGTTACAGACTCCGGCACCGAAATCACACTGGCCGCTCCATTTCGGCGGTGCAGGCGGTAACGTCCCATCGTCAGTGAAGCTGACGTGGGTTGGATCCACGCCGGTGTCAATAAGCCCGATGATGATCCCTTCCCCGAAACTCGATTCTGGCCACGCGCCAAAGTTCGAGTTAAGATCGATGAAGGAAGGTGTGTAGGTTGTTTGTGGCTTGACTATATGTTGGTCGGGAATGGCGAGAAGGAAGCCTGGTTTGGATTCTATGGTTTGGAGTTCATGGGGGGAAAGGCGTGCGGCGAAGCCGCTGATGGCGTGGGAGTATGAGTAGATGAGGCGGGGCTCGCCAGAGTCAAGTAAGGAGGTGGGGAGGAAGGAGAGATGGTGGCGGAGGCGGTGATCGTCGGAGAGGTAGTTTGTGTCGTTGGGTTTGAGGATGTGGATGATGTATGTTTGGTGTTCATCCCAAGGGGTGCCTTGGTTGGTGATGATGGGGAGATGGCCGGAGGAGAGGAGGAGGTAGACAGTGAGATGGAGAAGGTAGGGGAAAATTATGGATTTTTTGTTCATGGTTGGGTTAAGACGGAGGTGGACTGGATGATTGTTTGTTATAAGTAGAAAGATTTGTGGAGGTTGAGGTAAGTGTGGTTGCTTTGGATTGTTGAATTAATCAAGTTTGGTTAAGGGGAACTAATGCTTGTAATTAAACTATTGCTTAAGAGAATAGGAGTGTTGTCAAATCAAAAATTGTTTGAGATGATAGTTCAATGATGACGATGCATTTGATTAAAAATTTATTGGTTAACGATTTACATGAAATGATTTTTTTGTATGCTATTTAAATAGTTCTAATTAATCTTTATCAGTAAAATTAATATCGGTCATGTATGTATGATGAAATATGTTTGCACTAGCTTGTACTGATGGCTTTGTTTTAAAATATTTGTTCTTCTCATTTAAATTAGTATATTTTTAGCGTCATTTTTGAAGTTGTATATTGTAAAAAGATTGATAGAATAATGTTCTCTTTCAAAGCTATGTTTTAGCTCAGAAAAAATTTAATAGTTTTAATCTATCATTTTAGGAATAAGATGACTTAAAAATCATGCGTTAACGATTTTTTAGGATGTGATGTTAACTTAATAGCTCTACTTAAAATAGAGATTATTGCGTGTCAGAAAATCAATCGCGATAGAATAAAATTTCACGTCTTAACTTTGTTAAAAAATCTAACACACACAGATAGTTAAGAATAGAATAAGAAACTCTAAAATTTTCACCTAGAAAAACCTCCGAAAGAGAGAAAAAAATCACGAGGCCTAGCCTAGTAAAAATGCTCAACTATATATCTGCTTTGGAATGCAAAGTTTAAATCTTCAAACCAGATTACAAGATTGTATGTTAAAATCCGATAAGAATTCCATAATCGCTATAATACTAACCGATAATAGTTAATGTGATGTTGGTAGTAGTCTCACGATAATATGCTGACAACGTGACGGTGATGATGCTGAGCTTAACTCTCTCTCGCCTTCCCCATAAGACAAGAATGAGGTCCATTTATAGGAATCGAGAATATATTTTGTCATCAGTCATAATCCCAAAACACTCCATCGTGCGGTTTATATTAATTCATTTTTTTCACAGATAGATTTTTTTGGTGATTTGATCATTCAAATGATCTTCAATTTGAGTAATCTTAGGCTCGTTGGATTCGTCTCGTCGATTCGCTCGATTCAACTATAAGAACATCAAATTTGGAAGTTATTTGATTATCTAGTCACTCTTTTGAAGCTTCATATGTAACGTTTGAGCTTGATTTGCGCTCATTTGGGCTCGATTTAACCTTATTCTAGTATTATTGGACTCATCTTACTGAATCGATTAATTTTATTATACATATTTTAACTTGAGATTCATGCTTAATTTATAAATTTTAAAGGGATATATCATTTTACTCTCTATTTTTAGAGGATAAAACTTATTTCATCCAAAAATATATCAAATTTTTTTAAATAAAATCACTTTAGCTAAATATTATTAGAATTTATAATTATATATATATATATATATATATATATATATTATATTAATTTATTTATTATATTGAGTGGCATTTGATTTCAAAGAGAGGGGACCTGCGGGCCTGCGGCCCCTCAATTTTTTTTTATTTTTATTTTTTTCATTTTGGCGTGAGAGAGAGAGAGAGAGAGAGAGGGGAGAAAGAGTTGGACAGGGGGTGAGAGAGGGAGAGGGAGAGAGAGAGGAGGAGGAGAGAAAGAGATGGAGAGAGAGAGAGAGATTTTCACTCCATCAGACGGTTTATATCGATTCATTTGATCATAGATAGTTTTTTTTTGTGTGATTTTCAAGCGATTTTCGAAGTGATCTGAGGATCTCTCGGTACCACTGAGAATTATAGCCAAATTGTCTCGTGATTATCCAAAGTCAATGTTTAAGATTTCAAGCGTTTGATTTAAACTCAGTGTCGATTCGATTTGGTTGTTTGACTCATCTTACTGAGTCGATTAATTTTATTATATACATGCTTTAACTTGAGATTTGTGCTTGATTTATAAATTTTAAAGAAATATATCAAGAATGTAATAATAAATCAACTATATATTCTGTATGATCATGTGCTCCATCAAACATATTTCAGTAAGACTTGTCAACACATTTTCTCCTCTAGCCACGTTGCTTATATATATGGTTTGACGCATTAAATATGTGTTAAAATTAATCTTTCTCATTACTAAGAAAAACTACAGTTATCGACACCACCCACATTTATATACTGAGAAATGGGACTATTAATTTTACTAGCGTGTATTATAACTTAATAAAAATGTCAACTGAAGCATTTTGCGTATGATGAGAGTTGTTGTTGTTAGAGTTGAGTATCATACGCCACTTTAAAGAAAATGCTACTTGCATTAAAATAATGTTTCTATTGGATTGCTGTTTACGTAAATTAGAGATGGAAGTTTAGAACCAACACCAATATATGTATTAAGAAAATAATCAATTTATAACAAATCAAATAAAAGTTTAGAACCAACACCAATATACGTATATAACAAGTTTATGTGAGAACTCTTTCTATTAAAAGGGAAATGTGAATGGATGAACAAATTATTTTCACTAAGATTACTATTTATTTGCAATTATAATTGAGACCACCATCAAATTCTGTCATGCATTTGTACTATGTTACAACTATGTTTGCTGCTGGCTACCGCCAGTTGCAAATAACTACATATTAAATCTGAATTCACATTTTCTCACAAATGCCTAGCTGTAATTCCTCTTCATGCGACTGACTCTCTACTCCCACTATGGCCGGCATCTAGCAAACAACAATCAAATAGATTCCCTTCCTGATGACCTACACGCATGCCGTTACTCACAGCAGGAAAACAAACTATTTTTAGTGGCGAAGTCCATCGATAAATACAGAAAATCGGATAGAGACGGCCATCAGAAGAAGGCAGACGATTTTAGACCGCTGAGAATATTCAGAAAGTAATTTAGAATCCGGTACTATATTTTTACTTGAAAACCTGTAATAGTAGTAATAATTGTCTATGATTTACTGTGAGAGAATTTTTGACTTTTAGTTTTAGTATATTTCCATTGGCTAATTCTTATAGGTGTATATATATATAATACTCCTTTAGATTCATTCTTACTTTTAAACTATACTTTGTTTTTATCTTTATGTCCATAATAATGTTAAATATATTGTCAAAAAATTCTTTGTAATATTTAAATTATGTCAAATTAAATTTATGCTTTAGGATGGTAGCTCCAAAAGAAAATTACTTCTTTTAATCTATTTTTAAGTTACACCATAATGAGCTTATTTTATGCCAATTTAGGTCAATTAGTAATTTTGGACATCATGATATTCTATTATCATGTTTGAGCTCCACTCAATCTTGGTGGGAACTTATTTCTCATTTTTTTCTTTTAAGTTTTTTGATGAAAGAGGAGGTGATGTGCCTTCAATTTTCTAAAGAAAACAAATAAATCAAGCTAAAATAAAGGTTCAATGAGCTAGGGGATGAAGAAGACCAAAAGAGTAAGAGAACTTTAGTGAAGAAGAAAGAGGACATAAGGATGATGGCTCAATTCAATTTGGATATTTATACATTTTCAACAAAAAATTTTGAGCACCTTACTGCACAAAATTTTTATCTCTCAAAATTAGTAGTTTGGAGGCCTTAAACTAGCATCTCCTTGTAGAATTGTTTTGGGAACCTAACTACTATATTGAAAAACTAGATATATTTGGTGGTTTGTTGATGGCAATTGAATGAAGTTTTTGATTGGCCTAGTTTGTAGATTTTAGCTCATTAGAACTCTTTTATTTTAATGCCTTAAAAGTCATAGATCAATTCTGTCAACATCTTTTCTTCCTCTTGCCTTCTAACCTAAAACTAGTTGGTGAACATCTCCCATCTGCTTTCATGCATAGTCAAGTTCTCTCACTCTTGGTGACATTGAATTTTTGGCATTACATTTGAGGTTTAGAGAAAACAATTAGAGTAAAACATGAGGAAGAACAAAAGAAAATTTACAAGTCTATTTGCTTAAACACATTGCCTTTACTTTGAATTAATTATATATTAAACTATAAATAAAGTCTAAATCAATAAGATATTAATACTTGGGCAAATTTGTCTATATCAACAATAATTAAATCATATCATTTTTTAAAGCTAAATTACATCACTTATCATGGCATTACTATTGTAATGCTTATTTACTTCAAATAAAAAAAATTTACATTTGTAAGTAAAGCATAAGAATATCAAACATGTACATTCAATCAATGAGAAGTACCACTCATTATCCTTCCTTTAATGATAAGAACATGCTTATTTATTTCAAGCTCAAATTCACTCACCTTAGTTCCATGAACTTAATTTGAATTACTCTTATCCTCAACTTCATAACTTGATCTTACTAACAACAATTACTCTTAACACCTATATTACATAGATGTATCTACTATTCTTTTCACACAAAATTATTTTGTCAATTCATTAAGCTATAAGGTTTACTTAGAACTTATATTTATTTGCCACAAAATATACTTGTTATACATAATTAAGTTTACATTTAAATGATCAAATACACTTTATAATTAAATATTAATCATAATAATCTTTGTTATTATCTTCTTAGTCAAATTTCAATTATATAAACTAATTTCTATGCATGCATTGTACCTACATCTTGTGTTCTAAAGTCAATTTAGTATAGAACAATATTATTAATCCCAAGTACTCGAAATTCTTGACCCTCTTTAAGTTGCATTCTCATAAGATCACTTAAAATGTTAATCATAGAATATATAATAATCTATTATCAATATAAAACCATAAAATTTGCCTAATAAAATATTAATTTTGGTAAAATTTTTAGATCTCAAAACATTAGAAACTTTGAAGTTGAAATTTTTAGAATAGACTTTGAGATCATCTTACCATTAATGTTGCTTGTTATGAATGTCTAAAGAAGGTCATCAAAACTAGAATTGATAATGATAAATTTTATGGAGCATCCAAGATGGATAATGTTTTATGGAATGTCATCCTACTACATTAGGCTGCTAAGAATTCATAAATATCTCAAGGGTATCTCACCCTCAAAAAGAGTTCATCACAAAGCATTCAGATGATTCTATCCATCACTTATACTATACACTAATGTGTGTGTGTGTATACATTATAAGAGATGATATTAAAGCATGTTGCTATAAAAATTAGAACATATTTTTATAATTAAGGTGAAAATACAAAGGGAAAACCTTTGTCCCAAAAGTGAAGAAAGAAGATATTAAAAGTAAACAAGGACCAAATGTGTTGTAAAAAACATATATAGACATAGACCATAAAAATAAGAAAATAGCAAAAGTCAAGCTTCTACTTGGACGGATTACTAACAACCAAGAAATTAGAATTGACTCTAATATAATAAGAACTTTCCTTATAATGCTTCTTCTTTTCTATGTCATGTCATTTATTAAAGAGTTCTTTGAAGTAATCATCTTGAGGTAAGAGATTATCATCATCTAATATATTATTCTTAAAGATAAAATTAGGGTTGCAAATAAATGTTTGTCAAGCTACCAATAGTTTTACTCGATTAAAACTTGTTCTTGATCATTCAATTAACTAATTTAATAAGTATGAACACTTTATAAATATTTTATTATTAAATGGACAAATTTGAATAGTTCATTTCTGAATTCATTTATAAATATAAATAATATCATTTACAACTCATAAATAAACTCTATTAAGGCTTGATAAAACTTGCTAAGAAGCTCAATTAATCATTAAGATGTATATAAGTACATGGGTATTATAAATATTGATAATGTATATTAAAATTATTTTAAAATTTAAAATTTTATAATATAAATAATTTCATAATATGTTCATCCATTCCCAAAGCTTGGCCTAATTCTATCAACCAAATTTCTCATGCCTGCAACTATCCACATAGCTCATTTAACCCAACATCAAAGGGTAGAGTTAACAACATAAAGTTTGAGCTGTTTGGTTGGCTGACTTTTGAGTATAAAGTAAATGCAAAGATTTTAACTTTTTGGGTATATGGACTACTGCAACATAAATGTCAAAGCATTTTTAGTGTGTTTGAAATACTTTGAAAGGTTTCTTTTTGTATATTTGAAATTCACCATATTTGGACGAATTTCAAATACCCCTTTTGGTGTAAGTGAGAGCCATTGCCTGCAACCACCTCTTGAATGTCGGTCGACTGTTGACAACAGTCTACCACCTGCCATAATTGCAATTGTTAGCTGACCGCTTGCCACCTCCTACCACTGTTGCTTTTTTATTACTACCTATCAATGCCACCTACATGCCACCATTGCTATCACCGATCGTCTTCGTCTCTGACCACCACTTACCATTATTTGTCACCAACCCCCATCACCTACTATTGCCAACTGCTAATACCTGTCTCTACTACCACTACCTACTATTGGCTAGTCACTATCTCTTAACCGCCACCACCTTGCCGCAACCCATTACAGCTGAAACCAAGGGATTTTACTTTGCTTTGCATTACTTTATCAAACAAGAATAAAGAAACTCCAACATTTGAGAAGTTTATAAGAAAACAACCTAAAATAATCTAAAATATAATACACTTTTTTATAATGCATTTTTTTCTAGGCAAACAAACATCCCCTAAATGAAAAGAGAAAAAAAACACCATAATTAAAGCTTGTTGCTCACTTAGTTGATGGGCATGCCTATTATTCAACATGAAAGTTGGTTATGTTTCTCCACCTAATATGAATTTTAAAATTTTATAAAATTAAAATATTATATTTTAAGCTCAATGAGCTCATCTCATTAAGTCTTGATAATGTTCTTTTAAATTTGCAAATGATCTACTTATTTTGAAGCATGATGATCACAAAATAAACTAAGATTGAGCCAACCTCAAACCAAGCTTGAATTTAAATGTGTTAAGTAGTTAGAGCACTATCATAAAAGAAGAAATCTAGCTTAAGCTAAGCTTGAACATTATTTTATTAAAGGAGGTCAAGCTTAAACATCCTTTAGCTTAACACAGCTCATTTCATTTACATCGCTAAATAATATGTTCGTTGTTTTGATTGCATGATTTATCACTTATCAAAGGGTTACGTAAAGGATCCAATCGGTCAATGATAGAAATTTATTATGCATTAGAAGGAGGTCACAAAGGAAGGGGAGAATAAACCTAAAAATGCTACTATTAAATTTGAAGCATTGGGCATATTGCAAGTTGATATTTGAAAGTGGCTATATTTTTTTTTCTAGTCAATAGAAACTCTAGAATCACCTTAACTCTACTAAACTAAAGATTGATTCATTATAATATGGATTAACATTGGGACAAGTAAGGATAAGATAATGAAATGATAGTGTTTACAAAAGAACTTAGGGGAAAATATATGATTGTGCTAACATTTGTCTTACTAAATATTAAAATGTCTAAATATGGCAACATTATACCAAAATAAATGATAGTGAGCACAAAATTTTAGGATTAATTTGAACACCTTTATTTATTGTCTATAACCCTTCTCCATTGAGCCAATCTATATTAAGTATGAAAATCATTGAGTAAAACTCACTTTCACAAGCATTAAAATATTAAATAGTTTAGACAAGAAGGTTGTGGAAGCATTTGTGTTCAATAGATTGCCAAATAAAGATACAAGAACGAAAAGAATAGCTTGGTCAAAAAGTTGATCTAAATGTGTGGGAATGATATCCAAATTGGTGCAATATAATATTCACTAAAAAGATCAATGTTAAGATTCCAGTTGCTCAACCTTTTGGAAAAAAAAAACTTTTAATATTTAAGCTCCTATTCATAATTGTTGAAGTGCAATCATCTGCCATATCAAATTTTAATGAAATACTCAATTTTAGTAAGGAAATAGAAGCATTATCACATAAATATCAAGCCTTCAATAAATTTCTAATATAATATAAAAGAGGAGTTTCATCTAAAAATTTACTAACAATTAAGTGATAGATAAAATGGGGATATAAATTTGTCCATCACACAATCATAGATCACTAATATAAGCAAAGCCTCAAGAAAAGTAATAGGATAATGTTTAACAAATTTTGGAAGAAAATTAAAAAAGAATCTTACTACCACCTAGATGAGAGAAATTTTATGAAACCTCTAAACCCACCACTAGAAAAAAAATATTTCTTAACAAAAATAAAATCAAACTTAAAGAAAATAGTTTAAGCAAGGCAAAGTTGACTAAGAGCCTCCAAACCTAAAACATGAGAATGATGGATGAGAATAAAAAGGATTAGCATAACTTAACATGAAATATGTAATTATTTTTTTAAAATATAAAAATATCTAAAGGACAACATTATGATTAAGCTTAGAGGGTTTCTTATATGGTGCTTTAGAGATGTTAAAGATAAGGAGGATGTTCGCCTCAAAGAGTCTTGGTATATAAATGATGCTTAAAAATTGATTATGATTAAACCTAAAATCATATAATTTATAAACCTTAATTTGTAGATTAATTAAGTAGACTCAAACTATTTAAATTTTTTATAGCTAGGTTTCACTAATTCAAACTAGTAAGTACATTTTTGTATATAAACTTGTTTTGTGTATCTAATAATAAGTTGATTGAACTTACATTTCTTTTTTTTAATTTTCTAGTATTTGTGTTAAAAATTTACACCAAAAGTGGGATTTAGTTAACTCTAATATGAACTAATGTCGTGAGTGCAATGAAATAGATGCTCTTGAGAAATTAAAGAAGATTGAGAAAAAGCTCAAATTCTTTAATAAAAGATAGCCACCCTTCAATAAAAATTCTATAAATTTCAAAAACCCTAACCATAAAAAGAATTAAAATTTATAAACAAGATGTTGAATTATTAAAAGGTTGAAAAATTAACTTTTATGATAGATTATAGAAGTACTTATTTGATTACTATAATGATAGAATTTAAGTAACATAATAAGGGTTTTAAGGGTTTTCTTTAAAGTTCTAATCAAAATATGTTAACCTCACTTTTGGAGTTAGGATTCAACTCTTCCATCTTAGATCTAGGAGTCTTCTAGATACTAAGAGCTCCTTAGTCATAGGACACTTCCAGTGGCTAAGTGAACACTTAAACTAAACTTGAAGACTTAGAAGGTTTAGCCATAGGATTAGACTATGCCTAAGGAAACTTACCTAGCCTATAGCCAAACCATGACTCATGTATAACTCCTTAGCCACAATCCAACCTCAAATCAATATAGCCAATATCAGTTGAATCCCAACTCAAATCCAAACCCCAAAAAACCAAAAGCAAAACCAAATCCAAATGATCTAAATCTAAACCCATGATTCAACCATATTAACTCAGCCAAAATTCCTTCAATCCAATCCAAGTTCAATTTATTTTCTCAAAATCAATTCTATCCTTCAATTATCATTCCAAACCATACCAAAATCTACAATCAAATCAATCAAATCCAAAATCAATTCAATCAAATTAACCTAACTCATTTGACTTAAAATATTCAAATGAGCCAAAATCTAATTAAACCCAAATCAATTACAACCAAAGCCATAAACTAATCCCAAATCAATATCTAAACTCAACTCAACTTGATTTAGCTTAAAATCAAGCTAATTAACCCATTTAGGTACACTTGATCCAAAGTTACCTAAAGGACCCATCTGAGCCAAATCTCAATCCAACCCAAATTGGATTGAACCAAACCAATCAAAATCTTCTATGATGATTGTTGATCATCCTTGATTGATCAATTGCTATCAATTAGGTCAAACCAAGTCAATTTGGTCATTTGACCAAATCAACCCACTTAACCTACATGAGCCAAATGAACCAAATCTCATCCTGAGCCATATTAATTGAAACCAATAATTCACATCAACCTAAAATCAATCCTTGAACATGACTTGACCATCAATTGAGCCAAACCAAACTCAATTTGCCCTCTTGACCCAAGTTGACCTAATTTTACCTAAATAGCCAAATTGGGTCAAATTAAAACCTAACTCAAATTGATTGCAACCAATGACTCAAATCTATTTCAAATAAATTATTGAACATAATCAAAGCCTTGATTGAACCTAATTCGAACAATTGAACCCAATTGACCTAATTAGCCCAAATTGACTTAAAGGGTCAATTTGGTCTAAATCATTCCTAAATCCAAATTGACTGAAATCAAAGCCTGCAATCATCTTCAAATGATCAATTGAACATAAATGAATGCTTAACCCAAGAAAATTTGACCAATTTGACCAAATTGATCAACTTGACCTACCCATATGAACTTAAATGGGTCAAATCCAAATTCAAGCCAAATTAAATCAAACTAATTAAAACATTCCAAATACTCATTTGAACTTGATCCAACCCTTGGTTTGACCCAATTTGATTAATTAGTCAACTTGACCCAACCTAGAGCCAAACCTATCCAAATCAAGCCCAAACTAATTAAAATTTGGTATGACTCATCATTGGGTCATCTCGGGTCAGCCCAAATCAAACCCAACCCACTTTGGACTCAAATTGACCCATTACCTAATCGGTAAAGCCTCCTATATAAGATAAAATCCAAAATTAGCTGGTCAACAACTCTCCTTTGCACTTGGTAGCCACCCAAAGCTCAAAATAGACCCCTGGCTATGTGGCTAACCTGACCCAAAGGGATTGGGTCAGCCCTTGGTCAAGGGAGGTGAGTTAACCCACCTCCCTTCATTGGTTCACCCGAAGGAGATGGAGACACATCAATACAGTCAACTTAGTCACTTGGTCAACCAAACTAAGCCACCTAAGCTCATTCCTGTCACCTTCGGCTGCAAATTACAGAGGCAATCCTGTCCATCCATCTTGAGTTAGAAGAGGGAATACCCCCATCAATTTGATCCAATTCAACACACTAAGCATTCTCAGAGCCCTAGCAACTCGAGACAAGTCATAGAGCATTTCGCTGAGCTTCCTGAGCCTTCCCCTTGCCGAAAAACACTAACCCGAGATAGGACAAGCTCCAACTCCATCCAACTCCACCAAATCCCAATAAATCCAAAATTAATTTCACCCACACATTCACCAAACTCTGGCAAGGCGAAACGAATCTTCCCCCAAGCGATTCAAGCACCAGAAGCCCCTCCTAGTCTAACTCCGCTCGAGTTTTCCAGCAGCGATTGATCCACAGAGCCACGGGCAAGGAATCAAGATGCCATCTTCTCAGCAGGAGTTCACCTCTTCACAGTGAAGCTACCTTGGTCAATTAGCAGCCGGTCCATAGCTCCAGCGAGATAAATTCTGGCAAACTGAGTTTTCCTTAAAAAATTTTATGCTTTTTTGAAGAAAATGTTAATGTCATGCAAAATCCATCGTTAGATCCCCTAGGATTTTCCTTCTGAATGTGTGGGATCAATTTCAACATCTTACGAGCTCCGGTGAACTTGAATCGAGCGGGGGAAGGCGGATGGTGTCTGTTTTTCACCACTCGGGGGACGATGGATCATCGGCTGTCTGTTCCACATGATTGTAATAGATGACCATGATTATTTGATTAGATTAATTTGATTTAATTTCCCTTAAGAACCACCAAATTAATCCCCATCGTTAGATCTTAGATCATACGGTGGGGACAAAAGCGCATCTACCGCTGCTACGTCAGCGCTGTGTCGGACGATTAAAATAATCAATCCCATGGTGACACGTGGGAAGCACTGCCACGTTAGCGATCCACATGACACCGATGGGATTAGCATAATTAAGGGTTAATTATCCATTTTAATGGCTGAAACTTTGAAAAATCATAAATAATTTTAGAAAAATCAAAAAAATACAAATAATTACTCATTGGAAAGACAAAATATAGGATCTTTTAGTAAAATTATTTTCATTATGGTTTTGAATAGTAATTAGAGCTTAATTAGGGTTTGAATGTGCACTTAATTAGTTTAATTAAGCCCTAATTATTTGGGAAATTAGTTCCAAACTTGGTATGTCGGTTTAATGGGATGACCTCTGCCTCCCATGATTTTATTAAAATTTATTGTCTTGGGGATTAGGAGAATTAATAATTCAACTCTTAATTACTCCCTTGATTAAATTAATGATTAATTAATGTTCAAAATAGTAAAAATTAATTAATTAAAACTCATTAATCACTGATTAATAGTGAGATGATGAGGGAGAGTGATTAAGACCTCCTTCCTAATCATTTTTTCAAATTCATTTTATTAAGAGAATTAATTAATGAGGGAATTGATTAAGTGCTTAATTAATCAATTAAATGGCTAAAGCAAATAAAAATAAAACCATAATCACTTTAGATAAATAACAATGAGATCAAGGGTTTCTCTTTATGTATTCAATAGCATAAAGACCCTTAAAGAAATTATAATTAGCCCATGAGTGTGGGAAATTCATAAAGTACTTAATTAGATTCTTTAACTTAGTTAATCTTTAATTATGAGCCAATTATATTCGGCCTTTTAGAAGCACTGTAATTTTATTTTCTCACATGTTCATATCATTTGTGGCTCAAGATTAAATATTAATTAAATTAAAGAAACATAAAAAAGGATAATTAAGTGATTTAATTAATAACTCAACTTAATCAATTCATAAAATTTTTCTAATCATCCTTCCTCAAATAAATCAAGATCAACAACATGGGAATGAGATTAAAATAACAAATGATAATCTCCCATCTTCATGTCTAATCCAAATCCACAAATTAAATTAATAAGAAGCTTTGGTTTTCTTTAAGTAATTTAATTTGATGTGATTGTCCTTAGGAATTAGTGTGGTTGAATGAATCACATATTTATGTTTAGCTATTCCTTTCTAATTACTTTAAATGTTATATGTCATGAGGTTTCATGCATTTATCTTTTTCAAATTTAAATAAATCAAATGGAATTTACTTATGTAAACTTGCATGTGTTGGCTTAACTTATTATATGTATGGCTATTATTTCTATTAAATCCAAATTTATTTTTCAAAGTTTCTAAATAAATAATAATGTTTGGAATAATAATAATTATGGATATACATAGGAGTTGCATGTGCTCATAGCTCAAGTATGTGAAGTGAAGCTCTCTTTCTTATGATTCATGTATAAATTTACATATGTTTGAATGGTAATAGGTATATGGTCTGTACATCCTGGGAATATGAGGCTTTAAGTAGCCCTAAGGAGGTCATTTGATTACCTCACTTCCCTAGTTAACAAAGGCATGTACTCATTTAATTTCATTCATATGTAATTTGGTATTATAATTTGGATAGTGCTTTAACTCATATGCAAAAATAATTCAACTAAACAAAATACAATCTTTGTGTGATTTTCTTTCTTCTAATTATGTATACATGTGTATGTATTTAAGATAGTAAGTATATTGTCTAGACATCCCAAAAATACAAGGCTTTAAGTATCCCCAAGGAGGTCATTTGATTATCTCACTTCTCTGGTTAACAATGACACGTAATTGTTTACATCTTTTATACATGTACATGTGTGTTTAATTAAAAAAAATGATAATCCTCTTTTCTATTAAAAAAATGCATACATCCATAATCATCTAAGTTATTAAAATACATTACATGTAAGTTAGTGTTCTCTTTCTTATGATTTATATATAAATTTACATATATTTGAATGATAATAAATATATAGTCTTAACATCCCCAGAATACGAGGCTTTAAGTAGCCATAAGGATGTCATTTGATTACCTCACTTCTCTAGTTAACAAAGAAACACACTTATTTAATTTCATCCATATATATTTTTGTATTAAAATTTGGATAGAGCTTTAGTTCACATGTATAAATAATTCAATTAAATAAAAAAATAAATTCCAACTGTATGTATTCATCCATCATTTAAGTGTGCCATATATATATATATATATATATATATATATATATATATATATATATATATATATATATATATATATATATATATATGTATATATATATGTATAGGTATGATAAGGATTAAATCATATGTGTGTTAATAAGTGATGGGAATGAATGGTCTAATATGTGCTATGTGATAGTAATCCAACTACATTAATCTTAAGATGCCTTTCATATTGCATAGAATTATTTAAGGTCAACCTAAACTTAGGATTAATAAATAAAAATGCTTAATAGGTCATTCACTAAAGAGAACTCAACCAAATTAATGTGCTTTAGAAAGTGGTTTAAAGTAGGGATGAAAGAGGCAAGCCTCTTTCTTCTCTTTATAACACTTAGATGTTAAGTGTAAATCATATGAAACAAAACCAAAACATAAATCAAAATTCACAAACCAGCTAAATAACTTGAAATGTAATCAACCTTTATGATTAAATTAAACTCTTCCAAATTTAAAAAATCATAACTCTAATGCTTGGTAAGATATACCACACAAAGCCTTAGCACACATATTAGAATTAAGCCACCACTTCTTAGTCCTAAGTTAGGACGATGTATGTGTGATGCATGTTTTATTTTATGATGTAATATTTTAGACTTGATGTTAGGGTGTATGTTTCGTAGACTGGATATTTGACCGTTATTAGCCTGATCATGTTTTATGCAAGAGATTATACTTAAGGGGTTGCTAAAAATAAATATAAATATTCTCTTTGTAGGTTGCTTATATCCCTAAGCATAATCCAAATTAAAACATGTGGACTTGGTTACTCATATGCAGGGTGCTAAGTCCAAATTATAAAATATAATTGCTCAAGATTGAATATATGTTTAGCTAACCTCTATTTTATAAGTATTTAGATTTAATTTCACTATAAATGTAATTTTGCAATAGGAATTAGGATTCGTGCTTAGGGGATTAAGATGAGAAGTGGCTAGAATGCTTAGTCCTGGGATGCTCTGTGATGCCTTTGGAGCACAATCAAATCAAAAGAAGAAAGAAGAAATGAAGAATGAAGACCCCCATAACATGTATTCAATTTCAATTATAATATTATTTTATAACTCCAGGTTGTATAAGGGTAGAACTCGACTACCCATATTTTCTCTTTTTCGGGGTGTACAGCGGTATGCAGGCGCACCGATCCTTTATTCTTTTGCGGTAGTCTATAAAATTTATTGATGTTATGTTTAAATTGCATATTACTATTGCCTCCTTTTCATAGTTTCTTTATGATTGATGTTTTAATGTGTGACCTGGATACGGTAGGCTCTTAGGACAAAATTAATTTTTTCTACCCAGTTAACAACTAATAATTAAGTTTTAAAATAATTCATAACCTCATCATAAAGCTGATGATTTAAATAAGATAACTAAAAGATTTAGCAACCCATAATTGTATGTTGTATGTCTAACATCACACATATCGTCTTGAATCACTCTTGCTAAACAATGGACTCCATTCATGCACTATAGGGACCGCTTGACCTATGAGAGCAACCCCTCATGATGGAGCTTCACCCTCTTTCTCTATTGATTTGGTTAATAATCAATTTTCTTCATGTATTTAGGTATAAAAATTCCAAAGCTTTTGTCGAAAATGTTGTGTCAAAATGAAATAAAAATTATAAAGTTTTTCATTTGTAGACTAAGTCATATGCTCAAATCACTCATGCTCTAGTCTAATATGGAGTGGGTTTAGGACTTTAGTTTCTTTCAAAATTAAATAACAGCTTAAACTATCTTGCAATTTCATAAGACCGGTCTACATGGTTTTGAATCATAGGAGGTATTAGCTGGCGGCCATTCTAGACAGTTATAAGTCCAGAAGAGTCGGATGGGTCTATCTTCTTTTATGGAATAGACCATTATGTCCTCTTTCCACTTAGATTTAGGTCGTGCTTTTTGTTAAAGCTTTCTAGATTTAGGATCTGAGGTTGCTGTTTCCCTTTGGGCTACAAGCATAAATCCTCATCTCTTAGGCATTTTCACAATCTTGTGTTGATGAATTATAAGCCATAGTACTCTAATAAAATTTAAACTCAAATGAAATAAATCTTCTCACTTTCAAACATACAAAGCCTCACCATAGGATAAGTTGGAATGCTCACCAGGTTTCCTAGTATCATGAGAATTTCCTACTTATCTTCCTTTGGATTCTAAAATAAGTCTTTCCAATTGAACAATCCCACTTAATTTTCCAAATAACCAATCATTTGATAGTCTTAAACTTGAAATCTTTGGAGACAATAATTGAATACTTTAATCGAGAGTACTCATAGGAAATCTCATTTCGTACTCATAGAAAATCTCATTTCCTATGATGTAATTAACTATGGAGGCTTGCCTCCATGGGGAACTTAAGAACAAAGCTTAAAATAAATCCTATTTACCTTTCCATATAAAGTAGGGGAAATATCTCTGCTATATTCGATGACCCATCATGCCTTAGGAGTCCTTATTAGATGATTAGGTTCATTGTATGGTGATGTCTTTATCTTTCGAGATAGTACATCATACCTTAATGTCGTATCTGATCACTTCAATAAGTACTCCCTACGATCTACGTGGTGTCCACACGAGCATCCAAATTAAAACACCATAAAATGTCATTTCAACTAAATGATTATTATCATTTATATAAATTAGAAAATATTTGTTTTTTTTGTCAAAGTAGGACTTTTGAACCCTTGATGATTACTAAGGGATCAACTCCTTTTGTAATGTTTCTTATTATAGGCTTCTTTAAGAATAATAGGTTAATGCTTTATCTTATATTTATAAATAAGAATTTAATATCAAATAAATTCTTACTACTTAAATTTCTTCAAGGTATCAAAACACTAAAACTAGTGACTCTGGAATTTTCTTTCATGTTGTTTGCGATAGCAATGCCTTTTATTGGCACTAGTCCACTTTTACTCAAGTTCTTTTATGAAAATGAAATTGCAGTCTATTTCATGTTTTCCACAACACTACAGTAGCCCAATTTTAAAGAAGTACTAAGTGCTTCGTCAAAGTTAGAGACAACTAAAAAACAAAAATACAAAGGAAAAGCATTTATTTACAAAAAATGTCTACAAACCATCACTCCTTATGGGAATCACAAAGGAAGATAGACATCAAAAATGGGATCAATTTCATCCAAGGGCATCAAAGATATTTTAGATCCTCACTCCTTACATCACTCAAACCACCCAAGCATAATACTCATCTCCAAAGTTCTTAGGAGATAATAATGTCATGTGGAGTCAAGCCATGTAAATTAATTATCTTTAGTTTTAAAAATAGGAATTGATTTACTATATGTTTAACCAACCCACCCACTTTGAATTATTATTATTTTTAATTATAGCAATGATGTAATGGCATTATGATATTAGGGATATTAATTTCCATTCCATAATAAGTAGTAACATATATGCTAAAATTATAACAAAAATCCAAGTAGACGTATAAGATCAATTTTCATAAGAAAATGATTAAATAACGTTTTAGATTAAATGAAATATCATGGAGCACAAATAGGTGCTCTAGTTAAGCATATTTAAAATTGTTATTTTTGACAAACTTAAGTTATTATAATTCTAGCTAGTGTAGTGCTTTCACAACCTTCATTACAATTTACACTATTATCCATAATATAGTATTCATTTTGATCTCATGGAACACACAATTTCACACTCATGGTGTAGCTTATCAATTATAAGCTACAATTATAAGAGTACTCTAAATTCCCTTAAAATTAGCGAGATTTAATTTACTTTATTTATGAGATTTTGGAAATCCTTCAATTATGGATCATTAAATTAAATTAACCAATTCAACATGAAAACGTGTAGTGGTAAGGAGAATAGCTAACCCACTCAATTTAAATAATTATCTATCTTATTAGTCTCCATAATCCAAATTTTAATCCTTTCATCCCTAATTTATAGCTCATTAATTGAGTATAAGAATGAGTTTAATGAAATTCATCATTTATTTTTTCAATTTATTAAAGGAAAGCACCAAAACACATATACATCAAATGTTGTTTTTAAATTCAATTCTTAAATCACATTTACATTATGAGGAGTATAAATATTCATCTTGATATGTGTATATAAATTAATTTTACTGTCTATTTTTATATGATGATCTTTATCTTTATTTATTCAATCAATTTTCATATACAATCAAACCCACATAAAAAACTTTATCATTATAATGAATCTTAAATTATATGTCATAGTAAATGATTCGAGTAAGTGCATATAGCATAATAGTAGTGCTCATAATATATGGAAAGCATTTCTTACATATAAATCTCATCTCGAATAGCTAAAGCGGCCTAAAGAATCTTTGAAATAAAGGTTTCAACATTTCTACATTAAATGTTCACATTAATGTTGCTTTTGAAGTAGAGGTTTCAATAGTTTGTAGAGTCATGCCAATTGCAATTCAATTAAGATTGAGGCCTATTTAAACCTCTAAACTTTTATAGCGACATCATCTCTAACAAAAAATATCACAATTATCATATGAAAAAGAACTTTAATATTTTTAATTTTCAAAACAAAAGATAAATGTAATAGAGATACAGGGAAGCAACATTATGATTATGATTATTTGTCATGAATCTATTATTGCATGCTTAGGAGCACTAATAGAACTCTATTTTAAGCAGAATGTACTGCAATCCATATAAACCAATGCTCTCTTATGTGATATAATAATTTTTTAAAGCTAGCCTGTATGCCTTCACCTACCATAGAATACTATTGATAACACCAGTTGGTGTTCTTATCAATAGAAGTGATTGCGGCTTCTGATAGGTAATCTAACATTCATTGATTTGATCTTGAGCTAATCCAAATATATTATAGGATCAATAAATCTAATTTTTAAATAATCTTCATTTTTTCAATCAACTTTAAAAGGTAAATTAATAAATTATTATGTGATTTTAATAATATGATCAATTTTAAAAAAATAATTTTTCTAAGTATTTATTAATATATTGAAATATTTAAAATTAAATAATTACATAAAATAATATTTATTTAAGATATGTTTAAACATTTTAAGATATGTCTCATTTATATTACATAATAATGAGATCAAGCATTTCTTTTCAAATTTATTCTTTCAATAAACTCATGGCAAAAAAATATAAAAAAAACTGAACATAGATTAATCAGACATATCAAATAGATTTAAAAAAATTCAGAATACTCATTTTCAAATTGAAATATTTTCTTAAGTAAAGATTATATATATATATGAGTATAATAGAGAAGATGTAGATAATTAAAT
This sequence comes from Cymbidium sinense, assembly GCA_021442155.1. Classification (NCBI taxonomy): domain Eukaryota; kingdom Viridiplantae; phylum Streptophyta; class Magnoliopsida; order Asparagales; family Orchidaceae; genus Cymbidium; species Cymbidium sinense. Next base: position 89,167,337 of record CM038232.1, on the reverse strand, counting down.
TAAATATTGAACTTATTCGATAGATGTATTTGATCTTTTTTTTTTGAATCATTTCTGTAAAGTTAAAAGTATTGTTCTCTTTAAATATATTGCATTATCGTTCACATCACTCTAGCTGCATGCAGTGCTCATGCCTTAGGTGAAGTAATATTCCTAGATAATTAATTAAGGTAGGAGAACTTTCCTTAATAAATAAAAGATGGTGTATAGAAGTACGCAAGCTTCTTCTTAATGGATGGTGTAGCTGATACGCTAGTCCAGATGACTAACATTTGTGCAATACCCAAGGAATTAATGACTTTATATAATTCATTTTTCATCTTTATTTGATTATGTTTATTTCATAGATCACATGATTGCTATCATGAAGCATGTGATGAATTGAGGTCAATGTATGTATTTCCATAAGGATATTTCTCTGGTGCGAATGGAGAGATTTTCCTACTTATTTAGAGTATGTAAAAGAAATCATTTAATTAAACTAAGTATATCATTTTTTTTATTGCGACATGCTCTCTTGATTTTGACATCGGATGAGTCTAATACTGACAAAATTCTACAGCTCTGCCAAAACTTTAAATTTCGCACTATAGTTTTTGCTAGCGTTTGCAAAAACTGCGGCTTATCGGGCTAGAATCGCAGATTTTTGTCAACATAAAAGTCGTGGAGAATTTTGTTATGTTTCCAACGATACCAAGCTCGCTCCATTCTGACATAGGATGATTCCGATACGGATAAAATTCTGCGGCTGTGCCAAAATTTTCAACACCGCACCGCAGTTTTTGCGAGTTTTAAAAAACATGACTTACCGAGATTGAATCACAGATTTTTTGTCACATGAAAGTCGTGAAAAATTTAGTTACGTTTCCAATGATACCAAGCTCGCTCGATTCTGACACCGGATGAGTCCGATACGGGCAAAATATTGTGAATGTACTAATTTTTTTTTTAAATTTAGCTCAAACTTACCGTTGAATGCACTTTAAATTTTTAGCGTTTAATTGACTAGATCTGTGAAAATATGTGTTGACCGGAGTACATCTGAACGGACTTTAATAAACCGGAGTAAATTTCTGTAAATCTTAATAATTTTTTATGGGTATAATAACAGATCTGCTAGGATGGAGAGTTTGGATGCACTAGGTAGATCTGGCAGGCAAAAGTGTTTTATTTTGAGTACTTTTAAATGCCAAGTATTCCAAGTTTAGGCAAAACAGATTTGAGAGACTGAAAAGCTTGAGATGCGTTAGAACACTTTTAAGTGGTTAATCAATCTGAGATATGGCTGAAGCTAAGCAGTTTTTAGAGATGCCCTAAATGGATCAGAGATGGGGGTGAGTTGATTGAAAATACAGATGAGGTGACCTGAGATGTAGCTAAATGGTTTATTGCAATTATATGTTCAGGTTTAAGCATATTAACTGCTCTATCTATGCATATTGGCCATGCAGTAACTTCGGGGCCATTTGGATTTTCTATCCTTTTTTTTTATTTTATTTTATTTTATGTATGTTTTATCTTAAAATAAAATAGATTTAATGGTGATAGTTATTTTTAAAATCACTCAAAAATATCAAAAATTATTTTAAATGTTCTTAAAAATTATGTGAATTGTTTTCAAAAATAGGATATAAGAATACTTAAAAAATATGCTAAATAAATATATATTTAAAATAATATATAAATAAGAATAAAAAATTTAAAATAAAATTGATCTCAAATAAGTCTTAATTCTTCAATGTATTAATGATGATGTTTAAGCAGTCAGCCTCCTAATAGATTAGTTGGTGATATATATGGCTTTGTCTTTAAGTTGAAGGCTTTTCGAAAGCATGAGTGGAAAATTTTGTCTTGGACGCAAAATCTGATCGGCATTGCTATAGTGTTCAGTCAGATTATGCGAAAGACTGAGACCATGAGTATGAGCAAGATTAGTATTGTGTATGAGCGTCAAGCAAACTAGCGAGTTATGTAATGGAATTGTATCAATCTAGTTGGGCATGCTAATGGAACTTTTGTCAGAGTTATAAGTTTATGCTCCTCAAATAAGATTGGATGTAAGCTCAAAAGAAATTTTTTGGAATAACTTAGAGAGATTAATATAAAAGATACTTCTTGAAGAAAATATATTTATTATGAGATTTAAATAAATATATTGAGAGAGTAGTAGAAGATTTTAAAAATATTCATGATGGCTATGAATTTAGAGTAACTAATGAAGAATGTAAATGGTGAGGATTATCTTTTGATACCAAAAATTGGTGAAGCACGATCATGGAGGGAAGGATGTGACAATGGACGTGGAGAAAGAGATGCTTCAATATTCTTGCACTCACCAAAGTGAAAGAGAGATGAAGATCTTCCACTCATCAAAGTGAAAAATTCTAAAGTTCTACTCACCAAAGTCAAACGATAGCGAGAGATCACCGAATCTCTCGGATGGCCGGCCACCAAGCTCCAACCAAAGAGTTTCTACTTCAAGTTTCATCAAAAGCCAAAAAGTCCTTCATTAAGTCAGAATAGGCATTTAAATAAGTACAATACTCTAAGGGATGCATCTCTTGGGGAGAAAACTACCAAAAATTGAACAAAAAGTTGGATCAATTGTTTCACAGCATCGTGACATCACGAACCAATGCCACACGCCACAGTCCAGTGTCAAGGCACCATAGACTAGAGCGGCGCTAAGTTTTTTGTCTCCCAATACTAAAACCACAGAATGCAGCACTAAGCCCCCAGAAAGGCAATGTCATGGTGCTAGACTCACACCTATGAAATTTAACATATGAACTCACATATTTTCAACCACAACTCTAATACAACACTTATATATGATTATGCCCATTACTACATAATACAACATAAAAAAATATAAATCCACAACACTTAAAGTCTACTGAAAGTCCTCCTCAGTGCAAGCTTTGGTTTGAGACCTAATGATAGGTCATTTTATCTCCTTTGATGTGCTACATCAACTCCCTCAGGCCTCAAAGAACTCTTCTCTGAAGAGTTAAGAGTCTAAAACTCTTCTAAAAGTTTAAGGCAAGGCTTTGTAGTTCTTCCAAAGTCATCCATGCATCCTCACTAGTGGCTTGTCTTTCCACCTTACTAAGAATCTCTAGTTGGTACTATCATCTGTGGGTGTCTCAGCAATGATGATATTCTCCACCTCAAAGAATGTTTGTTGAATAACTACCTACAAATAATTTCTATCTCCTCCTACAAAAGTATCATTCTGTAAATTTGGAGATTGAATAATCCCTTTAAAAGATATTAGATCTTCCACATTGAAAATAAGGATAATAAATATGCGAGTGAACAATTCAAGAACATAAGCATTAGTAGCAAGTTTTCTAATAATTATAAATGACCCACATGCTCTCACTTGTAACTTCTTTTGGTGGAAAGAAATCTCTCAAGATGGATACGAACCAATACATAATTACATGTCCTCATATTCCTTAAAATTTTTATCTTTATTTTTTTGTTCAACATACTTTGTATTTTGTATTTCTAATTATTTTTTATATCTTCATGAAGGCTATAAAAATCACATGCAAATGTATATGCTAAATTAGAAAATGTGTGAGTAGGTGTATTGTTAGCTAAGTCAATAGGCATTTTGGGGTCATATCAATAAACTATCTCAAAAGGTGATTTGTGGGTTGTCCTAGAAGTAAAACTATTGTATGCAAATTCAGATGTAGGTAATGTAAAATCTTAATTTAAAAATTTTTTCTAACTAAACACCTTAGTAGATTTTTTAATGTCTTATTGAATACTTTCATCTATCCATTTGTTTGTGGATGAAATATAGAAGAAAATTTTAATTGTGTTCCCATTAGTTTTCATATGATATTTCAAAAATATGATATAAATTTAATATCTCTATCAAAAATCATAGTAGACAGGACTCCGTGCAACCTAACAATTTCTCTAAATAATAATCTTACCATATGAGATGCATCATTTAATTTCAAATAGGGTATGAAATATGCCATCTTAGAAAATCGATCTACTATGATAAAGATACTATCATGTCCATGAGGTGTTCTAGGAAAACCTAATATAAAATTTATGGATAGTCTTCCCATGATCTAAAAGGAATAGGTAATGATGCGTAATGACCCTCCCTTTGTTTGATAGTTTTAGCTTGGCGGTAAGTGTAACATTGGGCCGCGCTCAACATCTTTTCCATAAGATGACCAATAAAATATTTGTTCTACTAATGTTTGAGTCTTTAATTTTCCAAAATATTTTGATATACCTCATAAATATAATTCAAAGATAAGAAATTCCCTCAAGGATGTTTTAGGAATACATACTTATCTACCATTAAAAGATTACCCATCTCGATGATAAAGGAACTATCAAATGTCAAGCACTAAGATTCATATTCTAAGCATATTATATGAAAAGTAGGATAAATTATGTAATCTTCCTTTAAAGTTATAAATCTAGGAATTTGAAATTCAAAGATATAACCATTAAAGATACTCTATATGGAGTGTCCACTAGTTTATTTTCTATCCCAGGTTCATGTTTAAGGATAAATAAAAGTCTTGAATATATTCGATCCACTTAACATGTCTATGATTTAGTTACTTTTAAAAGTTAATGAACTTTAAATCATGATGATCAGTATTCAAAACAAACTCTTTATGTAATAAGTAATGCCTCCAATATTTATGAGTTTGAATAATCGCATAAAATTCTCAATCATAAGTGGAATATTTTTGCTAAGTGTTATTTAATTTATCACTAAAGAAAGTAATATAATGATTTTCTTGACTTAATATTCCACCTATTCCAATACTTGATGTATCATAAGTTGCTTCAAAGAGTTTATTAAAGTGTCTTAAGATTGGTGAGGAAGTCATAAGAATTTTAATCCATTGCATGGCTCTTTCAGCTTCTACGGTCCACATGAATTTATCTTTCTTTAGAATGTCTATGATGGGAACAACAATAGTACAAAGTTTCTTATAAACCTCCTATAGAAAGTTGTTAATCCATGAAAACTTTTATCATTCGTAAAAGACTTTGAGTTGGCCACTCCAAAATAGATTGAATTTTGAAGAGTCAGCCTTTAATCTATCAACAAATATAATAAACCCTAAAAAATGACTTCATATTGATAGAAAAAATATTTCTTGAGGTTTACATATAATTTTGCTAATCTTAATTTCTCTAAGAGCACTTTTAAATGATATAGACATGACTTCTCATCTGGGCTATAGATAATAATATCAATAAAAAAGATTACAAGGAATTGACCAATAAAAAGTTTTCATATAGCGTTCATTAGTCTCATGAATATGCTAGGTTCATTTAAAAGATCAAATGTCATGAATAACATTTCATAAAGACCATTGGGAGTTTTGAACATTGTCTTCCATTCATCACCCAACCTAATCCTTATTTGATGGTATCCACTTCTCAGTTTTAGAGAATAATGATAAGCCTGAAATAGAATCTAATATGTCATCCAATCTAGGTATATGTAATATATATATTATTTTGATCTTATTTATTGCTTTACTATCAATACATATCTTATAAGTTCTATCTTTCTTAAGAGTTAAAAGAGAAAATGTACAATGACTGAGACTTTCTTTTATAAAACCCTTCTTTAGGAGTTCATCTACTTGTCATTTTATCTTTGCATGCTCAATTGGAATCAAGTTGTAATAAGGTAAGTTAGGCATTTGTGATCCATAAATTAGATCTATAGAATGTTGTATATCCCTTAATAGTGGTAGCTCATTAGATAAGTCATCAAGAATCAAATCGATAATTTAGATAATAGATCTAAGACTACAATAGGTATGTTGTGATCATTAGTATCAATAGAGATTTTTTGAAGGTGCAAGATAAATAAAGAAGTATGGTCATTTGAATTCTAGGATATTCACATGTATAAAGATGTATATTAGAAGTATCCTCCTTATCATTGGATGGCGATATCACTATGAATTGAAGTTTCACATTTCTCCCTTGATTGGATTTGAGTTGTAGTTCAAAATTGGGTTTGTGAGGAGGTGCAAGAAGAATTCTATGAGGGGGTGTAATTGACCTCTTTTTGGTAAGCTTTATAGAGAATAACTTAAATGTTTTTTCATTATGTTTGAATATGTAAGTTTTTTTCATGTCCATAATGGATTACATTCAGGTCATAAAATCATGGTCTTCCTAATAGGATATGAGTTATTTTCATTAGAAGAATATCACACCAAATTTGATAATTATAGCTACCTATATTAATTGGTACAAAATATATATTGGTGACAAGTAGGGATGTGTGATTTACCCAACTGACTTGGAATGGTTTCTAGTGAGGTTCCATTATAAGATTGTCTCTAGTGATTATATGGGTTGATATAACATTCATAACACTACCTCTATCTATTATTAGCTTACACCTCTTTTCTTTATATAGAATATACATTAAAAAAATAATCCTTCTTCTCCAGTCTTCTTCTTTCCTAGAAGCAGTCATGCACCTCATAACTGATATTAGATTATCTATATTTTGATCTACTTCTTCATCGGATAGAGGTGTATCATCATGTATCTCATCAACATCCTCTTGTTCTTCCAAATCCTCCAATTCATTTAGGAATATGATTGTTCATCTGCATTGATTTTGCATATGACCCTTCTTAAGACATTTAAAGTAAACTATCTCTTTTGTATTTTTAGAAGTAGTTTCATTAGGGTCCCTTTTAGAAGGGTTGTTCGATGTGAAAAGATTAGGTTTGATGATAAACTTTTGAGATTGAGATATATATGGATATTTAGAAGATATTTGAGTCTTTATTTTAGATGTGGATGCAACTTTCTTATATTTTTCTAGGAGTAAAGCATAGTTAAAGGCATCCTCTAAGGTCTAGTGATCATGAAACTCTACTTCATTTATAATATCTCTTCTTAAACTAATAAAATATTTATTAGCTATTTTCCACTCTTAATTAGTGTATTAAGTTTTAGTGATTAAATCCTCAAATGTGTTCATATATTTAACTACTAACATTGTCATTTGCTTAAGAGTAGTCAATTATTTGTGAGCCTTTTATCATGATTTCTAGAATAATATTTCACCCTTTAGATTTCTTTCATTCCTACCAATGTCATGAGATTTCTACCATATTTCTTTTCTTTAGCTAAAATGTTATTTCAATAAATAGTTGCAGGACCTACTAGTTTCATTTTAGCAAATATTGTTCATTAGTACTCATCCATATGATACTAATTAAAGAAGTCACCCATTTGGGTAAACCAATCTAAAAATTTATTGGAGTCATGAACACTTATATTGGGGCTTCTATTTTAACTTATTTTTTTATTCTTGTGATGTTTCATGGATCTTAAGATGGTCTTATCTAAGGGTTTTTTTTATTAAGTTTGGCCTTCATACATGATACTCATCTATAAGAAGTTCAATGTTTTCCCCTCTTACAAGTTTTAAGTCCTCTAGATGTGGTATAATTGGTGGTGTTTAAAGCATAGTGCTCAAGGTTTGAATTTGTGTGGTGAGGTTCATGAGTAGGTCTCCTACCTAGTGAATTTCTCTTCACTTCTCATGGAAATATCATCTACTCTACTAGTTAAGTCTCTAATTGGTCCAAACTAACATATTTAGGTGGCATGATGTAAATAAAATGATGCAATATGATGCTCCAAATAATGATTTTAAATATGTATAAGCAAACTAAACTTAGCATAAATGAGATGCATAAATTTTAAAATTGACTAGCCTTCAATAAACACAAAGTAACTTATGGATACTACAAAATATTAAGCACACTTAGAAAGAAAAATAAATATAAAATATTTAAGGACATGATTTTGATTTTTATGTAAGATTAGTATCTAAGTTAGGCTATTTAGTGAACTCTCCATTACTTAGGTTGTCACTCAAGTATGATGTCTTGTAGTTAGGTTAAGTAGGGAAAGGATAGGCTTTATAAGTGGAGACAACTAGTTAGTAGTAACACAAACATTTATAGAACTGCCTACTCCATATTTTTATCATGTGTTTCCAAGCAAGCCACTAATTTGCAAAATAAAATTATACAAAATTGAAAGTACATAACTAACTAGTTTAGATTTTATATGGATTACCTATGAGCACTTTCTCCACACTTCTAAATCTTGGGCTTTGATACCAAAATTGTTGAGGATTATTCTCTAATACTAAAAATTGGTAAAGCGGTCACGAAGGGAAAGATATTGCAGCGGATGTGGAGAAAAAGATGTTATAATGTTCTTCCACTCACCAAAGTGGAAGAAAGAGATGAAGATCCTCCACTCATCAAAGTGGAAGAAGTTTGAAGTTTTACCCACCCAAGTATAATGGTAGCGAGAGATCACCAAATTCGGATGACCAGCTACCAAGCTCCAATCAAAGAGTTTTCACTCCAAGCGTCACACAAAATCCAAAACTTCTTTCTTTACGTTATAATAGGCATTTAAATAGTACAATACTCCAAGGGATGCTTCTTTTGGGGAGAAAGCTGCCAAAAATTGAACAAAAATTTGGAACAGTCATTTCATAATATCGTGGCACCATGAATTAGCTTCATAGCACTATACTCTAACGCAGGCACCATAGACTAATGCCAAGGCACCAAATTTTTTGTCTTCATATACTAAAAGTCATAGAATGCAATCTGCCAAACCCACACTTATGAAATTTAATATATGAACTCACATATTTTCAATCACAACTCTAATACAATACTTACACATAATTAAATATGCCCATTACTATATAATACAACACATGAAATATAAATTCATAATACTTAAAGTCTACTAAAAGTCCTCTTAAGTGCAAGCTTTGGTTTGGGGCCTAGTGACAGGTCCTTTTCTCCTTTGATATGCTATATCAATAAGACTATATTAGATTTACTTAGCTGATGATTTTATAGTTGCTAATTCTTTATTTAACAAAAGAGATGATCATATTATTACTTATAAGAATAGATCTAGTAAAGCACATATTGATTATTTTTTGATAAAAAATAGATCATTTAGATTGTAAAGATTGTAAAGTCATTTTAAGTGAAAGTTAAAGTACCCATCATTTATAGTTAATTTTATATTTTAAGAAGTTGAAAAATAAATTGAATTATGTCTAGGATTAGATGGAGGCACTTAAAGAACATTATTAAAAATATTTTTAAGAGAAAGCTATAAGACTTTAGAATTTAGAATGTTCATAAGGAAGCTAATATTATGTGGGGAAAAAGTAGTAAGTGAAATTAAGTAGTTATAAAAAATGTGCTTGGTGAATCGAAAGAAAAAGCTTCTTTAGTAAAAATCATTGTTGGTGGAGTCAAAATGTATAAAAAAAGATAAGAAATAAGAAGCTTGGCTAAAAAAACTTGGTTTAGATGTAAAATTCAGAGAATTTGGAAAGATATAAAGTGACTTGTAGAGATTCTAAGAAAGTAATATGTAATACAAAAAATTGGCTTTTAGTGATTTATATAATAAAATAGATACCAAAGAAGGAGAAAGATATATGTATAAGTTATCCAAGCAAAGAGAGAAGTAAGTATCTAGTTCAAATAAAGTGTTTCAAGGATAAAATCATAAAGTGCTTTTCTTAAAATAATATTAAACATAAGTGGATGAGTAATTTTGATAAATGTTTTCAATGAAGAATTTGAGAATGCGATTGGTTTTAGCAACTTTAGTACCCTAAATAAAAATAAAGAATTTTATTTTTATCATCGAATTAGCAAATTTGAAGTTGGAGAAGATTTAAAGAAAATAATATATGGAAAAATAGTAGGACCTGATGATATTCCAATAAAAGTGTGAAAATTCTTAGGAGATCAAGGAATTTTTAGCTTATGAATCATTTTAATGTTATCTTAAAGACTAAAAGGATGTCAGATGAGTGGAAGATGAGTTTGTTAATTCTTATATTTAAGAATAAAGGTGCTGCACAAGAGTGTGCAAAGTATAGAGGAATTAAGTTAATATGTCATAAATTAAAATTATGGGAGAAAGTAAATGAGCATAGGTTATAATGGGATACAAAAGTTTCTCAAAATTAGTTTAGCTTCATGTCGGGTGGATCTACTATGGATGCTATACATTTGTTGAGAGGTTTGATGGAAAAGTATAAAGAAAGTAAGGAGGATCTACATATGATATTTGTTGATTTACAAAAGCATATGATAAAGTTCCAAGAGAAGTCTTTTGGAGAGTTCTATAGAATAAAGCAGTTAATATTGGCTATTTAAGTCATTAAGGATACCTATACTAAAGCCGTTACTTGTGTCCAAACATAAGGAGGATTGATAAAATAATTTTCTATTTAGGTTGGATTACATTAAGGCTCAACTTTAAGCCCATATCTTTTTTCTTTAGTTATGGATGTTCTTATTAGGAATTTATATGAGGATGTACCTTGGTGTACGCCTTTCGGTGATGACATTCCTTTTATTGATAAGACTAGGGAGGGAGTCCAAGAGAAACTTGAATTATGGAGGTAAACCTTAGAGTCTAAAAGTTTTTATTTGATTAGATCTAAAATTGAATATATAGAGTGTAATTTTAGTTGTAGAAATTCTAGTGGTAGTGTTATGACATTGGGTGATCAAGTCATAAAAAGAGTGAGCATTTCAGATATCTCAGGTCAATTGTTCAAAATGATGGTGAAATAGATGGGGATGTTATTAACATAATTTAAGTTGGATGGTTGAAGTGGAGGAATGCATCTAGTCTATTGTGTAATAAAATAATATTGCTTAGACTTAAGGAAAAATTTTAAAAGATGGTTGTAAAACATATGTGTGGTGTTTTAATTTAGAGTTGTAGGGATACCAGATAGATTAGAGGGTATTTATTGAAGTGATCAGGTGCAACATTGAGGTATGATATACTATCTTGAAAGACAGAAACATCATTCTACAATGAACTTGAACACCCAATAAGGACTCCTAAGGCAGATAGGTCTATATATATATTAGAGATATTTTCTCTACTTTACATGGATAAGTAAATTATGATTTATTTTATGTCAGGTTCTTTAGTTCTCTATGGAAGTAAGCTTTCATAGTTCATTATATCTTAGGAAATGAGAATTTCCTAAGAATACTCCCAATTAAATTAGTCAATAAGAATCTCTACAAATTTCAAGGCTAGACTATCAAAAAATTTGGTTATTATTTGAAATCAAATGAGAATGTTCAAATAGGAAGACTTATTCATAGGTTCCAAAGGAGAATAAGTAGGAAGCACCCATGATACTTGGAGGCCTAGTGAGTGCTTCAATCTACTCTATGGTGAGGCTTTATATTTTTGAAAGAGATAATTCACTTATTTAAGTTGGAATCTTATTAGAATGCTAGGGCTTATAGTCTAACAATACAAGATTATGGAAATGCCTAAAAGATGAGGACTTACACTTATAGTGAAAGAGAAATGAGCCACCTCATAACTTAAATCTAGAGTGCTCTAGCACAAGCTTAGAGCTTGACCTAACTTTTGGGGAAAATGGGATATAGTGGTTCATCTCCATAAGAAAGAATGAGCACATATCAACTTTCCTAGACTTACAATCATCTGTAATGGTAGCCAGCTAATATCTCATAAGCTTTAAAATCATGTAGGCCAGTATTATGTAGAGGCATGATAGTTAGGCTATTATTTAATTAGAAAGGAAGCTATAATCATAAATTCACTCCCTAAGAGACTAGAAAATATTTGATATATAAACATGACTTATACTAATGTTGAAAATTTACAAGTTTTTAAACTCATTTGACACGTTTATTTTTAAACCAAGGCTTGGGAACAATTATGCCTACATCCATGATGAAATTAAGTTATGGGCTAAATTAACTAGAAGAGGTATTCTCCACTACAAAGTGTCACTCTCAAAGTTTAAGCATATCCTATCATGTAAGAGTGGAAATCCTCTCTATTCAAGAGTGACATAATATGATATGCATGTTGTTGTATCATACAATCATTTAGTAAAGGGGTTACTAAATCTTTTATTATCTTGATTAAAAGCTTAGGATTTAAAATGAGGTTGTGAGTTACATTAAGATATTTAGTTATGAGTTGCTTAGTGAGGGTAGAAAATTTAATTTTATCTTAAAGATCCTACTATAACCAGGCTACACATCAAATCATCAAACTTTAAGAAACCTAAGAAAAAAATACCATTTCTATTGTATAATCTAAACATAATAATCAAACACTTGAATTTGGTAAAAGAATAAAAGGTCAATGTGATCGGGTATCACGATACATCCCAAAAAAGAGAAAAAAGTTGGGTAGCCGAGCTTTACCCTTATACAACCCGGATTACAATTGAATATTACAATTAAAAAAAATACTATAGGGGTCTTCAATCTTTTGTTCTTCTTTCTTTTCTTTGGATCTATTTACTCAAAGCTTCATAGGGCCTCCAAGGTCTTTGCCTTTTAGCCACTAATCATCCTAAACCCCATAGCACTAACTTTAATCCTATTACAAAAAATATATATTTATGAAGAATAAGATCTAAATACTTACAAAATAGATGTTAGCTAAGCAAACATATGAGCCAAGCAATTATATTTCACATATTTGGACTTAGCACCCTGTACTTGGGTAGCCAAGCCCACCGCCCTAATTGGATTATTCTTAAAGTCATAAGTAGTACATGCAAATAATAATATTTATATTCATTTATTATTATAGCGACCCCTATAGCACAATCCCTTGCATAAGATATCATTAGGCTTCTAATGACCTAACATCCAGTCTACGCACAAACAATCCTAACATCCAGTCTAAAATATTAAATCATAAAACAAAATACATCATCATAGCATACACCAGCCTAACTTAATATTAGAGTTGGTGACTTAGCATTCTAATGTATGTGCTAAGGTTTAGTGTGGTATGTCCTGGTTAAGCTTTGAAAGTATGGTTGCCCAAAGTTTTAGAATTATTTAAAATCACTTGAAGTCTTTTAGTATCTTGATTGATTTTTTTAACTTACATGTTTTCATTTCATTCAATACTTACTTAACATCCAACTATTATGAAGAGAAAAAAGAGGTTTAGCCCCCTTCATCCCTATCTAAGTTATTTTCTAAAGGCAAATTATTATAGCTTTGGTTTTCTTAATGAACCACTTATAAGAAAGATTTTTGATCTAAGTTTAGATTAGTTTTAAAGAATCATATTTAAACATGAAAGATATCTTAGGATTAATGAAGTTATGTCACCATAACATGAGTAATATTCCACTACTTCCTTCCATTATCAATAACATTCACATTTTTCATTTTTAATCCTCCTAATAATTGATTTAATACATACATATACATGCAATATACTCATATTTTTGCACACATTATAAATGTTAATGCATGAATTTGATAGAAAAGAGAGATCTCATCTCATAGCTAAGTATATGCAAATATGTATTAGAATTTTAAGCAAGTACATGTCATTGTTAGACCATGGAAGTGAGATTATCTAGGACCTCCTTGGGGCTACTTAAAGCTTCATGTTCTTGGGATGTCCAGACTATATACTTGTTAATTCAAATACATGTAAACATATACATAAGCATATAAAAAAAATCATTGAAAAGGTTATATAAAATCTTTTATTTATATAAAGTTTAATGGCATGAAGAGAAAAGTTTTACCATATATTCTAGCACATGTATACACATAAATGAAATCAAGCAAGTATGACATTGTTAAACTAGGGAAGTGAGATTATCTAAGACCTCTTTGGGGCTACTTAAAGCCTCATGTTGCCAAGATATCCATACTATATACTTGCTAATTCAAATACATGTAAACATATACATATAATATAAACATAGAATAGTCCATTACTATCTTTAAATTACAACTAAATGAAAACTTCATTAAGTATTTACAACAAACATTACTTTAATTTTACACTATTTGATTCATTATTAACTTATAATTTTAAAAATAATTTGAGATTTATTAGTGATAATAGTCACACTATATAATAACATTTATCCAACTCATACAACTTGAATGCAATCATATTCTTTTAATTTTTCTTTTTAAAATATGAACACATGAAACAAATGGCATGCACATTTATAATAATTGAAAGGAAGTAATTAAATGTTACCACATAACATACTCAATTTCATTGAATCGTAAGGACAATCAAGCTAAATAAACATTCTTTAATACTAACCAAAGCTTTTATAAGATTTAATTTTGATGTTTAAGTTGTTAAAACTAAAGAGGAGAAATGATACTTAGAATTCACCCCATCCCATATTGGTAATTTTATATGTTTAAGGAAAGAAATTAAATATGTTTTATGAGTTGATTAAGTTTAAGCCATTAATCACATTAATTTGATTATCATTCCCCAAGCTTCTTTAATTCAATTAACCACTTGATCGAGAGCCTTCAATGATATGCTTTAGGAATATAAAATCAGCAATGCACCTAAAGGAGTCTACAGTAATGCACCAAAATGAGTCTAATGCAATTAGACTCATGCTTAAGAGTTAATTAAATTAATGGAGAGAAATATTTAAGTTAAATACTCTTATGATTTCCACACACCAATGGGATAATCATAAATTTTTAATGAATTTATGCTACTAAACACATAAAGAGATTAATGGGTTGCATTTGAGTTATTTAAATTAATTTCAATTTTTAAAATTTTATTTTATCATTAATTTTTTCTTTATTTTTCCTTAATTATTAAACACATTAATTAAACCCTCTTAAGTGAATACACTTGAAAATACAATTTGGAAATGGGTCCTAATTAATTTCCTCATCATCTCCACTATTTACATTGATTAATTAACACTAATTGCTTAATTTTTATTGTTCATTAATTTTAATAATTATTTAATTAATAAAAGAGGGTAATTAGGGTTAAAAATATAAAATCTTCAAACCACATGGCAAATAACTCCAAGAAAATTATGGGAGGTAGAGGACATCTCATAAATCATCCCACTAAATTTAGAATCAATTAGCCAAGTAATTTGGCCTTAATTAAGGTAATTAGCCTCGAGCTTTAAACCTTAATTAAGTATTATTCATTAGCTATTAATTATGGATTTTTTTTGTTAAATTCTTCTCTTTCTAAGCTTTCCAAAATGGGTTTATTCATATTATGGATTTATTTACAATTAGTTAAGTTTTTTTGTAGTTCTGGCTATTTAATTATATTTTTAAACCTTAATTAATCCTTTTAAACCATTAACACCATGTGGACACTGATCTAGCAATGCTTTCCATATGGCATTATGGTATTGGTTACTTAAATCATTTGATGCGGTAGCTAACTCAGTGATGGTGGATGAAGTTTCATCTCGATTGTCAATCTCAGATCAGACAGTTGAGATTAATCCAGTGATTTTGAAGGGATTAAATTGAGATTTTTAGCGCGATTAATCATGATCGTCCGTTCTAATCTCGTAGAACAAATGGCTAATGATATGTCATCTCGTGAGCGTTGGAAGATGGACACCATCTAACTTTCGCTGCTTGAACTAAGCTCATCAGAGCTCATTCAACGATGGAAAAAAACTCTAAAATAATTAAGGAAAAAAATCTAGGGAAATTTAACGATGGAAATCACACAAAAATGAAATTTGTTTCATAAAAGACCAACACTTAGAGGTTGAAACTACGGTTGTCAGATTTTTACCTCATCGGAGGTTAAGACCGCTAGTCTGCTAGAGGTAGCTTCATCTTAAAGAGATGAAGCTCTGTTGAGAAGATCTCAAGCTGCCTCCATACCGATCAATATGTGGACCAAGCACCACCAAAAGCTCATCAGAGTTGGTCTACGGATGTCTTTCGATGGTTGAATTGCTTGGGAAATGATTTGTTTTGATTCACCGCAGTGAGGTGAAGGTGTGGGAAGAGTTAATTTGAGTTTGGTGTAGGTTTTTGGTGTAGGTTTGAGGAGTTTGGACAAACGGAGGTTTCAACTCTGATCGGAAGCTGGTCTTGCTAGTGTTAGGGTGCATGGAAAGCTTGGGAGAGAGTGTGGGACTATGAGAAATTGAAAAGGCTAGGATTGGTTTAGCCTTTGGCAACCGTCTGACCGTGGTAGATGGTCGAAGGTGGCAGGGGACTGAGGTGGATGAGTATGAGAGACTGAGGAAGTTTAGTAGGCTGTCATGAGGTGTACACTCCTCCTTAAGTTGACCAATTGTTGCTCATGGGTTAACTTACCCTCTCTTGGCCAAAGGCTGAACCCAACAACCTTAGGTTTGGTTGGATCAATGGTCCTTTGTCCAAGAAGAGCCATAGGTGGCTGCAAAGGGTTGGGGAGTTGAAGAACCCATCTAAATGGGGATTTTGTCCCCTTTGGAGAGCTTGGTTCAATGGGTTTGATCCAAATTAGGTTCACTAAGGGTTGGGCCCACTTGGGCAGCCCATGGTGACCCAAGGATGAGTCATGCGAAGTTTGGTTAGATTTGGCTCAAATTGATTCATGTAAGTCAAATGGGCTAACTTGGGCTATGTTGACCATTTTGATCAAATTAGGTTAACATGAGGGTTTGGGTAAGTTTAATTGGTCATTTGGAGTGAGTGAGTGTAATTGGTTTAATTCAATTTGAGTTAGATTTGGATTTGGTTCATATGATTCAATTTGGGTCAAATGGGTCATGCTGACCAATTTGACCAAATTGGCCAAATTGGCTTGGGCATGGGCTAGGTTTATGTTCAATTAATCTTTTATGATTGATTGAAAGAGTTGATTTGAATTTATTTGTATTAGAAAATTATTTGGTTCAATTGAAGCTAGTTTCAATCAATTTGGTCAAGGTTGATTTGGTTCAATTTAATTATTTGGGTAAAATTGGGTCAACTTGGGTCAAAGGTATAAATTGGCTTGATTATGTTCAATTGATTGTAGTGGTGTATTTAATAGTGATCTATAATCATCAATGAAGAGATTGGATGGCTTGGTTTGATCCAATGGGAGTTTTATTGTAGTTTAGCTCAATTAGGCCTTTTTAGGTCAATTTGGGTCAAGTGACTTGGTCAAGTCAACTGCCAATTGGAATTATGGATGGTTGGGATGTGTTCATTGATAAATTTTAAGTTGATCGATGGTTTTGATTCTAATTTATTTAGGCTTGATTAAATTTTGGCTCATTTGAACTTTTTAGGTCAAATTGGGCTAACTTGGGTTGATCAAATTCACTTTGTTCAATTGGCTTAATTGTAAGTGTTGGAGTAGTGCGAAATTATCTATTGAATTATTAGAGTGATTGAAAAAATTAAATTAGATTTGGTTTGCTTGAATGGGTTTGAATGAAGATATAAGATTGTGGTGGGTTAACTTGGGTTAAAGCCCAAGTTAATTTGGCTTGGAGCATGGATTGGGAAAATCAAATTCAATTAAGATTAATTGAGTAGGTTTAAGTTGGTTTAACTCCAATCAAATGAGCTTAAGTTTGTATGAGTTGATGGGCATGAGTCTAGGTTTAGGCCTTAGGGTAGGTGAAACCTATTTGTCCTGAGGGAAACTTTTAGGCTTAAGGTTATGCTCTATAAGTCTCTAGGCTTAAGTTTAGTGTTCCCTTAATCACTAGAAGTGTCCTAGCACTAAGGATGTCTAAGTGTCAAGAAAGCTCCTAGGTCTAAGATGGGAGGGATAAACCCTCACTTCAAAAGTGAGGTCAACAACCGCAATGATTTATGGTGTAGAGTATTATCTAGTAAAAGAGAAGCATAAAACTAAGTTAAGTGTTGTAGAGATGAGGATGCTTAGATGGATGAGTTGATTCAATCTTAAAAATAAAATGTTAAATTAATATGCTCAAGAAAAGGTTGGAGTAGCTCCAATGGTAGATAATATTAGAGAGAGTTGCCTTAAATGGTTTAGCCACATAAAGCATCAGTCGTTCGATGACCCAATTAGGAGAGTAGACGTATTAGATTTTCCCTATGTTAAGAAAAGTAGAGGTAAACCTAAAAAGACTTAGTTAGGATGTATAAAAATATTTATTTATTTATTAGAATTAAATGAGAATTTAATACTATGGTGTTTAAATTATATGAGAGATACCACATAGATCTTATGGGATACTTGATGAAATGATCGAGTACGATATCAAGGAATGATATACTACCTCAGAAGGTAGACATATTCCCTTATGATCTACTCAATCACCTAATGAGGACTCCTAAGATCGATGTGCCTACATATATCAGAGATTTTTTTTCTTATTTACATGATGAAGTAAAGTAGGGTTTATTTTAAGTCGGTCCTTAAGTTCCCTACAAGGGTAAACCCTCATAGTTAATTACATATTAGAAAATAAGAATTTCTTAAGAAAACTCTTGATTAAAGTATTCAATTAGTGTTTCTAAATATTTTCAAAGTTTATCATCAAAGGACTAATGATGGTTAGAAAGTCAAATGAGTCGGCTAAAATAAGAAGAGTTCTTAAGAGGATCCAAAGGAGGATAAATAAGAAGTGTTCATGATACTAGGAAGCCTATAGAGCATTTCAATCTAACCTATGGTGAAGCTTTATATTTTTCAAGTAGATAATTTTAACTATTTGAGTTGGTATTTCATTAAAAGGTTATGACTTAGATACCAAGAACATAAGATTATGAAAATGCTTAAGAGGTGTGCACTTACACTCGTAACAAGAAGCCTCTAAACCTATATCTAAAGTGCTCTTTCATAAGCCAAGAGCTTGAATTAATTTTATTAAAAAAAAGGGATATGTTGGTTCACTTCCACAAAAGAGAGTGAACCTATCCCGACTCTTCTGAACTTACAGCCTAAAGTGGCTGCTAGTTAACACCTCCTAAAATTCAAAAAATTATGTGGGCTAGTCTTATGTAAATTCAAGATGGCTAGATTTTATTTATTAAAAGAATCTAACATCTTAAATTCAATCCCTAAAAGACTAGATCATGATTGGTATAAAAGTTGTGTCTTAAAATAATGCAATTTATAAATTTTATCTCATTTTGACTCATCAATTTGGACCTAGGTTTGGGAAAATTTATGCCTATATGCATGGTAAAATTATATTGTGAGCTAAATCAAAGAGAATGAGTGTTCTTCACTACAAGAGAATTGCTTCATAGGTAAAGCACTATCCCTTATCGTGCAAGAATGGAGATCCCCTATTTTACATGGAAGAAAATAATATGTATGCATAATATTATAATACACAACCATATAGCTAAGGAGTTACTAAATCTTTTAATTATTATTTTGATTAAATTCTTATTCTTTAAGATAAGGTTATGAGTTGTTAAAATTTAATTGAAGTTATTTAGTTGGAGTAGAAAATTTAACTTTTTAAAGAGCCTATCGCATCCAAGTCATACATCAAACAATCAAACTTTAAGAAACTTATGAAAAGCATATCATTTATAACACACAATCAAAGTAAACAAGCCAATCTAACATCATCGATTAAAAGAATAAGAGGTTGGTATGACCAAGTATCACCATACACCCTAGAAAAACTAAAAGATGGGTAACCAGGTCTACCCTTATATAGCCCAAATTATAATGAATTTATAATGAAAATAAAATTATGGGGGTCTTAAATTTTTTATCTTCAGGTTCACCTTCATAGATTTGGGCACTCTAGGCATCACGAGGTCTCATAAGTCTAAGTTTCTAACAAATGCTCATCTTAAACCCCATAGCTCTAATCATAAGCCTATTACAAAAAACATATTTTATAAAAATTAAATCTAATTATACCTATGAAATAGAAGTTAGCTTAACATACATTTACACCAAGCAATTATATTTCATAAATTAGAGCTTAGCACCCATCCTTGGGTCACCAAGCCCACCTATCATATTGGATTATACTTAGAGACATAAGCATCACTTGCAAGCAAAAGTATTTATTTATTTAGATTGATCCCTTAAGCACAATCTTCTATAAAACATATCATTAGTTTAATGTTACCTGTTGACCTCATTTTTAGGATGAGCTCTCAACCCCTCCATCTTAGACATAGGATTCTTATTAGACTTTAAGAGATCTTTAGTCTTAAGACACATCTAGTGATTAGGTGGACACTCAACCTAGCCTTAGAGACTTAGAAGAGTTAGCCATAGGAATAGGTCATGCCTTAGGGGTGTGTGGAGAAAAATTTTTGATAAGGGTAGATCAGAGTCGCCTTTCAAATCTGTTGGTGAGAAATGAAAGAGGACACGACCATTATAGAAATTCATTTTGGTAAGATGTCACACAGATCTGCAGATATACTTATTCAGGTAATCAAGTACATCATCAAGGAAATATTATACTATCTCGAAAGACAGAAGTCACTACCCTTTAATGGAACTAATCACCTCAATAAGGACTCCTAAAGATGATGGGTATGCATATGTACCAGAGACTCTTCCCCTACTCTACATGGAAAAGTAGAGTAGAGTTTATTTTAAATCAGGTTCGTTAAGTTCCCTACAGGGGAAAGCTCCCATAGTTAATTACATCCTAAGGGACAAGATCCCTTAGGAAAACTCTCGATTAAGGTAAATGATCATTGTCTTTGAATATTTCAATAGGAATGGACTATCAATTGATTGATTTATGTTTGAAGATCAAATGGGATTGATCAAGATTTTGGCTAAGTTCATTAAAGGAAAATTAATGACTTAAGGAGATTTTAAATTGGGAATTTAATTCTTGGATTTGATTTGATTGATTTATATTTATATTTGAATTATATATATGAATATAAATGAGAATATAAATGAGTTTTGAAAAAATCTAAGGGTTTAAATAAGCTTGATCAAGGTTTAGTTAAATCCATTAAAGGGAATTTAAAGATTTTAAGGAGAATTTCATGAATTGATTTTGAATTTTGAATTTGATTTGATGGGTTTGAATTTATATTTCATTTATATATGTGCATATAAATGAGAATATAAATGAGGTATGAGAAAATCTCAAAGGTTTGAATAGGTTTGAATCATGATTTTGGTTAAGTCCTTAAGGGAAAATTAAGGACTTAAAGTAAATTTTGGACTTAAGAATTTTGATGGATTTTGATCATGGGTTTCAATCATGGATTTCAATCTTATGGAGTTGATTTGAGTTTAGAGAAAATTAAATAGAATTGATTTGGAGTTTGACTTAAAAGAAGGAAAGTGAGGAATGGTTTAAGCTAAGGGTAGGAAATTTTTCTAACACCCCTAAGGCATGACTTATTCCTATGGCTAACTCTTCTAGGGCTAGGTTTGAGTGTCCACCTAATCACTAGATGTGTCTTAAGACTAAGGATCTCTTAAAGTCTAAGAGGAGTCCTATGTCTAAGATGGAGGGGTTGAGAGCTCATTCTAAAAGTGATGTCAACAAAGGGTGCCCAATAAGTGTGGTGTGACTGACAAGGAACACCACATGTATTGGTGTTGACCAAAATGATCAACAACACCGAGAGATCACAAGCACTAACACAAACAATCTATCCTTAACCAAAGGGAAAGAAAGAATCCAGAGCTTAGTGTAATATGGCTCTACTTATGTCCAAGACATAAGAGAAAGGGAAGAATCCACTAAGGGATAGAGTGTGAACCTTCCACTAGGGAAGCAGGTTCAAGTCATCCACAAAGGGATGAGAGGTTTGATTTGATTTGAGTCTCACTAGGGAGAAAATTAATTTTTTCCACTGGGGAAAAGGGTTTAACTTGCTTTAATTTTTGTTAGGTTTAGATTTTTGAGACGATCCCCGTTGGTTTACAATGGGTTGTATTGAATAGGAGCAATGGAGGCTAAGACCTAATTCAAATTTACCAATCCAAACGGGTAATCTACTAAACACATAGTAGGACTAACCAACCAAAGGGAAAATACCTTATGGTATACAACAACTGTACTAAAAAGAAAGCATAGTAGACTTACATCCTCCAAGTAAGGACCAGTTGTTGGGGTAATCTATTGGCAAGGTAATAGATTGAACTCAACCTAGGGCTGACTTATTGAGTGAATGCCACTGAGGGACTCAAATCAGCTCAAAGATAATCAAGATTGATTTCATTTTTAGTTTTGTTTATTTATTTATGATGTATCCCATAGGTTTGCGATGAACTGCACTGAGTAGGGGCCATGGAAGCCTAGAACTAACTCAGATTTATCAATTCAAAGGGAGTAGTCTACCAACCACAAGATAGAACTATCCAACAAAGGGGAGCTACCTTTTGGTATACAATGGCCAAGTTTTAAGAAGAAAGCATGGGGACTCACATCTTCTAGAAAAAAGGAACCACAAGGGTGATTAGTTTCTTTGGGCAACAAACCGGACCTGACCTATGACTGATTATTGAGTGAATGCCATTGGGGGACTTAAATCAGCTCAAGGATAGTCAAAATTGATTTTATTTTTTAATTTGTTTTGATGGATTCCATTGGTTTATGATGGATCACACCGAGAAGGAGCTTATAGAAGCTTAGACCTATCTCAGATTTACTAAACCAAATGGAGTAGCTTCCTGGCTGATGGGAGAACTATTTGACCAAAAGAGTGCCTTTCGATTTACAATGATCAATGGAAGGGAAGAAAGCTTAGGGACTCACATCTTCCACTAGAAAACACCATTGGGGTGATCAATTACTTTGGTCAATAAATCAAAACCCGACCTAAAGCTACCCGTCAGTTTGCGACAATCATGCTAGAAAGAATCTGTCATAGTCTTATCTTTCAAAGCAGAATGACTACCGGGGTAACCTGCTTGTGGAAAAATAGATTGAACCCGACCTAAGGGTGACTACGGTGTGAGTATCGACCTAGGAAATTATCTCAACTCAAGTAGTCAGGCAATTCCTATAGGGAGTTCTACTGACACTGCCCTAAATATAAGATGCTTGGGCTTAGGGAGAGGCCCTCAGTTTGAATTCAATTCCTAATCCACAAGCAAATTAATTTTATTTACTTTTTTGGTTTTAGTTTATTTTGGTTTATTTTATCATGGACCCTATTAGTTTACGAGGGATTAAATTGAGGATTAGCTAGACCTATCTCGCATTTACCAACTAAGGGAGAATCAGATCTGAATAATTTTTTTAAACCCTGGGTGGCTACTAGAAAGGTGGACTCAATCAAAAGTAACTCAAGTTTAAATAGGGTCACAAAAGACTTGATCCAAATAGAGTGCCCATAGGGGATGGGGCTGGTAAGGGCTTAATCCAACACCCTAAAGAAGATGACATGGCAAATCATAAATTCAATAGGTATTCGATGTCCAACTAGAGGAGAAAGCATAGAGACTCATATCTGCTAAGAGTGGTGTACTCATTGGGTGAGTCGCTATCATCATAACGAACGTCAACCAACCTAAGGTGCCCATTGGTTTACAACAATCAGCCTAAGAAGAAAGCTCGGAGACTCACATCTTCCTTTAGAGGAACTGACTACTAGGATAGTCTATCTTCAGCTTGACAATTTCTATCTGACTTAGGGCAACTACTGAGTGAATGCCACTAGCAGACTTAGATCAACTCAAAAGTAGTCAAGAGGGAAGGAGCCTCAGGGGGACTTATCCTAAACCTCAAATATACTGACCTAGTTAGAACATGATTGCTAGTTCAAGAAGAAAGTAATGTCACATCTTCTTAAAGTCAACATGAGGTAGCTTATTTGGGTAGTGAAGATACCATACTACAAGGCGTGGTTGGTTTGATGGTTAAGTTAGGAAGAAAGCACGGACTCACATCCTCCAAACAAGTGACCAGGGGTGACATGTTACAGGTAATATGGGAGACCTAGAAGCTAATGAGTGCCATAGGAGGCTTGCTCCCACATCAAAATAGCTCGAGATAAAAGATTTGTGTTTGTTGTTATGCATGTGTTAAAAGGAAAAGGATGCCTCTAGGGGACTCTTACACCTACCTTAAAACACATTGGGGAATTATGAAATGATGCCACAGATGGAAATAAGAATTTCCACTAAGAAAGAATGCCGCTCGAGTTCTCTCACACCTAACTTAGTTATGCTAATAGAAATAGGTTGCCTCTTGTGTTCTCTTACACCTATTCTAATAACATATGGAGATTGTGTTTATGTTGTGAAAGACGGATATGATTCCACTAGGGACTCTTATACCTACCCTAAACACGTCACGGCGAATTCGCAAGACAAGCAAACTACACTTTGAAAGAAGAGAGGATTTGATGAATGGAATTAGATTTTTGTTCTTTTTATTAATGATTGTTTTCAAACATGATTTATTTCATGGGTAATATTTCTTTAGATAGAGCCCATTAATTGGAAGCATCGGGTGTTCCCCTTTACAATCAATAAGCTGATAAGATCCTCCTTGGTAGGCCTTCTATGACAGGGGCCTTCCCAAGTGGGAGCAAACTCCCATCTTTGAGCACAATTGGCCTCCTTAGGACTAACAAAAGTTCTCCTACTCGGAAAGACCTAGGTCAGACTAGCTTGTTATGAGCTTGAGTCATTTTATCCTTGTATAACTTGAGATTTTGGCATGCCCGTAGGCGACTCTCCTTCAAACCTTCGAGCTCTTCTAATTGCAACTTTGCATTCTACTCAGTAGTGACCTTGTTACCCAATGATATCCTTAGAAATGGAAGTTGAACTTCTAAAGGAAGAATGGCTTCGGACTCATACACTAAGAAAAATGGGGTAGACTGAGTTGGAGTTTGATATATGGTGCGATAGGCCCACAAGGCTTCAACCAATAGCTCATTCCACTATTGTTTGTTGTCATCAAGAGTCTTTTTTAGTATCTAGATGGGAGTTTTGTTGAATTCTTCTGCCAAACCATTAGCTCTAGGGTAGTAGATGATGGAGTATCTCCAATCTATACCGCATCTTCTGGCAAAGCTGCTAATCTTTGTGCTTTTGAATGCGACATTATTGATATAATTCATCGGCACCCAGAACCTATATATGATATGGTTCACTCTAAAAGCACATGGTGGTTGACTCTCGAGTGGGATGGCCACTTGGAAAAGTAGTTGGTGACAACTAAGATGAAACGATGCCCTTGGAAGAAGAAGGATCGTCGGGGTGTAGAATGTTGGGTGGTTGGTGGAGGACCACACCGTGTACCTGACACTGATTGGATCTCCTAGCTACATCCATGCAGTCTGTGATCATTGAAGGCCAGTAGTATCCGAGTCTTTTGATCTTCATCTTCATCTTTGGACTGGATTGATGAGCTTCACATAGACCTGAGTGTACCTCGATTACAATGCTATGGGATTCATGTTTATTTAAACAACCTAACCACATTTGGTCAAAGGATCATCGGTACAAGGTGCCATCAACAAGAGTGTAGGAGAGAGCTCTCTATTTTAGCTGATGGGCTTATGATTTCTCTTGAGGTAGTTTATCGGTGTTCAAGTAATCTATGAACGGTTACCTCTAATCTAACTCCTTGTACATTTTGGAAATGACAACCACCCCTTCAAGAGAAAGTCTCTTGATGAGTTCAACATCAATAAAGGATAGACTTATCTATTTTGGACCCTTATTGAAATGGACTCATCTTCGACATGCTCTTTGGCAAGTTTGGCCAAGGCATCATTCTGCATTTCTCGGGGAACCTTGTAGATGGTGACTTGGAATATGGGACAATAGCTTCATGGTATACTAGTAATGATGAAGCTTGGGTTTGAGAAGTAGGACCAGCAATCGTTGATGACCTGAGAATCCCAAAGATGTTGATGCTCTTGACACTAATAGTGATGGCTAACTCTCCAAAATCAAAGCCTCATACTTACTTCATTGTTGTTGGTGCGAGTTGGAAAGATAGTATGAGAATCTCACCACAGATTTGGAGTTAGAAGAACTATTCTACCCGCCTTTCGGGAGAATAGATCATGGTGCTTCACCTTTAAGAAAGAAGCACACCATCAAAATATATCTCCCATCTTTGCTAGCCTCCCCTAAGTTCATGATTTGTTCATCGGAGATCATCACTAAGTGGAGAATCAAGAAGTGGGTGTCTTCTTAAGAAATCCACATGTGCTATCCTTTTACATGGGGTACAAATGTGATATCAAACTGCGAGAGTATCATGGACCAATGAGCTAAATGTTTGAATAGCATTGGCCGTGCCATGAGGTACTGTAGTGGATTGGTTTAGGAGATCATGTTTACCTTATAAGAAAGCATGTAGTGTCGTAGCTTCTAAGATGCAAAGATCAAAGCTAGGAATTATTTCTCAATAGATGGATAGTTTGCTTCAGTAGGGATCAGAAAATGGCTGAGGTAGTAGAGAGCGCTTTCCTTCCCCTCATCGTTGGCTTGGGCCAACAGAGAGAGAGTCATCCAATATAGCATATAAAGGATGAGTGGCTGCTTGGGATAGGTGCTAAACTGGCGGCTTCACCAAGTACTCTTTAATGTCTTCAATCGTCGCACTTGTCATCCTTGACAAGTGAGAATGACATTGCATCTCCCAAGGTTTGAGATAAAGCATCTTAGATATGCAAGCCATCCTTGAAAGGATCTGAGTTGAGTTAAACTCTTAGGAGGTGGCATTTCTAAGATAGCTTTTATATTTTTAGGATTTATTTCTATTCCTCGGTGTCTAACAACAAACCTAAGCAATTTCTCTAAAGCTACTCGAAGGCACACTTTAGGGGATTCATTTTTAAGTTATATTGTCTTAACTATTCAAAAACTACTCTCAAGTCAAAGAGATGGTCTTCCTTTTTTAAGCTTTTGACTACTAGATCATCAACATAGCACTCAACCTAATGATGGATGAGTTCATTGAAGATTTGAGTCATGGCCAGTTGGTATGTAGCACCAGCATTTTTAATGCCGAAAGGCATGACCCTATAATAAAAGATTCTGATCGGGGTTCAAAAAGCAATGTTTCTTTCATCTTCAGAAGACATGTTCATTTGGTTATAGCGAGATGATCCATCCATGAAAGATAAGACACATGAGATGAGGCAATGTCCACCATTAAATAGGAAGAGAAAACTCATCCTTAGGACATGCCTTATTTAAGTCCTAAAATTGATGCAAATGCGAATTTGGCCATTCTTCTTCTTAATTGGGATGACACTAGTTAACCAGATAGGATATTATTCTTCTTTGATGAAACTAGCATTGATTAGTTTCTTGACTTCAGAAATGGCCTGTTATTCAATTTTTAATCGCATGCGTCTAGGAGCTTGCTTAATAGGGGTAACATTAGGGTCTATTAGCTTGTATTACTACATCGAGATAATCGAGCATTTCTTCATAACTCCATGTGAAGCGTCTTTAAACTCGGGTCAATAGCCTAACTAAGTCATTGGTTTTTCTTCATTTATCAATGAGCGATGTATGTCGGGATTTTTCCCAGGTTGATTTCTTTTAGCTTATCTATTATTGAATGAATCTCCTCTTCAAATTCTGGTGATGCCTCTTTGACTTGGAGATCATCTAGATCATCTAAAGTTTCTAAACACACATTCTCATAAGAGTTGGGGATGTGTGAGAAGAACTATTAGATTCCAAATGGTTGGTAACTAGGCAATAATCATCATCATCGGACCGTCAGAATCCTAGTCTTGCTCTTGATTGTGCTTCCCACAGTATTTTCCATAGCTTTTGAAATATTCGTGCTTGGACCATGTGTGAGGAACTAAACCTTTATGTATAAGATTTTGAACACAAGGTGAATAAAATTCAAAATGTAATTTCATTAATTCTTTAAAAGTATCTTCCTCAATGTACTTCATCAAGCTCTAGACTTAAGGATGATGAACCCAAAATGAACCTCTTCTACTTCATGTCACTGGAGGACTTAGGGACTTCCTTAACTACTAAACCTTTAACTTTCTGAGATGTAAGTGAGGTAAGAGCTAAGGTTCCCAACTCGCCTAATAGTTTCACATAAACCATTCAAATACTTTGCTTTGCTTGGAGGCACGTCTTTGTCTCCGGCGGATCAAAAGTCACCTCCAATGGAACCACTGAGAGGGGTTGGCTGGTATACTAATCACATTAGACTCATCCTCCAAGCTGGATTCCAAGTCTATGTGAATAGTAGGGATACTCCTATGAACTGGAACACAACCTCTATTGGCTGAAGGCCAACTAGGGGTCTCCCCTCTACGCCTCATTTACCTTTTGCCTCTGTGGAGGTTGAGCCATCTTACCCACATATCCATATAATGGAATGAACTGTGGGTGGAATGTGATATGATGATATACTTCTTCTTCAATCCCCCTTTCTTGTGTGCTTGGACATTTATTTTTCTTTTCATTTTCTTTTATCTTTTCTTTTGCTTCTATATTTGCATTTGAATTTTATCCAAGTTCACGAGAAAGGGTGTTCTGAGAAAGATAGTAGGTCCCATCCTCATAAATCTCAACCTCTCTAATTGAAAATAGCTTTTCATCCCTGTTGGCGTGATACTCAATTCCATCTTTTGAACTTGATGCGATGAAAGGATGGAGATCTTGTTGATGTATCAAGGCCTACCAAGCAAAGTAGTTAATGAAGTATTTGATCAATGATGTAGAACTTGGCTTGATCTTCAGTCACCTATCTCCAAAGGTAACACTATAGAACCTAAAGCAGCTCACCTTGATCATTGAATCCTCTCAACATCATCATATCTCCTGAGTGTGAGATTGATCTTCAAATAGGCAAGTCTTTAGACTCATAATATTCACCGATGCACAATCCAAGAGAACCACGTGAGTCGAACTGTCCATGTCGGTGATGTATAGGGGACGTTGTGCTCCAAGTCCCCAAAGAAGGTCTTCATCATGAAGGTGATCCCTTGGGCTTCTTTTGCATAATGTGCTTCCTCACTATCCGAGCTAAGCATATTTCAAGATCAAGGAGGCCTTGATTAGTGATTCCCTCATCTCTTTGGATAAGACAAGGGCATATATGCTTAGCTTAGATGAAACTTTCTTAGATGAGAAAGGATGTTGTAGTCCACCTTTGGTCTTCCATATCCAAGGAGGAGCATCTTGTGGAAGGGCTTCTCGATCTTTGGTACCAATGACTTGTTTCTCTATCTTGAGGTCTTTGCCCAGGAGGTAGAACCTTGCCACTATGGAGGTTGACTTGATCTCTTGAGGCAAGGTGGTGGAGGTTCTACACGCATTTCAAGCTCTCATAGCCTCTTATGGGACTCTCAAAATCGATGATTCCAAGTCTATCTCAAGAGGTGAACCCATAATGAGTTGGAAAGTCAACTCGAATTAGAAGGAAGATTAGAATTGTTATAGTTAATTAGACTTGAAGAGTTATCGTTAGGAATAGAAACAACTCATCAAGAGACATAGATGTAATTCAAACCTTCAATTTCTTGGAATTATTTGGAGGTACAAAGTAGAAGTCAAGTAAGTGAGTGGAGTAAGATTTGATGCCCTTATCCATCTGAGAGTTCTACTAGTAGAAGAAATAGAAGAGCTAGAAATGGAAGAAGTTAGTGTGGAAGAAGTGAAGGGGTGGAGGTGGCACGTCGATTGTATGCTAAGGGCTATCCTTGGAACATGCTGCTTCTTTGCAGCTCCCACTTTCCTAGAGTTGGCAGCAACTTGCAAACCTTCCTTGGTGTTGGAGGTTTGAGAACTTCACTACAAGGAAAGCTTCTTGATCTTATTATTTTCTTAGAGGTTTTAGACAAAGAAATGTCCCAACCTTCTTTGGTTTTGGTAGGATCACTTGTATCCCAAGGATTACCCTAATGGAACTGGAAGGTTATTCCATAAGGTATTCCTTTGGGATAACTATAGCACTAGTCTTGAAACTGTGTTCAAGCCAATCCTTGAATGTGAAGCAATCCTCCAAAATGTGGCCTAGCATACGGTGGTAAGGGCAAAAGTTTGGATCATGACTTTTGCCTACTTCCTCCGGTCTCCTAGGCTCGGGTAGCTAAAATCAGGTTTCTTTAAGAGATTCTTAAAGATCTTTCTGATTACCTCTCTCTTAAAAGAATAAGGTTTGTTTAACTTATCTAAAAGAGTATGGACCATAGCTACGGCGGTGGATGCATGCCATTCTTGTGGTGGTATGGGCGGTGGTGCCGGATGGAGGCGTGATGGAGGATGGGTTTGCCTCGGTGGTGGCAAAGGAGATGGAGGCTACTGAGGTCATGGTTACTTGGACTTATCTCTAGCTGGTTGCTTCCTTTTGTCAACTAATGCTACTACTCCAAGTTTCTTTTCATAAACCTTATTGCTTGCTTGGTGATCTTGAAAAGGAAAGGTTGGCCTCTCCTTGTAGACTAGCCACCTTGTTGATTAGCTTCTCAAATGTCTTGATAGTGAAGCCCTTAAGCATGAAGGTGACTGAGCCATGGATATTCTTTAAGAGAATCTCAATGGCATGTTGTTCAGATAGCTGTGGTTCACACTTCATACTTAGATTACGCCATTGGAGAATATAATCAACAAGTGACTCATTGGAGTGCTGTTGTGCTACAACGAGATCACTTACATTAACCCTTTGATGAGCTCTAAGAAATCACTTGATGAAGAGTTGCTCTAACTCAAATATCTTTCTTGAACCATTGCGTTCATACCAATCAAAAGCAATACGCTAGGCTTAACAAAGACTAAGAGTAAAAGCAGCCACTGTTGCAACGCAGTGAAATATATCGCCTTGGGTTCCACCATCAAAGCTCTTGAAGGAAGGAGGCAAAACCCTTGGGATACTGGATAGCATTAAATTCCTCTAGGTAGGGTCTACCCTTTGAATCGATGATCCTCCCAGGGCTTGAGCCAAAGCTTCCTTCACCTGCTATTCAACCATGGATTTTAGATCTTTTTCTTGTATGGAGGTACTTTTCACTACCTTCCTATATAGGCTAGTGCTACCTTGCACAATGGGAGGTAGAGTCTTGATTAAGACATGCACTAACTCAGGTCGACATTGGATAATAAGATGAACCGGAGGCTTATTTTTGAAGCAACACACCACTGCTAACAAGTCTGATGTGCCATCATCAATCTTGCTCATCCTTATAGCGATGTTGAAGGTGTTGGGTGATTCGGTGTCTGATCAACCTCATCACCTTCCATGGCCTTTGTTCCTAAGAGATCTCTAGTATCAACCATACCCGGTTGAATCCCCATCAAGTCATCTTCGTTGGGATCGAAGATGACTCTCTCTTCATCGACCAAGCATACCCCAAGATCTCCTTTATTTTCCATAAAATAGTGTGCAACTATCTCATCTAAGGAACGATCTAACTCAGCAGGTACAAATAGTTTAGGCTGACCAGTGTGATCACTATCGTGAACTGAGAGGCGCCAGCCCTCGCCTGTCACTAGGGAGTCAATCTTGTGCAAAATGTACTTACTAGATGAATGATACTCTTGACTGATAGTGGCTATAATAGGGGTAACAGTCCTAGGATGTTCCTCTACCACTGCTGTAACTGAACTGTCATCTAGAATATCTATGATAACTATCACCATCTCCACATCCGGCTGTATGGACGGAGTTGGTGAAGGAACGACCACGATGTTTCGGGGTCACCACTCCTTCCGCACCACCACTAGGGTAGAAGGTCGAGTAGGAGAGCTCAGCCCTACCACAATGGGTGGTGTAGGAGGGGTAGGATCCCTTGGTCATAGCTGGATCACCAACAGGGTACATTTTTCCCCAGATGTGGCCTTCATGGCCTTAAAAAGGGAGATGCGACCAGATCGAGATGGCAGATGAGGTAGAAGGTGGAGACACCACTTCTCTATGCAGAACTGCCTCCCATGGTGGTTTGGTCCAGGAGAATACTATCGATGGGTTGGGGCGGGTAGCATGCCGAAAAAAATCAACCAAAGTAAGCGTGACTGAACCTCTCATCACCGCTGGTAATGTGATGTATGCCTCATGGGCCTCTCTATGAATCCTTCCCCCACGCCATGGGGATAATGATCCAAGGTCAAACTATGTCCCAATTTGAGTGTCCGCAACACCGTTAGAAGATCAAAGGACATGACCTCCTACTCCTAGAAATTATGCACCACTGAGGAAGTGATGAACAATCCACCTAGTCTCTCTTGTCTAATCTAGAGAGGATGGAACTAGTTTTCTATAACCGGTGAAGTGATGATGGGAGACTCATCCATGAGGCCGCTAGCCTAGCTCTAGCTATCCAGTGTGAAACCATCATTCTCTTATTCCTATGGGTGCAGATGGGAGGAGTGCGAGCTAGACCATACTCAAATGTGGGAGGAAACTGAAACTGGGGAGCCACCCTTGGAGGGTACAGATGGTAAGGTGCTAGCCCGCACTAGGGCAAAATAAGAAACTCTAGCATGAACTGCACAAGAACCGGCATCGCGACTACTGGAACTAATACCAAGTCCAGTCGACATAGCTTTCCTCTTCTGAGGAGACATTCAATCAAGGTAAGTCTATCTGATGCTTCCTACCACCTTCATCCTCTGTGGTGAGGGAATGCCAAGTGATCTTCCCTCAAATCCCCAGCCAAAGTGAATCAGGTGGGTATGGTCTAGATGGGGGAAGTACGCCTGATCTAACGCTAGATCCATACTGTGGGGGAAGGTGAAGACAAAATTTTGAGAACTGGCCATTTCACGATAACCGAAATCAATTGTAGCACATTGAAAGAATCTGCAATGAGAAATGAACTTGTATCAGATTTCTATCTCCATAGATTTTTTTGAATTTTGAATTTTGAAAATTTGAACCCACATCCAATAACTTGGAAGTGTTTAAGTGGGGTTCAAATGGATTTAAGAAGATTGATTGAAAGAGGAATTTGAATATGAATCCAAACTTCAACAAATTTAGGTATGTTGAAATATGGATTCAACATTTTTGATAGGATGCTTCCATAGGTTCATTGATGTTTTCAATTTGAATTTTTGTGATGAGGACCCTTTCCTTTAACAATTTGGGTATGTTAAAGTAAGGGTAAAATTAGTTTTGTTTTGTTTGATTGTTTTGGAATTTCACTTACTTAGCAAATTCAGGTGTGCTAAGTAAAGTGAAACTGATTGTTTCTTTTTTTTTGTGAATTTTGTTTTGTTTTGATTTTTGAAAATTTAGAATTCTTACTTAGCAAATTTAGGTATGCTTAGTAAAGAATCTAAGTGTGTCTTGTTTAATTTTTGAAAATATGTTTCTTAGCAAATTTAGGTATGCTAAGAAAATCCTAAGTGTTTCATTTGTTTGGAATATTTTTTTTGAAAAGGATAGGATCCTTAGAAAATTTGGTATGCTAAGGGAATCCTAAGTGTTTTATTTTGTTTTGATGTGTTTTGAAAGTGACAAGCAAATTTGGTATGCTAAAGATGAAGTCCCACTTGGTTTTGAAATGGAAATTTCACATAGCAAATTTGAGTATGCTAAATGAACCCAAATGGTGTGTTTTAAAATTTTGATTTCATTTTGGTTTTGAAAATGGAAAATTCTCTTAGCAAATTTGGTATGCTAAGGAAGAAGTTCCAAAGGAAATTTTATTTTGACTTTGGAAACTTCACTTAGCAAATTTGAGTATGCTAGGTGAAGTTCCAAAATATGTTTTGAAAAATGTTTGCTTTTGGGAATTGAAAACTTTACTTAGTAAATTTGAGTATGCTAAATGAAGTTCCAAATATGTGTTTGAAAATTTTTGGATTTTTGAATTTGAATACTTCACTTAACAAATTTGGGTATGTTAAATGAAGTTCCAAATGTGTTTTGAAAATTTTGAAATATGATTGTTGATTTTGATATTGGGTTTGGAAACTTCACTTAGCAAATTTGATTATGCTAAATAGAGTTCCAAATGTGTTTTGAATTTTTAAATTTGGAGACTTCACTTAACAAATTTGGGTATGTTAAATGAAGTTCCAAAAGGTGTTTTAGAAAATTTTGAAATATGATTGTTGATTTTGAATTTAGATTTGGAAACTTCACTTAGCAAATTTTAATATGCTAAATGGAGTTCCAAATGTGTTTTGAAAATTTCAAAATATGATTGTTGATTTTGATTTTGGATTTGGAAAGTTCACATAGAAAATTTGATTATGCTAAATGGAGTTCCAAAAATGTATTCTAAAAATTTTGATTTTGGAATTTGGAGACTTCACTTAACAAATTTGGGTATGTTAAGTGAGTTCCAAAATGTGTTTTGAAATTTTAGTTTTGGGATTTGGAGACTTCACTTAACAAATTTGGGTATGTTAAATGAGTTCCAAATGTGTTTTGAAAATTTTGAAATATGGTTATTCATTTTAAGATTAAAGCAAAACAATTTGTATGTATGAAATTCCAAAATGTTGTTTGAAAATTTTTGATTTTGGATTTGAAAACTTTACTAAACAAATTTGGGTTTGTTAAATGAAGATCCAAAATATTGTTTGAAAAATTTTTTAAATATGATTGTTGATTTTGATTTTGGATTTGGAAACTTCATTTAATAAATTTGGGTATGTTAAATAAAGTTCCAAATGTTGTTTGAAAATTTTTGAAATATGATTGTTGAAGTTTTAATGTTTTGAAAAGAGGACTTCCATTCAACAAATTTAGATATGTAGAATGGAGATCAATTTTATTTTTGAAATATAAAAATTTTATTTTCTGTGTGATTGTTGCTTTTTGAAAGAGAGGAACTCCAACTTAAAACATATGTGAAATATGTTTAAGTGGGATTTCTTAAATGATATTTATTTTTAGTTGGGAATGAAATATTCATTTAATAAATTTGAGTATGTTAAATGAAGATGTTCATGTGTGCTTTTTGAAAATTTTAATTTTGTTTACATATGAACTTCTCATTCAATAAGTGTGAGTGTATTGAATAAAAAAAATTCATGTGTGCTTTTAAAAGTTTATGATTATGTTGGTGATTTTTGGAAAGGATGATTATTCATTTTATTTTGAAAATGAAATCTTCATCAAAGTGAATTGAAAGAAGATATTCATTTGTCATTTTGGAAAATTTTAGTAATTATTTTTGAAAATCCCTACATGTAACAACTATGGGAATTGTTAAATTAAGGTGACAAAATTTTGTGAAAAATATTTTATTAGGTGCATTATTGAAAAGGTGCTTTTGAAAAAGCAAAGTTCTTTATGGAAGATTTATTATTTTAGGATGAACCTTTCCTTATCATGAAAATGATAAGGAGGAAGTCTTTAAGATGTTTTCTCTTTTTATTTAGATTTATTCATTTTACCCATTGGAGAACCCAAAGGAGGTTTTAAGACCAACAAGGAATGCGGTCCAAAAACCTAAAGATGTTTGCTAACTCAACTCAAGAATGAAATGAGCTAAGTGCCAACGGAAAGAAGGATAGTCTTGGGTTCATACTAAAGTACAAACCCACTATCGATACTCAAAGACAATGATCATTTACTAAAGATGGAGAGAGGAACCATCCCTAGGGAGTCACCAGAAGGGTGTGTGGAGAAAATTTCTTGATAAGGGTAGATCGGAGTCGCTTTTCAAATTTTTTGGTGAGAAATGAAAGAGGACATGACCCTTATAGAAATTCATCTTAGTAAGATATCATGTAGATCCGTAGATGTACTTATTCAGGTGATCTAGTATGTCATCAAGAAAATAATGTACTATCTCAAAAGACATAAGTCACTACTCTTTAATAGACCTAATCACCTCAATAAGGACTCCTAAGAATGATGGGTCTGCATATGTACCAGAGATTCTTCCCCTACTCTACATGGAAAAGTAGAGCAGGGTTTATTTTAAATCGGGTTCGTTAAGTTCCCTACAGGAGCAAGCCCCCATAGTTAATTACATCCTAAGGGACAGGATCCCTTAGAAAAACTCTTGATTAAGGTAAATGATCACTGTCTTTGAAGATTTGAATAGGAAAGGACTATCAATCGATTGGTTTATGTTTGAAGATCAAATGGGATTGATCAAGATTTTGGCTAAGTTCATTAATGGAAAACTAATGACTTAAGGATATTTTAAATTGGGAATTTAATTCTTGGATTTGATTTGATTGATTTATATTTATATTTCATTTATATATATGAATATAAATGAGAATATAAATGAGTTTTGAGAAAATCCCAAGGGTTTGAATAAAGTTTGATCAATGAAGTTAAATCCATTAAAAGGAATTTAAAGGTTTTAAGGAGAATTTCATGAATTGATTTTGAATTTTGAATTTGATGGGGTTTGAATTTATATTTCATTTATACATGTGCATATGAGAATATAAATGAGGTATGAGAAAATCTCAAAGGTTTGAATAGGTTTGAATCATGATTTTGGTTAAGTCCTTAAGGGAAAATTAAAGACTTGAGCAAAATTTGGACTTAGGAATTTTGATGGATTTTGATCATAGGTTTCAATCATAGATTTCAATCATGGATTTCAATCATATGGAGTTGATTTGAGTTTGGAGAAACTCAAATAGAATTGATTTGGAGTTTGACTTGAAAGAAGGAAAGTGAGGAATGGTTTAAACTAAGGGTAGGAAATTTTTCTAACACCTCTAAGGCATGACCTATTCTTATGGCTAACTCTTCTAAGTCTTCTAGGGCTAGGTTTGAGTATCCACCCAATCACTAGATGTGTCTTAAGACTAAGGATCTCTTAAAGTCTAAGAGGAGTTCTTTGTCTAAGTTGGAGGGTTTGAGAGCTCATTCTAAAAATGAGGTCAACAGGGTGATAGGAAAATTTGCCTACCCTATAGCTTGAACCACATTCCTCACTTCCTTCCTTCAAGACAACCTCCAAATCAAATCAACATCAAACCGAAATCAATTCCAGCTTAATTGATTTTTTCCAAACTCAAATCAATTTCAAATGATTGAAATCCATGATCAATTCCAAATGATTCAATCTTATGATTGAAATTCCAAGTTCAAAATATTTCCTAAGTCCTCTCATTCCCTCTTAAAGACTTAGCCTAAATCAATTCCAAATCAATTCAAAGTCATGAAATTTTCTCATAACCCATTTATATTCTCATTTATATTCACATATATAAATGAAATATAAATTCAAATCAAACTAAATCAAAATAAATCCAAATCAAAATGATCTTTCCTAAGTCACTTTGATTCCTCTTATGAACTTAGCCCAAATCAAGTTCAAATCACTTCAAATCCTTGAAATTTTCTCATAACCCATTTATATTCTCATTTATATTCACATTGATAAATGAAATATAAATTCAAACAACCAAACCAACTCCAAAAATCAAGCTCAAATTTAATCAAAATCCAACCTATGTCTTTCAAGTCGAAATCTTGAACGTAGCCAAATCAATTTCAAATCAAGCCAAACTCTTGATTTTTCTTCATGATACAATTAATCCTTCAATAATTAATCTAAATATAAACACAAACTTCAATCATCAAACCAAAACTCAATTGAAAAATTAAACCCAAGTCAAACTCATGTTCACCCTTTTGAACTTGAAATTGTCAAATGTATCAAAACCCATTTGACTTCAAACCACTTGCAAATCGATTTATTTTTCAACTATAAGTCCATATGTGATTTCAATCAAACTCAAATCAAGCTTTGACCAAGCCATTTAACCTACTTAGGCTCCCTTGACCCAAAGTGACCTAAAGTACCCTTATGAGTCAAATTCTAATCTTAATCAAATTAAATTGAACTAAGCTGAGCTAAGCCTCTCATCATAATCAACAATCATTATGAGATGATCAATCACTCAAATTGGGTCAAACCAAGTCAAACCAAGTCAAACCTAAGGGTTGACCAAGTCAATCCTTAGCCAAAAATGAAACTCAACATAGCCAAAATCCACCATAGGCCAAATTGATTGAAACTATTGACCAAAACTCATTCACGATTAATATTTAAACTTGACCAAGTCAACCTTGGAGCCTAACCTAGCCCAATTGACCCAAGTTGAGACCTAAAAGGTCAAATTGAGCCAAACCCAAATACAAACCAAATTGATTGGAAACAAAGATACAAATCCATTTCATATAACCAATGAAACCTAAGCCAATCCATGACCTAACCAAATAGGTCAAATGGGTCAAATTGGTCAACTTGACTCATTTGACCTAAATGAACTAAATTGAACCAAAACCAAATATAAATCAAATTGAATCAAACCAAAGCCACCAAAATATTTCAAATGGTCATATGAACTTGTCCCAACCTTTGGTTTGACCCAATTTGTCCAATTGGTCAACTTGACCCAAGTTGACCCATTTTGACCTAAATGGGTCAACATGAGCCAAATCACATCAAACCAATTCCAAATTCAATGAAACTTGGCATAACCTATTTTTCAAACATATCAAACATATTCAAATTGAAACCCAAGCCAAATGACCATTTTACCCCTATTCCATATGGAAAATTTTGGCCAAATCCACTTAGAATTTGGTCAAATCCTCTTCATGACCACTTAGAACTCTCTTAGTGGACCAAGTGTACACTAGGGAGTGTGGTGCACCTAGTCCAATGGGTTTGGATCAGCCCAACCTAGCCTAAGGTCAAAACTAATCACCTCACTTGAAATTAAGCACATGGAATCAACCCTCCACCTTGTTTGAGCACATGGACACCTCACCCACTCCTCCTCTGTCCAAAATTGAATGCCATGCCACTCTAAATTGCTCAAACAACCCATTGAATAGGGTCAATTGGATCAAAATGGCAAGCTCCTACACGCCTTCGATTCATGGGGAGATATACTCCCCTAATTCCATTCAATCTGACCATACTGAGATTAAGGAAGTTGAGGAGCCATTGCCAAGTGATCCCAAGCTTCCTAGAGTGATTTCAACTTCTCTATTTTCAAATTTTCTAAAATCAAAAATAGGGGAGCTCCATTGAAATTCAAACCTACTCCACACTCAATACAGATCACTTTGCAAGCTTCATCGGAGCTCGATTGAACTCACCCAAGCCTTCACATAAGCTCAAAAAAGTAGGGAGGCTACTCTTGATCAAGATCGAGCCTACTTGAAGGGACCTTGGCCTCTAGAGATCCATCCAATCTCAAGACTCAAACTCAACAAAGATTTGTCTCCACTAGAGCTTCTTCAAGGAATCGAGCTGATCACCTCTAGTGGTGTTTAAACCGAGCATAATTTTAATTTTGTTTGGATCTTTATGAAGTGTTTTCATCCCATGAGATTCTAGCCGTTAGATTTGATCCCCCTTGCATGTTGATGGCATAGGCTGAATTGGGATCAATCTGAGCTCAATCAAGATCGAATCATGCCTAAGATGGATGTTCTTCTAGGAAATAATGAGACAGATCATGGTCTCCATCCGCATTTTGGATGGATGGCCATGATCAAAGACATAGATACCACATTTTATCCCTTTAGAATCGTGGATTTAACCTCAACCGTCCGATCCTTGATCGGACGAATGAGGAGAAAGTGAGCGTAGACGCGACTAATATGACAACTTAAATGAATCACAGCCATGTGGAAACGGCCCACTTGGCGTCGAAAAAAATTTAATTATCTTTAAATCACCTAATCATGGAAACTTCCTAAATTAATATTTAAGCCTAGAAAAATCAGGAAAATATGAAATAAATTGCATTGGATATATAATAGAACATAGAATATTCTAAAAATGATTTCAATGGATAGTGCTTTGCTCTGGATTTGGGTTTTATTGATGTTATTTCCAATTACCTCAATTAACGAATCCCAAACTTCTTGTACATAATTAGTGGATGACTCTCCCTAATTTTCTTGGGATTTATTGGTTGTTTAATTAGAGAATTGCTAATTCATTCCTTAATCACTTAATGTAATTGCTTATTAAGGGTATATAATTAGTGGTTTAACCCTTTGATTGAGTCAATTAAGTTTTGCTTAAGTGAATATAAGGTTTAGGGAATAATTTTGGGATACTTTCCTCAAGATATTCCTTAAACCCCCTTTCTTCCTTAATCCAACTTTAATTAAGGGTTAATTCACTAACTAACCCCTTAATTAATTTCATAAAATTCTAAAAATTTTTAGAACTCAATTAATCTATTTTGGATATATGCTTAGGTGTTCAAGAGCCTAAGTACAATTAAGGAAATCAAAATTCAACTCACATGTGTGAGAGGTGTTATAAAATTACTTAAAATAAACCCCTTAGCTTAATTAATCCTTAATCATGAGCTAATTGCATTAGGTACCTTTCTTTCTTAGGTGCATTACTAATTTAAATTCCTTGTGTGGTTTTATGTCATATCATCTGCTCATAATTATTTGATTACCTATGCTAAAGTGGTGTAGGTAAGGGGTAATTAACACACTTAATTCCTATCTTAACCTAAGCAACATCTAAAAATCAACTAATAATCCTAATAACAAACTAAATCAACAAACATATGTGGGAATGGGTTAGGAGTAGCAAAATCATGTCATATTTCTCAAATTAAATCAAACTCAAAATAAAATCAAACCTTCCTTAAAAATAACTTGATTTGTTTTAAGCTTTCTTATTTCATAAGATTGTCTTTAGAAATTAATTAGGGTGAATGTGTTTACATGCTTTCATCACTTTAGTTCTTTCTAACATGCTAAATGTGTATGTCATATGAATTTCATGCATTCATGCTTTTCAAAATCAAATTGAAAATGAATTGTTTTCTTTATGTCAAATTGCATATTTTGCTAAAGTAAAAAATATGAATGACTATTATCACTAAATCCAAAACTATTTTCAAAATCTATAAATCAAACACCTAAAATTGAAAGTGTGCTACTTATAATTATTTATAAGCTTGCATGTGGATATAAATATGAAGATGTGCATAGCTTTTCCTTCTTTTCTTTTTAGCATAGTTTTGAATAGGATTTGGCAAAGTGTATGGTTCATTTGAAAAGAATACAACACTTGCCTAACCCCATTCCTATTCATTCCTATGATATTACTTAAGAAGGATATCCACACTTGTACATATAAATTGCATAAATAAAATAAACAAACAAATAAAAACATTTTGCATCTTTCTTTTATCCATTCATTTCTTATACGTATGTGTTTGTATTTAAGGAAAGTCGTATATTAGTCAAACCCGGCGATTTTAAGTAGACTAAGTAGGTCTTGTACCTTACACCCCGGTTAACAATGGTGTCGTCTTTATGTCTTTCATACATACATGTGCATGTGAATAATGGATAAAAGAAACCTCTTTTCTACTTAATGAAAGTCATGCATCAATTCCAATTTTCTTAAGTAACATTTCTTAGCATTCATCATAAAGTGCTAAATATTTCATTTGTATGTATAGATATTTAGATTATTTCATATGCATGTTATACATGTTGGGAAAGAAATGAAGTGATGTGTGTTTGTGATAATTCACTTTACTTAATCTAAAATGCATTTCTTTTGATAGGTTTATTTGGGAAAATCTAAACTTAGGATTAATTAAAACATATAATAAAACATTCACTAAACAAAATTAAACATGAATATACTTTTGAAATTACTTAAGGTAGGGAAGGAAAGAGAAGTTCTCTTCTCTTTTCCCTCACTTTACAACACTTACTAATTAATTGTAGGATTCATTCAAACCTAAACAAAGCATCAAATAAAATCAACCCAAATCAACTAAACACTTAAATGAAATCATCCATCTAAGTTGAACATCTTCACACTTAGAAAATCTAAGCCTTAAAGCCATAACTAAGCATACCACACAAACCTTTTAAAGCACACACATTAGTTAAGTCACCACTGATTTAGGTTGTGGGTGTATGGTTTTGATGTTTATTTTTTGTGATGTATTGTTTCTAGTCCGATGTTAGGTGAATGTGCATAGAATGAATGGTAGGATGATTTAGTCTAACCATTATTTTCTATGGGATTGTGCTTATTGTAATAAAATATAAATACTTTATGCAGTATTACACCTAAGCATAATAAGCCGTGGACTTGGTTACCCATGTGGGTGCTAAGTCCAATATACATGCTTGAGATTTATATGGTTTGTTTAGTTAATCTCTATTTTGCAGTGTTAGTTAGATTTACTTTTCTTTCATGTAAATTTTATAATTAGATTTTGGAATGAAATTATGGGGATTAGATTTATAAAATCATCTTATGTACCATGTGAAGCCTTTGATATCCAATTAACCATCCAAAAGAAGGAACCAAAAGAAGGAAGAAAAAAGAAGAAAAAGATGAAGAAAATGAAGACCCCATAACATGAATTTTACATTGTAAAATTAATTCATTTTAACTGGGAAGGCAGAGCCACCCAATTTTGGTTTTCTTTTGTGAAGTGAGTTATAATATATTTCATATTTATGATATTTAATTCAGATATATTTTATACATTTTGATATGTTCTAATAAGATGATAAAATATAAAGAGAATTCAAAATTAAGAAGAAGAATGATGATGTATGACCTAGATAACGATTAAGCTCTTAGGGAAAAATAAATCTTCTACAAAATTAAATAACTCAAAATTAAAAATAAATAATTCATAATCTCATTTAAAGCCTAAGTTAAAAATCAAGATAAAAGAATTAGCAACCATTTAGTTGGATGAGTATTTCTTTTATAACATCATGCATAAAAGTATATTATTTCACTCTTGATTGGAGGGCTTCACCTTTGCTAGAGAGACCTTTGAGAGCCATGGTGGAAACACACCTTCCCTTCCTAATTTTGGCCCATAATCTTATTTCTCATGCATTAGGCATATGAATCCTATAAGCCTGAGTCAAAATGATTGTTCAAAAATAGAAGTAAAATATAATATGTTTTGTAGCCTAAGTCACATGATCTAGTCTCTTATGGAGTGAGTTTAAGGACTTAGTCTCTTTCTAAAATAAATAATAGCATAGCTATCTTGCATAAAACATATAACATGAACTTAAAATTGTAGGAGTTAGTTGGCGACCACCCCCAGGCAGTTGTAAGTCCATGCAGTTAGGTGGTTTGTCCTCTCTTGTGGAGGCAAATCGAAAACCCATTTTTCACCTTAGATTTAGGACATGATTTTGTCTTTTGCCAAAGCTCCCTAGATTAGGTTATGAGGTTACTTCTCTCTTCTATGGGCCATAAGAATAAATCCTCACCTCTTAGGCATTTTCATAACCTTGTATTGTGGAATTATAAGCCTAAAATTCTAATAAAAATTCAATTCAAATAAATAATTCAATTTCAAAAATGTAATACCCAACCATAAGATACTTTGATGCTCGAGGTTTCCAGCATTGTCATCTCCTACTTATCTTCCTTTGGCTTCGATAATAACTCTCTCTCTCTCTTTGATCAATCCCATTTGATCTTCCAAAATAAATTAATTGATTGATAGTCCTACCTATGAAATCTTTGGAGAGAATGATCATTTACATGGAGTATTCTAAATCCCCTTCCTTGATGTAATTAAATATGGGGCTTGCCTGTAGAGAAACTTAACGAACGATTTAAAATAAACCCTACTTTACTTTTCATGTAAAGTAGGGAAAGAATCTCTGGTGCACATGCAGACCCATTATCCTTAGGAGTTCTTATTATGGTGATTAGGTCCATTGTAGGGTGATGACTTCTATCTTTCGAGATAATATACCTCTCCTCAATATCGTACCTGATCACCCTCAATAAAAATATCTACGGATCTACGTGGTATCAAAATGCATAAAAAAGTATATTTCTATCTTCATTTTATTCCGCATAGAGTGAAGATGGAAGTTTATATTCTTTAGAAATTGATAGAACATATAAAATTTCACTACATTGCCCTAACTTCTAGACTACACACATAAAATCATAGAACCCAATCTAAAATATTACATCATAAAACAAAACATCAGTCCACAACAAAGCACTATCCTAACCTAAGTCTAGAATCATAATCCTAGGCTCGTGTGTGAGTTCAACTAAACTTGAATCAAGCTATGATCAAGCCAATTAACCCATGTAGGCTCACTTGATTTAAAGTGGCCTAAATGATCTTTTTTAGCCAAATTCTAATCCAACCCAGATTGGATTAAACTAAGCCCATCCAAACCTCACAACATGATCAACAATCATCCTAGGTTAATCAATTGTCTTAAATATGGTCAAACCAAGTCAAACCTAGCCTTTAACCAAGTCAACACTTAACCGAAATGAAACCCAAACTAGGCAAAATCCACCATATGCCAAATTGATTAAATTCATTGATCCAAACCAACTCATAATCAATGATTGAACATGATCAAACCTTAACTTGATCCAAACCAAGCCTAATTGGCCATTTGACCCATGTTAACCCAAATTGGCTTAAAAAGCTAAAATGGGTCAAATCAAGATTTGATCCAAATTGATTACAGCCAATGGTTCAAGTTCATTCCAAATCACTTATTGAACTTGATCGAAGCCATGATTGAGCCCAAGTTGACCAATTGGCCAACTTGACCTAACCTAGCCTAAATTGACCTAAAGGGTCAAATTAGCCAAAATCTAAATTAATTCCAAATTAAATCAAATCAAAGCCTACAATCATTTTCAATTAGCCAATTGAACTTGACTCAACACCTAACCTAACTCAATTTGATCAAATTGGTCAAATTGGCCAACTTGACCCATTTGACCTATATGAATTCAAATGAGCCATAACTAAATCCAAAGCAAATTGAATCAAA
This sequence comes from Cymbidium sinense, assembly GCA_021442155.1. Taxonomy (NCBI): domain Eukaryota; kingdom Viridiplantae; phylum Streptophyta; class Magnoliopsida; order Asparagales; family Orchidaceae; genus Cymbidium; species Cymbidium sinense. The sequence goes on along the minus strand of CM038232.1, from coordinate 89,122,831 downwards.
CCAATGACACTAATAGACTCAAATTGGTCATGTGAACTTGACCCAACCCTTGGTTTGACCCAACCGAACCCAATTTGACCTAAATTGGTCAAATCAAGCTAAGTCAAATCAATTAAACTCCAAACCACTTGAAATTTTGGGCTAACCCACTTTTGACCTTACCCAAATCTATCCAAATCAAACCCATAGCTAAATGACCATTTTTCCCTTGGGTTTAGGGCATCCCATTAGATAAGACACATGCTTATTGAGTCATTCTCTCCCCATGTCCACTTAGCACCCAACCATAGGCCCACATAGGCACCTTGGACCATGGCCGACTTGACCCAAAGGTGGTTGGGTCGACCAAGATCCATGGGGAGGTGAAATCACCTCCATTTATTGGAACACTTGAAAGCCATAAGATACCCACTACTCCCTTGGCGCCACTCTCACACCCTCACTCAGAAGCCACTAACATGATTCCACCCAAACCAAGCTCCCCATGGTGACAAGCAGCAAAATTCCAAATCAGGCATGGCCATCTGATCCAAGGAATGAGGGGGTATACCCCCCTCATTCTCACTCAAGCTCACACATTCACACTCGATTCAACCCTAGCAGCCAAGGAGAGGAATCCCAGAGCCATTTCTAAGGTTCACCAAGCTCCACAAATCACCATTCTCAGTTTTACTCAAAACTGAAATAGGGGAGCCTCAATCTAATTCCCATTTGCTCGAATCTCCACCAATGTGAAATTAACTTTGCATACACCTTCCTTGGAGCCAATAAAGCAAGAATGAATCATTTCCAAAGCATCTCGATGGTTGGAGGGTAGATTTTGACCAAGCCCGAGAACCTACACCTAGTGGATTGGTCTTCCAAGCAAACTACACCAAATCAAAGCTCGTGCGGCTCAATAGAGCTTTGTTTCTACCAAATGAAGCTTCCTCAATCATTGGAACCATCGGTCATAAGCTCTGATGAGGTATTCCATTGAAATCGATCCTTGAATAAAAATAGGTTGGTCTTTTATGAAAGAAATTTCCATGTCATGCGATTTCCACCATTGGATTTGATTATTGTGCTTCCCTGAAGGTGTGGGATCATTTTCATCTCTATCCGAGCTCAAGTGAGCTCAGATCGAGCGACCATTGATGGATGGTAGCCATACTTCATCGCTCGGGAGGAGATAGATCATGAATTGTCCATCCCACGTGATTAGAATGGACGGTTCTGATATAATCATGCTTAGAACCCCTGATTAATCCTTCGAAACCATGAGTTTAATCGTGGTCCTCCCATCGTAGATGGGACAGTCTACGAAGATACCACGTGTGCTGCCATCCCAATCAGCACTCAGATGTGACAACTTAAATTGTGAATCTCGTTGCGCCACATGAAAAGCGTGCCACATTAGCCGCCCAGTGGCCTGAGCGAATTAAGGCTTTAATTAGGGCTAATTAATTAGTTTTTAATCTTAAAACTTCCTAAATTCATAATTAATTGTAGAAAAATCCAAAAATACACTCCTAGGCTCATTTTAAAGATATTTCATAGTATAATTTACAAAAATTATTATTAATTAATTTTGAATAGTGGATTTGGTTTAATTATGGTTTAATTAGAAATATAATTAGTATAATTACTTCCTTATTAATCATCCAATTAATCTCAAAACTTTCTTTGCATATTTAGGGGATGACCTCTGCCTCCTCTATTTTTTTCTGAGATTTTATTGGTTGCTTAATTAGAAAACTAATGTATTAAGCCTTAATCACTTTCTTAATGTAATTAGTAATAATTAAGTAAGTGAACATTAAATTACTCAATTAATTAAGCTTATTAACCACTATTAATGATGATGAAATCTAGGGAAATGGATTGGGACTGCCTCTTCCAATCTTTTCTTTAAGTTTTCTCTAATCCCTCTTAAGTAATTACTTAATTAGCACCCCTTAATTAATTAATAAGATTACTCAAAATCCAAATAATACCTGAACTTTAATCAACTAATTGAAAGGATTTAGGGGTTGAGACTTAGGCTCCCTTCTTTGTCTCTTTCTCTAAGCCCATCTCATTTAGATTGGTTAAGATTAATTAAGGTTTAATTAGTTAATTAATGACCTTAATTAATTCATTTGAACCTATTTCTCTAATTTAATCATGGGTAGCTCTTTGGGTCTTCAATAACCCAAAAGCGGAGATAAAGAAATTATGGTTAGCTCACATGTGTGAGAAATCCATAAAGTAGTTAAGTGAGATCCCTTAAACTCAATTAACTATTAATCTTGAGCTAATTGCATTAGGCCCCTTTCATTTCTTAGGTGCATTCCAAATTTACTTTCAATATGGTTGCATATCATATCGGCTCATTATTAATTAGTTAATTAACTTAAGGTGATGTAGGTAAGGGTTAATTAATTCACTTAATTGATACCCTAACCTAATTAAATTATAAAATCAACCTAATTATTTCTTCCTTAAACCAAAATTAACTCACACATGAGGAATGGGTTTAGGACTAGCAAAGCTCTTTCAATTTCCTTAACTCAAATCAAACAGAAAGATGAAATAACATTAAAGAACTTTGTTTTATTTTAAGTGGCTTTATTTAGTATGATTGTCCATACAAATTAATTAGAAGGAATGATATTATATGCTTATGTTCTTTTATTTCTTTCCAATTATGTTAAATGTTGCTTGCCATATGTAATCATGCATTCATTTTTTTTAAAATTAACTAAATGAAATGATTTCTTTTATGTCTAATTGCATGTGTTGATTTAAATAAAATAAGTGTGGCTATTATCACTATTAAATCAAATGTTATTTTTGAAAGCTCTTAAATCAATTATAATGAATGGAGTGATGTTAATTATAAATAGTTATAAGTTTGCATGTGTTGATAATATAAGATATGCAATATGAAGTTCTCTTTCCTTATCTTATATATATTTATATAGGATTTACAAATGTATAGTTCATTTGAAAAGAACACAATATTTGTTTAAATCTATTCCTATGCATTTCCATGGTAAGACTTAGGAAGAATCTCATATCACATATGTAAATCATATAATCAAATCAAATATGACTTCTTGCATGACTTCTTCTTCTTCTTCTTGTGGTTCTTGGGTTACGAGGATTTAAGTAGCCCTAAATAGGAGTTGTATCTTACACCCCTGGTGTAGAAAATAATGGCAGCGTACTCACTTAAAACTCTTATACATGTGTATGTGTGATGTGGCCAATGAATAAGAATCATAAGTCAAACAAATGAAATACAATTTTTTGCATGGGTTCTTCCTATCCTTGTAGTTGTTTGTACATCAATATGTATCTAAGAAAAGTGGTATATTAGTCTGGACACCCCGGGTGAGGCTTTAAGTAGCCCTAAGTAGGTCTTGTACCTTATGCCCATGGTGTAGAAAATAACGGCGACATACTCACTTAAAATTTGTATACATGTGAATGTGTTTCTAGCTAATGGATGAAAAATCCCTCTTTTCTATTAAAAAGGCATGTATTCATAATTCAATCAAATGAAATACTTAAATTCTAAATACACTTCCTTGCATTTATCATTCAAGTATGCTAGAAATCTAAATTATATGTATATATTGCTTAGGATTTATTCATATGCATGATATACATGATGGAAAGAAATGAATGAATATGTGTTATGTGATAGTAATCCATTCTAATTAATCTTAAGAGGTCTTTTTTATTGAATAAGGTCATTTAGAGTGAGCCTAAACTTAGTATTAATTAAAAGACATAATAAGCCATTTACTAAAGGAAATTGATTAATTAGTAAATGGCTTATTTATTTGGAAATTGATTAAAGAGAGATTTCCTCTCTTTCTTCTTTTATAACACTTAGTGGTTAAGAGTAGACCATATGAAATAAAAGAAGACACTAAATAAAAATCTCCAAATCAATTAAATCACTTAAAGAGAAATCAACCCTTTATAAATTAAATCCCTCACATTTAGCAAATTACAACTCTAAAGCCTAGTTAGGACATACCACACAAGCTAATTCACACACATTAGACTAAGTCACCACTTCTAGCTTTATGTTAGGGTGGTGTATGGTTTGATGTATGATTATTTTGTGATGTATTATTTTTGACTGTATGTTAGGGTGTATGTGCGTGGCGGATGTTAGCGATATTAATTGTCATTTTCTGAGTTGTGTTTAAGGGGTCATCATAATAAAAATATAAATACTTTTGTTGTGCAGATTGCTTAGCCCCTAAGCATAACTCAAGTTAGGACATATGAGCTTGGTTACCCATGTATGGGGTGCTAAGTCCAAATTATTCATATAATTGCTTAGGTTCTATGGTTTGTTTAGCCAACATTTATTTTACAGTGTAGTTGGATTTACTTTCCTTCTTTTAATGCAATTTTGTATTAGGATTAGAATGAATGTTATTGGGGATTAGGATGAGCATTAGTTATAAGACCAAGTCTTATGTACCATGTGATACCTTTGGAGCAAAGCATATCCAAATCAAGCCAAAAGGAAGAAAGAAATGGAGCAAATCAAATGAAGAAATGGAAAGTGAAGAAATGAAGAAGGAAGAATGAAGAATGAAGACCCCCATAACATTCATCATTATTAATTGTAATTATTTTCTTGTAATCCGGGTTATATAAGGGTAGAGCTCGACTACCCACATTTCTTTTTCTGGTTGTACTATAGCACTCGACTACATCAACCTTTTATTCTTTTGTGATAGCTTTATAAAATTATTTGATGATTTGTTTAGCTTGTGTATTAGAAAAAGCAATATTTTCATAGTTTGTTTATGATTGGTGAGTTGTATGGCCTGGATGCGATTAGGCTCAACAACTCATAACCAAACTTTAAAATAATTCATAATCTCACATAAAAGTCTAGGTGTTAAATCAAGATAATAAAATATTTAGCAACCCCATTATCTGGATGTTGTATGTTTAATATCATGTATAATCATCTTATTTGGCTCTTGTTAAGAGAGGGCTTCCATCTTTGCCAGATAGAATGGGCTTAACCTTTAAAATCCTATGATGGAAGAACACCTCTTTCCCTTTTGATTTGGCCCATAATCAATTTCTCATGCATTTAGGCATACAAAATCCCATAGCCTATGTCAAAATAAATAGTTCTAAATTAAATGACAATTGATAAAAATTTGCATTAGATTTAAGTCATTACTCATACCCCTTATGCTCTAGTCTCTTAGGGAGTGGGTTTAAGGGCTTAGTTTCTTTTCTAAATAATAAAAGCCTAGCAATCTTGCAAAAGCATAGGACTTGCCTACATAGTTTTTAAAGCATTAGAGGAGTTAGGTAGCCACTCTAGCGATTTAAGTTCGTGTGTGGTTTACTCTCTCTTGTAGGTAAACCATATACACATTTTGCCTTAGATTTAAGTCATGCTTTGGCCTCGCCAAAGCTCCCAATTTAGGATCTGGTTGATGTTTTCCTTTCCTTTCTAAGCATAAATCCTCACCTCTTAGGCATTTTCACAATCTTGCATTGTGGGATTATAAGTCCTAGATTTCTAATAAAATTTTAACTCAAATAAATAAATATCCTTAATTTCAAATATATAAAGCCCAACCATAAGATAGATTGGAGTGCTCACTAGGTTTCTTAGTACCATGAGAACTCCCTACTCATCTCCTTTGGTTTCAATAATAACTCTTCCCTTTTGATCCATCCCTTGATCTTCTAAAAACAACCAATTTATTGATAGTCCTATCTTTGAATTCTTTGGAGACAATAATCCTTTTAATCAAGTATTCTTAAGGATTCAATTTTCTTAAGATATAATTAACTATGGAGGCTTGCTCCATAGGAACTTAGAACTTTTTAAATAAATGATGCTTTACTTTTCCATATAAAGTAGGGGAAAAATATCTAGTATATTCAAAGACCCATCATGGCTTAGGGGTCCTTATTAGATGATTAGGTCCATCATAGGGAAGTGACTTCTATCTCTCGAGATAGTACACTTTTTCTAGATGTCATACCCGATCACCTTAATAAATACATCATCGGATCTGCGTGGTGTCCCCTCACATATACACACACAATGAATTCAAAAATAAACACCACAGATTTTTCTGGCGACTCCACTAGGGATGGTTCCTCTCTCCATCTCTAGTAGATGATTGTTGTCTCCAAGCATCGATAGTGGACTTGCATTTTATGTGAGTCTGAGACTATCTTTCCTTCTATTGGTACTTAGCTTATTTCATTCTTATGCAAAGTAAGCCAACATCCTTTAGGTTTTAGGAACTCACTCCATGTAGACAAAATTTATCAATGAAGGGAGAGATAATAAAAATCTAGGACCTCCTTACCACTAGCTTGGTGAGGTAAGGTTCATCATAAATTTAAGAAAATAAATTCTTTCACAAAATGTCACTTTCCAAAGAACTCTTTTTGGAAATAGTCACTTTCATTCAACATACTCAAATTTGTTGAATGAAGATTATAATTTCAAATCATAACATAAAATTAAAACTCCACTCAACATATTTCACATATGCTAGAGTTTCTTTCTCTTTTCAAAATCAAGAAATCACATACATGGCATCAGAACATAACATTGAAATCTATTTAACATACTTAAGATTTATTAAATAAATTTCACCTCTATTTTGGAATCTTATTTGACATGCCACATTTGTCAAACAAAGGATTCACCTCTCTTTCCATAAAATAGAAGAATAGCACATCAAATACATTTGATTCCCACTTAAACATATCAAAGTTGTTAAGTGAAAATCTCATTTTCATATGCATCTGATTCCCACCTAACATGTCAAGGTTGTTAAGTGAGAATCTTATTTTCATGTTACATTTGATTCTCACTTAACATATCAAAGTTATTAAGTGAGAATCTTATTTTTCATGTCATATTTGATTACACTTAACATATCAAAGTTGTTAAAGAATCTCACTTTCATATACATTTGAAATTGTTAAGTGAGAATCTCATTTCCATGATACATTTGACTTTCACTTAACATATAAAACTTGCTAAGTGAGAGTCTCATTTTCATGAATCATATTTGATTTCACTTAACATATCAAATTTGTTAAGTGAGAATCTCATTTTCATGACATATTTGACTCCCCACTTAACACCAAATCTGTTAAGTGAGGGTCTCATTTCCATGTCACACTTGACTTCTACTTAACATACCAAGTTTGTTAAGTGAGAGTCCCATTTTCAAAACATATATCAATCACATTTGACTTTCTCTTAACATATCAAATTTGTTAAGTGAGAGTCTCATTTTCAATCACATTTGATTCTACTTACCAAATTTGTTAAGTAAGAATCTCTTTCAAATCATCACATTTAAGCTTTCACCTAACATACCAAATTTGTTAAGTATCCCATTTTCAAATAAAACTAAAATATAAATCACATCAAATTTGAAATTTGGACTTTCACTTAACATACCAAATTTGTTAAGTGAGAGTCCCATTTTCAAAAGTAAAGCAAAACAAATATCAATCACATTTGACTTTCATTTAACATACCAAATTTGTTAAGTGAAAGTCCAATTTTCAAACATAAATCAAACACATGTGGCTTCAACTTGACATATCAAATTTGTCAAAAAGCCCCATTTTTAAGTTAACATTTCACTCATCACAAGAAAAAGGTATTTCACAAAAAAAAAAAAAAAAATTCAAGCACACAATCACAACATCTTCTTAGCATACTCAAATTTGCTAAGTAGAGGTTCTTTCAAATCATCAATATTTTCAAACAAGTTATACAAAATACAAATATCTCCAAGAAAATCTTTTCTTGGATTTATGAACCTTGCCCAACCTACTTAAATTGGTTGAGTATGGGTTCTAAATCAAAATCATATGGCAAATTCTCTTCTCACATAATAAATCTCTTCAATAAAATCCCATTTAGCATACTTAAATTTGTTAAATGAGGGTTCAAATTCAAAAGGACAAATCAAAATCAACAATTCAAGTCAACACCAAGGCAAAAGATTCTCCTCCAATTTTACAAATCTCTTCATGCAATTTGAACCCCATTCAACGTAACCAAAATTGTTAAAATGTGGGTTTTGACTCAAGATCAAAAGATAAAATCAAGTAATAATAATTGAAGCAATCAAAGGAAAGGGATGCCACACTGCTCTCAAGATAAAAGAAGGTTGGGAAATTCCCTTATCATGAAACTCTAAAAAAGTAGTTTCTAGAACTAAGAAACTCTCTATATAGGTGCCTGAGGTAGCTCAAACCTCCAACACCAAGAAAGGTTTGCAAGTTGCCAATGACAACTTGAAGAAGGTGACAGCCCACTAGTAGTAACAGTCCACCTTACTTGCCCGGGATAGCTCAGTAGCACAACCACCGTCCAAGTCCAGCACTCCATCCATCATTACAGCTACTACTTCTTCCTCCACAAGCTCCTCTTCTAGCTAAAGGAGCGTTGTATCAGGAATAGGGCAATAAATCACTTACCCTTCTTACTTTATTAGATTTCTATCATGTACCTCCACCTAAGAGAAAATTAATGAAGAAAGCTTTCACTTACATCTTGTCCACTTTTGATACTCTAGATTTTATTCCTCTCAAAACTCTCCAATTGTAGAAAATAATAGTGATAGCTCTAGGCATTCCAATCCACTCTCTTCTAATTCAGAATCAAACTTTTCTTTTTTGAATCAACCGGGTTTACCACTTGAGATTGACTTGGAGTCAACTGACTCCGAGGATCTCATAGGAGAAGTTAGAACTGAGCGTAGAACTTTCCACTAAACCATCTCATGAAGTCAACCTCCATAGTGGCAAAGTTCTACCTCCTAGAGTAGAACCTCAAGATAAGGGTAAACAAGTCATTAGTTCTAATGATCAAGAAGGCTCTCGACAAGATGCTCCACCTATGGATATGCTTGTGGAGAACCAGCCCAGAGTTGACTATAATATTCACGCTCACCTAAAAAAGTTTCCAGCTGAACTAAGCATATATGATGCCCTTGTCTTATCCAAAGAAATGAGGGAGTCATTGATCAAAGCCCTTCTTGGTCTAGAAATATGCTTAACTCAGTTGACTGCTATTAAAGAGGAGGCATTTTATTCAAGAGAAGCCTGTAGAGTTACATTTATCAATGAAGACCTTCTTTTAGGGACAATAGAGCGTAACCATCCCCTCTACATCATAGTGGACATGGGAAGATTCATACTCTCCAAGGTATTAGTTGATCCAGGTGCATCAGTAAATATTATGAGTCTAAAGACCCTTGCCTACTTGAGCAATGACATCTCTGAACTCCGAGGAGATCAGATGATGTTGAGAGGATTCAATGAGCAAGGTGAGAGGGATTTAGGCTCTATAGTATAGCCATTGGAGATAGATGATTGGAAGATAGAAGCCAAGTTCTGCATAATTTATTCAAATATATCTTTCACTACTTTGCTCAACAGGCCTTGGATACATGGAAACAACACAGTTCCATCCTCTTTACATCAGTGCATCAAATTTTGAAGAGGTGGAATCGAGTATTGTGTCAAAAGAGACTTGAAGCCATTCTCAGTTAGAGAGGTCAAAATATATGAGGACACAACCTACTGTCTTCCTCCAAATCAAAAAGTCTATTCTTGCAAACTTAGTGAAAGTTCAAAAACAAAACCAACTCCTCTTAGCAGGTCCCTTTGAAGGTGACATTCAAGCTAGACAGCGATGAAGACTAGGCCTCCAAGCAAAGCATGAATGTATCTGAATAACTATTATGTAGAACAGTTAGATAGCAATTAGAAACCTTAGCTCCAACCTTACTTTCTTCCTAAAAAGTTGAAGGTTTAGTAGTTAAGGAGGCCCCCAAGTTATCCACATATGTCAAGCCAAAGAGATTTTTGTTGGGATCATCATCCTCAAGTCAAGAAGCTGATTTAGAACTTGAGGATGATTCATATAAAGATTTAATATAATTACCTTTTGATTGGTATTCATCTTGTGTTCTTAACTTAGCAAAGAAGGGATTAATCTCACATACTTGGTCTAAACACAGGTCAGATTACTTTGAAAGGTTATGGGACAGCTAAAGTAGGTATTCTCAATCAATACTAGGATTAGGATTCAGCATAGTGGGTCCAATCGACGATGACAATCATTGCCTAGTCATCACCACTAATTTGGGGTCTGACAGGTTCTTCTCAAATCATGCTAACTTTTATGAGGAGGTATGCTTAGAAACTTTAGATGACCCAAATGAGCTTGAAGTCAAAGATGCACTTCCAGAGTTTGAAGAAGAGACCAGATCAATCATTAATGAACTTAAAGAGATCAACTTAAGAACTAAAGATAATCTACGTCTGACATACATCAGATCCTTGTTGAATGAAGAAGAAACCAATGACTTAGTTATGATATTAGCTGAGTTTAAGGACTGCTTCGCATGGAGTTATGAAGAATGCCTGATTTATCTCCTGACATAGTAGTCCATAAACTAGCAATAGAACCTAATGCTAACCCTATCAAGCAGCTCCTAGACGTATGAGATTAGACATTGAATAACAGGTCACTTCTGAAATCAAGAAATTGGTCGATGTTGGCTTTATCAGAGAAGAAAAATATCCTACCTGGTTGGCCAGTGTCATCCCAGTTAAGAAAAAGAATGACCAAATTAGCATATACATCGATTTTAGGGATCTAAGTAAGGCATGTCCTAAGGATGAATTTTCACTTCTTATACGAGAATTAATGGTGGACATCACCTCATCTTATGTAGTATTCTCCTTTATGGATGGATCATCTGGCTACCACTAAATCAAGATGGCCCCCGAGGATGAAAGAAACACTGCTTTCGAACCCCGATCGAAATCTATTATTATAAGGTCATGCCTTTCGGCCTTAAAAATGTCGGTGCAACAAACCAACAGGCCATGACTCGGATCTTCAATGAACTCATTCATCATCAATTTGAATACTATATTGATGATCTAGCAGTCAAAAGTAAAGAAAAGGAAGGCCATCTCTTTGACTTGAGAGTAGTTTCAAATGGTTAAGGCAATTTAACCTTAAGATGTATCCCCTAAAGTGCGCATTCAGAGTAGCTTCAGGGAAATTCCTTAGGTTTGTTATCCGACATCGCGGAATAGAGATCAATCTAGAGAAGATCAAGGCTATCTTAGAAATGCCATCCCCTAAAAGTCTAACTAAACTTAGATCATTCCAAGACTAGTTGGCGTATCTAAGATGCTTCATTTCCAACTTATCAGAAAGATGCCAACCATTTTTCAGAACTTGTCAATAATGATGCAAGTTCAAGTAGGATGATAAGTGCCAACATGCCTTCGAAGAAATTAAGCATTACCTGATGACACTGCCAGTTCTAGCCATATCTATCACGGGCAAGCTGTTGATCCTCTACACCGCTACATTAGATGATTCCCTTGGAGCTTTGTTGGCCCAAACCAATGACAAGGGAAATAAAATGCTTTCTACTACCTCAATTATCATCTAATTCTTGTTGAGGTAAACTACCCACTTATTGAAAAGCACGCTAGGTTTTAATCTTTGCATCCCAAAAGCTATGACACTACATGCTTTCTCATAAGGTGAACTTGATCTCCAGGATCAATCCATAGCAATATCTCATGACATACCGATGCTATCTGGGTGGTTGGCACGTTGGTCCATATTTTTATCATAGTTTGACATCACATTCATACCACTATGCGGTGAAAGGACAAGAATTAGTGGATTTCTTAGTCGCACAGCCATTTCTTGCTGAGTCCCCGCTTAGTGATGACCTCCCCGATTAACAAATCATGAACTTAGGGAACACTAGCATTCACCACTGGGAGATGTATTTTGATGGTGCAGCTTCCTTTCAAAAAGGGGAAAAACCACAATCTACTCTTTCGGGGAAGGCAGGGGTAGGAATAGCTCTCCTAACTCTAGACTGTAATGTGTTGAGATTCTCATATCATCTATCCAATCCATGCACCAATAACAAAGCCAAATATGAGGCTCTAATTACTGGTCTAGAGTTAGTCATTACACTATGCGTCCATAGTATCAACATCTTCGGGGACTCTTAGCTCATCATCAACCAAATCGCCGGGTCTTACAAGGTTCTGAAGCCTAAGCTCCATCATTCTCACAAGTACACTATGGAGGTATTGGCCTCAAATCCCAGGTTACCATCCATAAGATTCCTCGAGGATAGAATGCAGTAGCAGATGCATTAACTAAGCTTGCCAAAGAGTTAGCATGTCCGGAAGATGAGTCCATTTCAATAAGGGTCCAAAATAGATAAGTCTTATCCCTTATTGATGCTGAACTCATCGAGAGATTCTCTCTTAAAGAGAAGGTTATCGTTGCCAAAAAGAATGAGGATTAAATTGGAGGCAACCATTCATGGATTATTTAAATATAGGAAAAAACTAACTAAAATCACTAGACATCGAAGAGAGCCCTTTCCTATCTCATGGCACCATGTACACATCCTTCGATCATATGTGGTTACGCTATCTACACAAACACGAAGCCCATAGGTTTGTGTTCGAGGTACACATGGTTATGTGGAGCACATCAATTTGGTCCGAAGATGAAAGCCAAGATCAAGAGACTAGGATACTACTGGCCTTCGATGATCACAAACTACATGGACGTAGCTAAGAGATGCCACCAATGTCAGGTACACGGTGTAGTCCACATCTACCACCCAACATTCTACATCCTACATTGGCCTCATGGCCATTTGAGTGTTGGGGTACCGCATAGTGGGTCTGATCGATCCTCTTTTTTCCAAGGGTCATCGGTTCATTCAAGCTGCCATCGACTACTTTTCTAAGGCAATCACCTCGTGCAGTCACAACCATAATTTTTAGGAACCATATTGCATATAGATTCAAGGTACCTCTACAAATTATATCCGATAATGGTATAACATTCAAGAGCACTAAAATCAACAGCTTTGCTTGGAGACTGTGGGGAAAATATTCTAATATGGGGGTCACCTTTCAAATCTATTGGTGAGAAATGAGTGAGACAAGCATATAAAAATTCATCTTTTTAGGATGCCACGCAAATCCGCAGATGTGCTTATTTAGGTGATCGAGTATGTCATCATAGAAGTAGTGTACTATTTCAAAAGACAAAAGTCATTACCCTTTAATGGACCTAATCACCACAATAAGGACTTCTAAAGATGATGGGTATGTATATGTACCAGAGATTCTTCCCATACTTTACATGAAAAAATAAAGTAGGGTTTATTTTAAATCGGGTTCATTAAGTTCCCTACATGGGCAAGCCCCCATAATTAATTATATCTTAAGGGACGGGATCCCTTAAGAAAACTCTCAATTAGGGTAAATGATTATTGTCTTTGAAGATTTCAATAGGAAGGACTATCAATCAATTAGTTCATGTTTGAAGATCAAATGAGATTGATCAAAGAGGGAGTTATTATTGAAGCCAAAATGGAAGATAAGTAGGAGATGCCCACGATGCTAGGAAACCTAACAAGCATCTCAAACTATCCTATAATTGGGCTTTATATTTTTGAAATTGATTTGGTTTGTTTATATTGATTTTTTTATTAGAAATTTAGGACTTATGATTCCTTAACACAAGATTAAATAAATGTTTAAGAGGTGAGGAATTATTCTTATAGTTCACAAAGGAGAGAAGCAACCATAGAACTTAAATCTAGGGAGCTTTGGCAAGGGCTGAAAGCACAACCTAAATCTAAAGTGAAAAATGGGTAATTGATTTGCCTCCACAAGAGAGGACAAACCACCCGATAGCTTGGACATACAACTACCTGGGGATGGCCACCAACTAACTCCTCTTATGATTTTAAATATATGTAGGCAAGTCTGTATGCTTATGCAAGATAGCTAGGCTATTATTTATTAGAAAGAGACTAAGTCCTTAAACTCACTCCCTAAAGAGACTAGATCATGTAAAGGAACATCCTTCAAATGACCTAAATCTAATGCAATTCAAATTTTATTTTATTTTCATTTTTGGACAATTATTTTGACTTAGGCTAATAGGATTCATATGACTAATGCATGAGAAATAGAGTTATTGGCCAAAATCAGCGAGAAGGGAGGAGGTGAGTTTCCACCATGGCACTCAAAGGTCAAGCCAAATTTCTTTGGCAAAGGTGGAAGCCCTCCTATCAAGAGTGAAATAAGATATATTTGTGCATGATATTATAAAAGAAATACTCATCTAGCTAATAGGTTGCTAATTCTTTTATCTTGATTTCAAACCTAAGCTTTAGGTGAGGTTATGAGTTATTTAATTTTTATTTTGAGTTGTTAAGTTGGGTATAAGATTTTTTTTAAAGAGCCTAATCCACATCCAGGCCATACATAAGACGAGGAATAAACTAGGAAAAGTATGCCACTTAATGCAAAAAGCTAAACAAATCATCAATCAATTTATAAAGCTAATCGCAAAAGAATAAAAGGCCATTGTGGTTGGGCACCACCGCACAAACCCAAAAATATCAAATGAGGGTAGCCAAACTCTACCTTTATACAAACTTGGATTACAAATGAATTAAATTACAATTAAGTAAAGAATTTATTATTATGGGTGTCTTCAAGCTTCATTTCTTCTTTCTTATTTTCTTTTTTATTTTTCTTTTTGTCTTTCTTCTTCTTTTCTTATTTTAGATGGTTGGAAGGTAGATGCTCCAAAGCTTCACATGATTCATAAGATAGGATCTTATGACCAATGCTCATCCTAATCCTCATAACAATCATTCCAAAATCTTTATTGCATAAATTTACATGAAAAGGAAAAGAATGAAAAACCTAACTAACACCTATAAAATAAAGGTTAACTAAAACAAACCACACAAATCCCAAGCATGTGTATTGGACTTATCACCCCACACATGGATGACTACGTCCACCTAGACTATTAGGTTATGCTTAGGGGTATAAAGCATCTGCAAGGAAAAGAATTTATATATTTATTTATGATAGTGCCCTTTAAGCACAATCCCCTACTAAAAGAATAGTTAGATTAAAAGCATCCTACGATTCATTCTGCGAACATACACCCTAACATCTAGTCCAAAAAATATATCACAAAATAAAATAAAATATCAAACTATGCACCGACCTAACCAAAAGCAAGAAGTGGTGACTTAGGTTAATGTGTGTGTTTTGAAGGTTTGTGTGGTATGCTTAGCTATGGCTTTAGGTTTAAATTTTCTAAGTCTGAAAATATGTTCAACTTAGAGTAGAGTTTCATTTAAGTTGTTTAATTATTTTGGGTTGATTTTATTTCATATTTTGATTTGGTTTAAGTATATCCTACAATTAATTATTAAGTTATAAATAGAGGGAAAGAGAAGAGAACTTCTCTTTCCTTCCCTAACATAAGTAATTTTTAAAGTAGGTTCACATTTTAATTTTATTTAGATGAATGTTTTGATTAAATCTTTTAATTAATCCTAAGTTTAGATGAACTCTAAACAAACCTATTCAAAAAGAAAGGCATTTTAAGATTAAGTAAAATGAATCAAAATTCACATAATATGCATTAGTTCATTTCTTTCCCAACATGTATAACATGTATATGAATGAATCCTAAGCATATCTATACATACAAAATGAGAATATTTAACATACTTTATGATGCATGCTAAGTAATCCATTTAAGGAAATTTAGAATTTCAATATGCATGATTTTTCCTAAGTTGAAAGGGGTTTCCTTACCCAAATTTTAACATATACACATGAAAGTAAGAAAGGCATAAGTGAGTACAACTCCATTGTTAACCAGAGGTGTAAGGTACAAGACCTACTTAGGGCTACTTAAAGTCTCACAACCTCGGGCTTGACTAGACTAATATACTACTTTCCTTAAATAAAAACATGTGTATGAAAGAAATGAAATGGAAAAGAAGAATGCAAAAGTTGCATTAATGGATTAATTTTGTTTATGCAATTTATGTATGCAAGTGTAGGTAACCCTTCTTAGGTTATAGCATAGATGAATAGGATATGGAATTAGAGTCCTTTTCAAATGAACCATATATCTCACCAAATTTCTATTCAAAACTATGTTAATCATAAAGGAGAAAGGAAACCTATGCTAAACATACCTTTATATTCTTTCACATGCAAGCTTATAATTAGAATTTAAGTAGCATACTTTTATATTTGATATTTGATTTATATGTTTTGAAAATAATTTGAATTTAGTAGTGATAACAGCCATTCATATTTCTACTTTAGCCAACACATGCAAATTTGACATATAAACAATTTCTTTTTTTTAAATTTGAATTTGAAAAATATGAATGCATAAAACCACATGACATACAAATTTAAAAGCAAGATTCAAGACAATGAAAGCAAAACAAACTCACTTTAATTAAATCCTAAAGACATTCTTATAGAATAAGAAAGTTTAAAATAAATCAAAGTGTATTCAATATGATTTTTGTTTAGTTTGAAGTTTGATTTAATTTTAAAAAGAGTGAGTTGAGTTTGCTATTCCTAACCCATTCCCACATGTGTTTGATATTTTTTTTAATTTTTGGATAATTAGATTCAATTTTTATGTGTTAAATAGGTTAAGGTATGAATTAACTAACTTAATTAACCTTTACCTACACGACCTTAGAATAACCAACTAAATAATTATGAGTCAATAAGATGACATAAAAACTCACAAGGAATATAAATTTGCAATGCACCAAATAAGTAAAAGGTCTAATGCAATTTGGCTCATAATTAATAGTTAATTATGCTAAGGGGTTTAGCTTAAGTAATTTCAAAACACCCTTTCACACATATGAAATGGGTTTTGATTTTCTTAATTGAACTTAGGTTATTAAAAACCTAAGCATCTACCCAAAGTAGATTAATTAAGTTCTGGACCTTTTTAGAATTTTTAGAAATTAACTAAGGGGATAATTAATGAATTAACCCTTAATTAAGAGAAGATTAAGGAGAGAAAAAAGGGGTTCAGAAAATAGCATAGGGAAAATGCCCCAAAATTATTCCATAAACCTCCTATCTATTGGATCTAACCTTAATCAACCCTAATCAATGATTAAAACCACTAATCACACCCTAATTATCTTTAATTAGATTAAGAGAGTAATTAATAAATCCATATGCAATTCTTCTAATTAAGCTCTCAATAAATTCTAAAAATATTAGGAGAGGTAGAAGTCATCCCCTAAAATATACCCAAGAAGTTTGGGATTAATCAGAGGCTTAATTAAAAGTATAATTAGCAAAATAAACTTTCTAATAAAATTAAAAAATGAAAATTATAATAAAAACCCATTAAAATTAATACTAAAATATTCTAGGTTGAATTATCTTTCAATACAAATTTATTTCATATTTTTGTAAATTTCATAGAGAGAGTTATGTATTTTAGAAGATCCCCAGATTAATTAGAATTAATTAAAGATCCCTAATTAATCCTATAGCTCATGGCGCATGCATTAGCGCTTACTCCATGGACGCTCACTTAAGTTATCAAATCCAAAAGGCGGCTAATGGCGGAGGTACTTTGATCTCGGCCGTCCAATCAAAGATCGGATGACCAGAGATCTCCCTGCGATTTTAAAAAGGATAAAGGAATTTCTAAACTTGGGAATAATCTCGGATGTCCATCCAAAATGTGCAGATGGATGGTTGAGATCTCCCAAATTCTTCCTCGATCAATAGAGGTCGTCCATGATCTAGGGGAAGATCCGAGCTCGATTGACCTTGGATTCAAATCAAACACCATCTAAACCCAAGGAGCGGCACATCCAACGGTGGGATTCACTTGAATTGAAAAATTCTCTTCACAGAGGACCAACACCTCCTATCCTAAGTGGTCAAAAAATTTCATACCTCGTCGGAGGTGATCACCAATTTACTTGGAAGAGCTTCGTTTGAGACAGCTATGTTGGAAGAATGAGCTCTTGAGGTTATGTGAATTGCTCATGGACCAAATCCCCTGATCCCCTTTGATTTTGATCCATATACCTTTCTTGTGGGAACTCTAATGGAAGCTTAGGTGCACTCGACTTAGCTCCCTGATGAAGTATGCAAGGGCAATTGAAGTGGAATTTAGTGAAGAGGAAGTTTGAATATGAGAGGAGCTCCTCTATTTTCTAAGATAGTAAACTGAGAAAGCTTGATTTCAATTTCCTCCTAGGAGCTTAGGAATGCTCTCTGATGGCTCCTAACACTCTCTAGGGCTCTGTCGAGTTGAGGAATGATGGATTTGAGTTCAATTAGGGGGGAGTATATCTCCCCCTTGAAGGATCGAATGGATGCAAGCCATTTTGTTGATTTGATCCAACTGATCATAATGGGAGGGTTGTTTGATCAATTAGATGCTTGCACATGGCTGATTTGAGGCCTTGAGTGGAATTCCAACCTCCCATGTGCTTGAATTTGAGTGGGAGATGGATTTTGATTTAGCAATTTTGACCCATGGGGTTGAGTTTGGTCTTGGGGCCAATTGAGCTAACCCAAACACATTGGGTTGGGTGTACCACTCTTCATTAGGTCCTCTTGAGCTATTAGGAAAGCATCAAGTGGATATGAAGAGGGTATGACCAAATTACCCATGGATTAAGCCAAAATTTGTTCTATAGCCTAGGGGTAGAATGGTCATTTTGCTAATTTTTCACTTTGGATATGTTGGGTATTATGGCGAATAAATTCCTATTGGGGAGTCACCTTTCAAATATGTGAAGAAATGATAGAAGAGACCTTATATAAATTCATCTTAATAAGATACCACGCAAATTTGTAGATGTACGTATTCAGGTGATCGGATACGTCATAAAGGTATAGTGTACTACCTCGAAAGATAGAAGTCACTATGCTTTAATGGAACCAATCACCTTAATAAGGACTCCTAAGGATGAAGGGTCTGCATATATACCAAAGATTCTCCCCTATTTTACATGGAAAAGTAAAATAGGGTTTATTTTAAATCGTTCATTAAGTTCCTATACATTACATCCCAAGGGGGATCCCTTAGGAAAACTCTCGATTAGGATAAAAGATCATTGTCTTTGAAGATTTCTATAGGAAGGACTATCAATTGATTGATTTGTATTTGAAGATCAAATAGGATTGATCAAAAGAGGGAGTTATTATTGAAACCGAAATGAGAATAAGAAGGAGATGCTCATGATGCTAGGTAACCTAACAAGCATCTCAAACTATCCAATAGTTGAGCTTTATATTTTAGAAATTGATTTAATTTATTTGAGTTGCATTTTTCTTTAGAAATTTAGGACTTAAGATTCCTTAACACAAGATTAAGAAAATTCTTAGGAGGTGAGGACTTATGCTTATGTAGAAGGAAAAAAACCCTTAACCTGGCCCAGGAGAGAAAAAGCACAACCTAAATCTAGGGAGTTTTAGCAAGGCTGAAAGCACAACCTAAATCTAAGGCAAAATGGGTAATGGTTTGCCTCACAAGAGAGGACAAACCACCCAGCAAGGACTTAAACCGCCTGGGGTGGCCAACTAACTCCTCCTAGATTTAAATATGTAGACAAGTCTTTATGCTTATGCAAGATATAGGCTATTTTTTATTTAGAAAGAGACTAAGTCCTTAAACTCACTCTCTAAAGAGACTATATCATATGAAGGGACATGCTTCAAATGACCTAAATATAATGCATTTCAAATTTTATTTTATTTCATTTTTGGATAATCATTTTGACTCAGGCTAATAGGACTTTATGACTAATGCATGAGAAAATAGATTATTGGCCAAAATCAGTGAGAAGTTTAGGAGGTGAGTTTCTACCAAGGCCCTCAAAGGTCAAGCTGGGTTCTCTGGAAAAGATGGAAGCCCTCCAATCAAGAGTGAAATAAGATGCATTTGTGCATGATATTATAAAGAAATACTCATCCAGCCAAGGAGTTGCTAATTCTTTTATCTTGATTTTAATCTTAAGCTTTAGGTGAGGTTATGAGTTGTTTAGTTTTAGTTTGAATTATTAAGTTAGGTAAAAGATTTATTTATCTAGGTCATACATAAAGCAAGGAATTAACCAGGAAAAACATGTCACTTAATGCACAAGTTAAACAAACATCAATCAATTTACAAAACTAGCGCAAAAAGAATAAATGGTCGTTTGTGGTCGGGCATCACTGTACAAACCCAAAAATATCAAATGTGGGTAGCCGAGCTCTGCCCTTATACAACCTGGATTACAAATAATTTAAATTACAATTTAAGCAAAGGAATTCATTATTATGGGGGTCTTCAAAGCTTTATTCTTCTTTTTTCTTTCTTCTTTCTTTCTTTCTTTCTTTTCTTTTCTTCTTTTCTTCTTTAGATCTTCCTATGCATAGTGGAATGGTAGATGCTCTAAGGATTCACATGGTGCATAACATGGAATCTTATGACCAATGTTCATCTTAATTCCCCCTAACAAATTATTCCAACATCCTAAATATATAAATTTTTACATGAAATAGAAATGCATAAATCTAACAAACACCTGCAAAATAAAGGTTAGTCAAATCACACCACACAAATCCCAAGCATGTATATTAGATTTATCACCCCACACATGGGTGACTAAGTCCACGCCTATGGATTATGCTAAGGGTATAAGCACTACAAGAAGCATTTATTATATTTTATTTATGATAGCACCCTTTAGCACAATCCCTACATAAAAAAGAATAGTTAGACTAAGCATTTTCTACCATTCATTCTACAGGCATACACCCTAACATCCAGCCTAAAACATTCATCACAAAATAAAATATAACATCAAACTGCACCTAATCAACCTAAAGCTAGAAGTGGTGACTTAGGCTAATGTGTGCTTTGAAGGTTTGTGTGCATGCTTAGCTTAGGACTTTAGGTTTGAATTTTCTAAGTGTGAAACATGTTCAACTTAGGAGGGTTTCATTTAAGTTATTTAGTGACTTTGGGTTGTTTTTATTTCATGTTTTAATTTGGTTTAAGTGAAACCTACAATTAATTATTAAGTTATAAAGAGAGGGAATGATAAGAGAATTTCTCTTTCCTTCCCTAATCCTTAAGTAATTTCTAAGGTAAGTTCACATTTTAGTTTCATTTAGGTGAATGTTTTAATTAAATATTTTAATTAATCCTAAGTTTAGATCAACTCTAAACAAACCTATCCAAAAAGAAAGGCTTTTTAAGATTAAGAAAAATGAATCAAAATTCACATAACATACATTACTTCAATTCTTTCCCAACATATATAACATGCATATGGATGGACCCTAAGCATATCTATACATGCAAATAAAGATAATTAACACACTTTATGATGCATGTTAAGTAATTCATTTAAGAAAATTTAGAAGATTTGGATGCATGATTTTCTTATGTAGGAAAGATTTTCTTTCTCCAAAATTTCACATACATGCATGAAAGTAAGAAAGGCATAAGTGTGTACAACACCATTATTAACCAGAGGTGTACGGTATAAGACCTACTTAGGGCTACTTAAAGTCTTACAACCTCAAGATTTTCTAGACTAATATACCACTTTCCTTAAGTACTAACATACATATAAAAGAAATGAAATGGAAAAAGAATATGCAAAAGTTTGCTTAATGGTTTCATTTTGTTTATGCAATTTATTCATGCAAGTGTAGGCAATTCTCCTTAAGTGAGAGCATAGGGATGAATACGGTTTAGAATTGAGCAAGTGTTGGGTTCTTTTCAAATGAGCCCTACATCTTACCAACCCATATTCAAAACTATATTAACATAGGAAAGGAAGGAAAGGCTACACTAAACATGACTTTATAACTCATTGCATGCAAGCTAATAATTAATATATGAATAGCACACTTTTATATTTGATGTTTCATTTATAGATTTGAAAATATCTTGGATTTAGTAGTGATAATAGCTACTCATATTGTACTTTAGCCAACGCATGCACATTTGACATAAAGTAAACAATTTCATTTTAAAACTTTGAAAACATGAAATCATGGATGCATAAGTCACATGACATATAGTTTAACATGTTGGGAAATATCTAAAGCAATGTAATCACATGAACAAACTCACGTTACTTAATTCCTAAAGACATTCTTAAAGAATAAGTAAAACTTAGAATAAATCAAAGTGAATTTCAAAATGATTTTTTTTGTTTGTTTGAAGTTTGATTTAATTTTGAAAAGTGAGATGAGTTTACTATTCCTAACCCATTCCCACATGTGTTTTATATTTTAGTTTAATTTTTAGATAATTAAATCCATTTTAAGTGTTGATTAGGTTAAGGTATGCATTAAGTGGCTTAATTAACCCTTACCTACACCACCTTAGAAAAAAATTAACTAAGTAATTATGAGCCAATGAGATGACATAAAACCCACAAGGTATGTAAATTTGCAATTCACCTAGTAATAAAAAGGCCTAATGCAATTTGGCTCACAATTAAAAGTTAATTAAGCTAAGGGGTTTTAGCTTAAGTATATTTAAAACACCCCTTCACACTTATGAAAGGGGATTTAATTTTCTTAATTAGACTTATGCTATTGAACACCTAAACATCTACCCAAGGTAGATTAATTAAGTTATGGAGATTTTTAAAATTTTTGAAAATTGTTTAAAAGTGATAAATAATGAAATAACGCTTAATTAAGAAGGGGATTAAGGAACGAAAAGGGGGTTTAGGAAATAGCTTAGGGGAAATGCCCCAAAATTATTTCATAAAACCCCTACTCACTGGATCTAACCTTAATCCAACTTGATCATAGGGAAAATCCACTAATGACACCTTAATTACACTTAATTACATGACGGGGTAATTAAGGAATGAGCTAGCAATTACCCTAATCAAGGCCTCAATAAATTGCAAGAAAATTAGGGGAGGCATAGGTCATCCCCTAAAATAAACCCTAGAAGTTTGAGATTAAATGGTGACTAAATTAGGGAATAATTAGCTAACTAACATTCCCAAAAGTAACCCAAATTCAAAGAAAATGGAAGATCAAAATTCATTGAAAACAATTTTAAAATATTCTAGATGGAATTATCTATCCATTGCATTTTTCCTCATATATTTCTAATTTTTGTAGGTTGAGTTATGATTTTTTGAAGTTATCTAAATTAATTAAGAATTAATAATTAATCCCTAACTAATCCAATACGCAGACGTGTGACGATCGACGCTTTACACGCCGTCGCATCGTAAGCCCCTACTTAACATCGTGGAATGATGATGCTTTTACCATTAGCCATCCGATCAAAGATCGAACGGCTGAGGATACACCTATGGTTTTAAATCAGATAAAGGGATTAAAAATGAGCATAATAATCTCAGTCGTCCATCTAAAATTATGTGGATGGATGGCTGAGATGGGCTGTATCTCCTCCCTGAGGATGAATGTGAGCCGTTCACAATCTAAGGGGAGATCTGAGCTCAATCCTTCATAGATTCATTCAAGATTCAACCCACACCATCTAAAGGACCAAAGCGGCCAATCCAACAGTGTATTTTACATGAAATGAAAATTTCTTTCATAAAAGACCAACACCCCTTAGCCTAAGTGATCATAAATTCACTAACCTCTGAGATCACCGCACTCGGATTGAGGTAGCCGTGGAGACGAAGCCCTATTGAAATTCCTTCTTAAGGTTGAGTGCAGAGCTCTATGGACCAACTCTTGTTCACTCCCCTTGCGGCTTTGATTGAATTGTTCTCCCTCTTGCCTCTAGAACTCAATTAGATGTTTGGACAAGCTCGACTGAGTCCTTGGATGATGAGTGTAAAAGGAATTTTAAGTGGGATCAAGTATAGAAGAAGTTTGTTAATCACTCCACCTCCCCTATTTTTGCACAGTTCAAAACCGAGAAGAAGTAATTATAATCTTCCTTAGATTGCTTAGGGATGCTCTCTGATGATTTCTAACTCTCTCTAGGCCTCAATCGAGTATGAGTCAAGTGAAATTTCAGTGGATTAGGGGGAGTATATCTCCCCCTATGGTAATCGGATGGTCAAGCATAAGCTTGCCATTTTGATCTAATTGACATCATATAGTGGGTTATTTTGGCTGTTACAGGTGTGCACATGGTCAGTTTGGCCAGAGGAGTGGAAGCCTAACTCCCATGTGCATCCAATTGAGCTTTGGGGGGAGTTTGGAATTTCAATTTGGCCATGAGTGGTCGGGTTTGGTCCATGGGACAAATGGGTTGACCCAAACCTATTGGGTTGGGTGCACCACTCATCACTAGGTCCCCTTGAGGTATTAAGAGAGTCTCAAGTGATTGTGATGAGTGCATGACCAAAATACCCATGGACTAGGCCAAAATTTATTATATGTCCTAATGGTATAATGGTCATTTTGCTAATTTGGGTATGTTGAGAAAATAGGTTGGGCCAAGTTTTAATGGATTTGGAATCCTTTGACGTTTAGCTCATGTTGACCCATTTAGGTCAAAATGGGTCAACTTGGGTCAAGTTGACCAATAGGTCAAATTGGATCAACCAAGGGTTCAAGTTCATATTCGACCAAAATATTTTGGTTTGGTTCAATTTGGTATAGATTAGTTTTGGCTCATACTCATTTAGGTCAAATGGGTCAAGTTGACCTATTTGACCCATTTGGGTAAGTAAAAGGTAGGTTTAGGTTTTCTTGGTCATATGGAGTGGATTGGTATCTTTGTTTCCAATCAATTTGAGTTAGTTCAATTTTGGCTCAACATGACCCCTTTAGGTCATGTTGGGTCAAAAATTGAGGGTTGGGTCTAGTTGGCCAATTGAGACTTTGGTCAAGTTCCACAAGTGATTTGGAATGGACTTGAACCATTGGTTTCAATCAATTTGGCTTAGATCATGTTTTGACACATTTTGACCCTTTAGGTCAAAATGGGTCAACTTGGGTCAAGTAGGCCAAATGGGCTAGGTTAGGCTCAAATGTTGGCTTGGTCAAGTTTAAACATAGGTCATGACTGAACTTGGATCAATGGTTTCAATCAATTTGGCCTATAGTGGATTTTGGTCATGTTAGGTTTCATTTTAGGTTGTGTTGACTTGGTCAACCCTTAGGTTTGACTTAGTTTGACCCAATTTGATTGATTGATCATCCCATGATGATTGTTGATCATGATGAGAGGCAAATATGAGTTTGGTTTAATCCAATTTAGTTAGGATCAAAAGTTGGCTCATAAGGGTACTTTAGGTCACTTTGGGTCAAGTGAGCCTAAGTGGGTCAAATGGCTTGGTCAAAGCTTGAATTGAAGTTGGTTGATCTTGTATATAGACTTATGATTGAAATATAAATCCATTTATAAGAGATTTCAAGACAAATGGATTTTGATCCATTTGAAAATTTCATAATCAAAGGAAGAATATGAAAGGGTCTTGGGTTTAATTTTTTATTTTGATTTTGATTGAAGAATTGGAGTTTGATTTATATATGAGCTCATGATTGTAGGATTGATTGAATCAGGAGAAAAAATCAAGAGTTTGGCTTGATTTGAATTGATTTTGGCTAAGTTCAAGATTTTGGCTTGAAAGGCTTAGATTTGATTTTGAATGGATTTGAGTTTGAGTTTTGGAGTTGATTTTGATTGTTTGAATTTATATTTCATTTATATATGTGAATATAAATGAGAATATAAATTGATCAGGAAAAAAATTCTAGAAGTTGAAAGAGTTTATTCTTGATTTAGGGTTAAATCCATTAAAGGGAATTTAAAAGATTTAATAGAATTTTTAATTTAAAATTTTAATTTTTGAATAAGATTTGATTGATTTATATTCATATTTCATTTATATATGAGAACATAAATGAGAATAAAAATATATTTTCAGAAAATTCCATGAGTTTGAAAAGGTTTGATCAAAGTTTAGGTTAAATCCATTAATGAAAAATTAATGGATTTAAGAGAATTTCAAGCAATTTAAATTTGGAATTTAATTTTTGCCTTAGATTAGATTGATTTATATTTAAATTTTATTTATATATGAGAATATAAATTAGGATATAAATTGATTTTGAGAAAATCCCGAGGATTTGAATAGTTTTGATCAAGATTTGGGTTAACTCCATTAATAAAAAATTAGTGGATTTGAGGGAATTTCATGCATTTTAAATTTGGTATTTAATTTTTACCTTCGATTGGATTGATTTATATTTATATTTAATTATGTATATGAGATTATAAATGAGGATATAAATTGATTTTCAAAAAATCCCAAGGATTTGAATAGGTTTGATCAAGATTTGAGTTAATTCATTAATGAAAAATTAATGGATTTGAGAGAATTTCATGCATTTTAAATTTGGAATTTAATTTTTCCCTTCGATTGGATTGATTTGTATTTATATTTCATTTATATATGACAATAGAAATGAGGATATAAATTGAATTTGAGAAAATTCCAAGGATTTAAGTAGGTTTGATAGAGATTTGGAGTTCATTTTGGCTAAGTCCTTTAATGGAAAATTAAAGGAACTTAAGGAAATTTCATGAATTGATTTTGAATTTTGAGTTTGATTTGATGGGTTTGAATTTATATTTCATTTATAAATGTGAATATAAATAAGAATATAAATGGATCATGAGAAAATCTTAAAGATTTGAATGGGTTTAGATCACAATTTTGGCTAAGTCGTTAAGAAAGGGTTAAGGACTTAAGAATTTTGATGGATTTTGATCATGGGTTTCAATCATGGATTTCAATCATGGAATTGAATCATGGAATTGAATCATATAATTGATTTGAGAAAAATCAAATAGAATTGATTTGGAGTTTGACTTGAAAGAAGGAAAGTCAGGAATAGTTTAAGCTAAGGGGTATGAGATTTTCCTAACACCCCTATGGCATGACCAATTCCTATGGCTAACTCTTCTAAGTCTTCTAGGACTAGGGGAGAGTGCCCACCTAATCACTAGATGTGTCTTAAGATAAAGGAACTCTTAAAATCTAAGAGGAATCCTAAGCCTAAGATGGAGGTGTTGAGAGCTCATTCCAAAAATGAGGTTAACCAGTATGTGAAGAAACTAGGTTTGGCCAAGTTTCATGAGATTGGAATCCATTTCATAGGGTTTGGCTCATGTTCACCCATTTAGGTCAAAATGGGTCAACTTGGGTCAAGTTGACCAATTGGTCAAATTTGGTCAAACCAAGGGTTGGGTCAAATTCATATGACCATTTGAAATATTTTGGTGGCTTTGGTTTGATTCAATTTAGTATAGTTTTAAATTTGGCTCATATGACTTCATTTAGGTCAAATGGGTCAAGACCTATTTGACCCATTTGACCTATTTAGGGGTAGGTCAAGGGTATAGGTTAGGATAGTCATATGGAGTGGATTGGTATCTTTATTTATAATCAATTTTGGTTAAGTTCATTTGACTCAACATGACCCTTTGGGTCATGTCTAAGGTCAAATTGGGTTAGGTCTAGTTGGCCAATTGAGGCTTTGGCCAAGTTCAACATGTGATTTGGAATGAACTTGACCCATTGGTTTGGATCAATTTGGCTTAGATCAAGTTTTGACACATTTTGACTTTTAGGTCAAGTTGGGTCAACTCAACCAATTGGCCAATTTGGCTAGTTAGATTCAAACGCTTTGGTCTCAAGTTCAAACATAGGTCATGAGTGAACTTAGATCAATGGTTTCAATCAATTTGGCCTATGGTGAAATTTGGCTATATTAGGTTTCATTTTAGGTTGTGTTGACTTGGTTTGACCCAATTTGATTGATTGATCATCCCATGATGATTGTTGATCATGATGAGGGGCATATATGAGTTTGGTTCAATCCAATTTGGTTAGGATTAGAATTTGGCTTGTAAGGGTACTTTAGGTCACTTTGGGTCAAGTGAGATTAAGTTGGTCAAATGGCTTGGTCAAAGCTTGATTTAAGGTTGATTGATCTTGTATATAGACATATGATTGAAATATAAATACATCTGCAAGTGGTTTGAAGTCAAATGGGTTTTGATCCATTTGACAATTTCATATTCAAAGGAAGAATATGAAAGAATTTACGATTTGATTTTTGAACTAGGTTTTGATTGTTTGATTGAAGTTTGTATTTATATATGAGCTTATGATTGTAGGGTTGATTGAATCATGAGAGAAAATCAAGAGTTTGGCTTGATTTGAAATTGATTTGGCTAAGTTCAAGATTTTGACTTGAAAGGCTTAGATGGATTTTGAGTGGATTTGAGTTTGATTTTTGGAATTGGTTTTGATTGTTTGAATTTATATTTCATTTATATATGTGAATATAATTGAGAATATAAATGGATCATGAGAAACTTTCAAGGATTTGAAGGGGTTTAATCATGATTTGGGCTAAGTCCATTAAGAAGGATTTAAAGGACTTAGGAAAATTTTGGAGTTTGGAGTTTGAATTTTTTGAATTTGGTTTGATTAATTTATATTTATATTTCATTTATATATGTGAATATAAATGAGATAAAATGAGAGAAAATTCCATGATTTTGATTGATTTGATCATGATTTTGGATAAGTCCTTTAATGGAAAATTAAGGAAATTTTAGAAATTTAATTGAGGGTTTGATTGATTTGCATTTATATTTCATTCATATATGTGAGTAAAATGAGAATATAAATGAGTTTTGAGAAATTTTGAATTGATGTCATCTTTTGGATAAGTCCATTAATGGGAAATTAAGGACTTAAGAAAGATTTTATATTTGGGATTTAATTTGAGGATTTGATTTGATTAATTTATATTTATATTTCATATATATATATATGTGAATATAAATGAGAATACAAATGAGTTTTGAGAAAATCCTGAGTTTGAATTGGTTTAGAGTTGATTTTGGCTAAATCCATTAATGGAAAATTAAGGACTTAAGGAATTTTTCATGAATTGATTTGGAATTTAATTTGAGGTTTTGATTTGATTGGTTTTAATATATATTTCATTTATATATGAGAATATAAATGAATTATGAGAAAATCTCAAATATTTGTTTTGGTTTTGATCATGATTTTGGTTAAGTCCTTAAGGGAAGATTAAGGACTTAAAAAAATTTGGACTTAGGAATTTTCATGGATTTTGATCATGGGTTTCAATCATGGATTTCAATCATATGGAGTTGATTTGAATTTGGAGAAAAAAATAAATTAAGATTGATTTAGAGTTTGACTTGAAAGAAAGAAAGTGAGGAAAGATTTAACCTAAGGGTAGGCAAATTTCCTAACTAAGGCATGACCTATTCCTATGGCTAACTCTTTCTAAGTCTTCTAGGGCTAGGTTGAGTGTCCACATAATCACTAGATGTGTCTTAAGACTAAGGAACTCTTAAAGTCTAAGAGAAGTCCTATGTCTAAGATGGAGGGGTTGAGAGCTCATTCTAAAAATGAGGTCAACAAAGGGCACCCAATAGGTGTGGTGTGACTGACAAGGAACACCGCATATATTGGTGTTGACTGAAATAATCAACAACACTAAGAGATCACAAGCACTAATAAACAATCTATCTTTAACCCAAGGAAAAGGAAGAATCCAGAGCTTAGTGCAATGTGGCTCTGCTTATGTCCAAGATATAAGAGGGTGGGAAGAATCCACTAAGGGATAGAGTATGAGCCTTCAACTAAGGAAGTAGGTTCAAGTCATCCACAAGGGGATGAGAGGTTTGACTTGATTTGAATCTCACTGAGGAGAAAATGATTTGTTTAAATTCCACTGGGAAAGTGTGTTGAATTTGTTTCAATTTTGTTAGGTTTTGAATTTTCAGATGAACCTTATTGCTTTAGATGGACTGCACTGAGTAGGAACCATGGAGGCTAGACCTAACTCAGATTTACTAATCCAAAGGGGTAGTTTATTAAACACATAGTAGGACTAACCAAGTAAAGGGATGCCTTTCGGTATGCAGCAACTGTACTAGGAAGAAAGCATGGTAGACTTACATCCTCCAAAGTAGAGACCAGTTGCTGGGGTAATCCATTGGCAAGGCAACATATTGAACCAAACCTAGGGTCAATTAAGTGAATGCCACTGGGGGACTTAGATCAACTCAAAGATAGTCAAGATTGATTTCATTTTTAGATTTATTTATTTTGATTATGATGGAACACATAGGTTTGCGATGAACCGCACTGAGTAGGGGCCATGGGTGCCTAGACCTAACTCAAATTTTACTAATCAAAAGGGAGTAGTCTACCAACCATAAAGTAGGACTATCCAACCAAGGGGGAATGACTTTTTGGTATTGTTGACCTCACTTTTGGAGTGAGCTCTTAACATCTTCTTAGACTTAGGACTCTTCTAGACACTAAGATTTTCTTAGTCATAAGGCACATCTAGTGATTAGGTGAACACCTAACCTAAGCTTAGAGACTTAGAAGTGTTAATCATAAGATTAGGCTATGCCTTAGGGTTTAAGAAAATTACCTATCCCCTAAACCTAATCTAGACACTTACTCAAATCAAACCCAGACTCAATTATCAAATCAAATCTCAAATTCAAATTCAAATTCCAAATCTAATTTCAAAATTTGACTCCAAATGATTGAAATCCAAAATCAAATCTAAATCCTAAAACCCCTTTCTAAGCCATATGAACCATATTCATAAGCTTAGCCAAAACTTTTCTTAAATCAAATCAAACTCAATTGATCTCTTTATAAATCAATTATTCCTTCATTAATATTCACAAATATAAATGAAATCCAAATTCAAATGACCAAAACTATATCGAAAATCAAATCCAAAATCAATCTAAACCCTTTAAGCCAATTCTTTGGACTTAGCCAAATTCTATCCATCAAGTCAAAACCAATGTTTTCTCTTGAATCAATCATTCATTTAATTATCTACCCAAATATAAATGAAACTTATAATCATCAAGTCAAATCAAACCAACCTAAGTCGGACCCAACCCTTTTGACTTGAAAATTTCAAATGAGTCAAAACCCATTGGATCAAATTGATTATCAATTTATATTCCAATCTATGGCTCATATATAAGTTCAACTAAATCAATCAAACCAAAATTAAACCAATTGACCCACTTAGGTGCACTTGATCTAAAGTGACCTAAAGGACCCAGTTGAGCCAACTTCTAATCCAACCCAAATTAGATTGAACCAAGCTCACCAAAATCTTTCACCATGATTATTGATCACCCTAGGATGATCAATTGCAATCAATTGGGTCAAATCAAGCCCAATTGGTCAACTTGACCCAACCTAGCCCAAATTAGCCTAAAGGGTCAATTTAGCCTAAATCAAAATTAAATCCAAATTAATTCAAACCAAAGACCACATTCATCTTCAATTAGCCAATTGAACATAAATCAACCCATATCCCAAGATAATTTGGCCAATTTTGGCCAAATGGGTCAATTTGATCCAAAATGACCCATATGACCCAAATTGGGCCAAATCCTTGAAACCAAGCCAAAACCCATTGGTGATCAAACCACCCAAACCCATTTGGGATCAGCCCAAAATAAACCCAACCCATTTAAATCCCTCATAAATCCTCCCCACATAGATTCCACCCAACCTCATTTAATTCTCCCATCACATGCACTTAACCCCTCCCCAATATTTCAATTGAATAACTGATCATATAGAAGAGAGGACTTTGGAGCAAAATTCAAAGTCCCCAATCAATCTAGATCCATCCCAACCACCCCAACAAGATGGCAATCAATTTGGAGCCAAAAAATTCAAAAAAAACTTGTATTTTCGGCCATTATGGAGGAGATGAGGCTTGAGATCTCTTCCTCCCACCACCATTCAGCCCCAAAAGCTCTCAAGCAAAAGGAAACCCATCCCCACTTCTTTTTTATTTTGAGCTTCAAAACACAAGTAATTCTCTTCAAGGAAAGGAGTAGACATCGGAGAAGGCGACGCTTCAAAGAGAGGCAAAGACTAAAGATCACCCCAAAGCTTCCTCACATACATAGAGTTTCGCTCATCTTCATCGCCAAAAATCATCCATGAGGTAAATTTCCAAACCGTACCAATGGATTTATATTTTGTACTAAATTTCCCATGATTTTAGGAATTTTCTTTAGATAATCCAACATTTTTGCTTTAAATCATCCCAATTAGGAAATATAATTTTATTTTATTTTATTTTTTTCGGTGCGAATCGGCGCAAAAAATAGGTCCATTTGGACAAGTTTTGGCTTAGAAACCCTCATTTTTTTTCAAAAATATCCCTGAAAACACTATTCACTACCACCATATCACGTATGATCCATTCTGGATTGGATTTTACGACGTGGATCGCGATCCGGCCTCCGGACGTCGATGGACCGTCCGATCCGATGATCATCGCTCGATCATGCACCGACAGCATCCGCCTCGATTGTGCGATCAATTTGACCCATCCGATCTACGATCAACGGCCCAGAGTCGCGCACGCCTTCCCCCAAACCACGCGTATCTCCCTTTTAATATAAAAAAATAATTATAATTTAAAACTCCTAAAATTTCAAAAATTTATAGAAAATAAAATACTTAACCACAAATTACAAACAAGAGGTCGTTGGATTCATCTTTCCGAGAGGAATCCATCAAAACCTAAAATCCCTAAATTTCATTGAGTATTTTGAGCTGAATTTGAGGTTTAGTGAGAATCATATTTTATTAATTAAACCAAAAATGTAAGTCAAATTAAGTTGAGATTTTTAGAGATTGAAACTAAAGTTAAAACACACCTACCATAAAAATTTTAAGTTAAAATGATTTCTGGATTAGGAGAAATTAAATTTTAAAATTCAGATTGTCTATCTTAATAAAATAAATTAAATAAAAATTCAAAAATTTACAAAAATCTTCAAAATGACCTAAATCACTTCAATTGACAAAACTCTTAAGAAAATGATGTGATCTTCTGAATCTTGATGAACCCCAAACAAACACTTAACATTAGAGTTTAATCAACTAAAAAGTAAATTAAAATATAATTCAAATATTAAATCAAAAATCAGAAATCAGAAATCAAATTGCACTTAAGCAATCATCAATCAAATCTCAAATCAGGGAAATATCATTCTTAGAGAAAATTAAATTAAATATGATTAAACCAATTTAAGTTAATAAAACTCAATTAAATGATTAAATCTTAAATCAAACTCAAAACCCAACAAATTTAGGAAACTTTAATAATATGATACTAATCGAATTAAACTAATTAAAATTTAAATAAACTTAATTAACATATGATTAAATCATATCAATTTGGAATGAGATAATTAAATAACCATTAAATATTTCAACCTAATAACTAAATCGAACATGTTAATGAAATCAAACAAACATAATAAATAAATCAAATCAAGTAAAACCCTAATCATGAATAATCAAACTTAATTAGTCAAACATCTAATTAATGCAAACTTAATAAATTAATCCATCACCTTAATTAATCAAATTAATTTAAATAAGTCACATTAAAGCTAACTCTAAAATTAAGCTTAAATCAAACCCCTAATTAAATTTAATAATCACACCACCTAAATAAACTAATTAAGTCAATCAAATTAATCATATTAAACCTAAGCTTAATCAAACATAATTAAGATGCAATTAAACATTAATCAAAACCTAAATTAAACCTAAATCATTAAGTCATTAATCTCTAATTAAACAAACTTTTGATTAATCTAATAATTTTAATTGACCTTTAATCAAACTTAATTAATTAAACATCTAATTAATGCAAACTTAATAAATTAATCCATTATCTTAATAAACCAAATTAACTTTATAAATCAGATTAAAATTAATTCAAATCAAACACTTAATTAATCTACCACTAATTTAATCATACCTCTAAATAAACTAAATAAGTAAATTAAATTAATCATATTGCTTAAGCATAATAAACATAAATTCAATTAAAAACCAATTAAATCTAATTAAACATAAAATCATTAATCAAAACAACATCATTAATCCAAATAAACTAATTTTAAATTAAAATTAATCATAATAAACCTAAGCTTAATTAAACATAAATTCAATTAAATATTAATTAAACCCTAATGTAAACTTAAATCATTAACTCATTAATACATCATTAACCTAAATAAATATGAAATCAAATTAAAATTAAACAAATCTTTATTTAATTTAATAATTACACCTCTTAAACAAACTAATTAAGTTAATCAAATTAATCACATTAAACTTAATTTAATCAATCAAAATGCAATTAAATACTAATCAAAAATTAAATTAAACATAAAACCATTAAGTCATTACACCATTAGTCTAAACAAATATGAAACCAAATTAAAAAATTAAACAAACCTTTATAATTAATATATACACTTCTTAATTAAACTAATCATATAAATCATTGAACCTAAGCAAACTCATAGACCAATAAAGCTAATCAAATCAAATTAAATCAAATTAAACTAAATTAAGAAAGACTCTCATCAATTTAATATGTAATCAAATCAAATCTCATTCAACCTACTTAAATAAGATAAACTAATCAACTATCCAATGTATGAAGTCAAAATACAAACCAAACTGATGAACATGACAAATGGATGTGATTAAAAATAAAATCCTACTACAAAGAATCAAGCCAAATTAAAATCAAAATAAAATTTCAATTAATCTAATCCATCAAATTACAAATAAATGAACCACAATTGAATTAAACAAACATAAAGTTAAGTCACAAACCATGATCAAAGAAAAGAATTAAATATTAATTTAAGAGGATATTGAATTATCAAGATTCAATTAAATCAAACATCTAATCTAAAATCAAAAAAACACATGAACTTAAACAAACTTCAGATATTAAGGATATTGAATTATCAATTAAACTAAAACTTCTAATATAAAATCAATCAATCAAATACTTAAACAAACTCAATTCTAAATTCTAAATCAAGTCAAATGAATCAAATCAAACAAATTATAAATCAAATAATTATTACAGGACCTAAGATTCTTTAGAATTAGGATGTGGTGAGTTCCATCTACAAGTGGAACTCATTCTACTCTTCTTTCTTGAAAACATAAACATCACTTCAACCAAATAAAATTGAAATAAAAAAAAATGAAAAGTAAATCAATAAATCATTTAAATTGAAATCACCAAAGGTAAAATTTAAACAAATTCAAACTCCAAATTGAAACTTCAACTAAAAAAAAGGGCTAGTAAAGTCTTGTTTCAAGCTTAAGCACATTAATACTAAGACCACTTCTAGTGCTGTTGTTAGTGTATGTATGATGTTGTGTTTTTATGATGAGAGCTGGATGTTAGGTGTATGTTTCATAGATGGATGTTAGGTATTAGCTAATCATATTTCTTCTGGGTTTGTTTAAGTGCTATAATAAAAATATAAATGTTTTTGTGTTTTAGCCTAAGTATATTATATGTTACACATGTGTGGTGCTAAGTCCAAATTATTCATATATTGCTTGGGTTGTATGGTGTGTTTAGCTAACATTTGTTTTACATGTGTGGCTAGATTTACTTTTCCCATTTTTTATAATTTTGTATTAGAATTAGGATTAGTGTTATGGGGAGAAGGATGGTAGAAGGCTAGTAGGTACCCTGGATGCCTTTGGAGCAAATCAAATCAAGAAAGAAAAATGAAGAAATGAAGAAAAGAAGACCCCCATACATATAATATTTTAGTCTTGTATATTTACACCCTTTTTTTCTCTTCTCTTACCCTGACACCTAGCCTCTTTTTACTATAGTATATAAAATTGTTTGATGTTGTGTTAGATTAACAAAAAAATGATTTTCATAGTTTCTTTTGATTGATCATTTCAATGTGTGGGCCGGATGCTAGTCTTAGATAAAATTAATTTTTCTACCTAAATAACTCATAACTAAAATTTTAAAATAATTCATAATCTCACATAAAAGCTTTAAATCAAGATACTAAAATTAGTAACCCCGGATGAATGTAATGCATGTCATATTCCACTCTTGTTAAGAGGGGCTTCCATCCTAGAGAAGGCTTAACCTATGAGAGCCTTTAGGAAGACACCCCTTTCTCTGATTTGGCTATAATCAAATTCTCATGCATTTGCAAATAATAAATTATGCCCTCAATCTAATAAAATGTCAAATCAAATAATCCTCTTTAATTTCAAAATATAAAGCCCTATATGGTAGATTGGAATGCTCACTAGCTTCCTAGTATCAAGCATTTTCTACTTTCTCCCTTTGGATTCCAAAATAAGTCTTCTCCTTGATCTATCCCATTTATTTTCTAAAATATAATCCTTTGATAGTCTTAACCTTGAAATCTTTGGAGACCCTAATTATCTACTTTAATCGAGAGTATTCTTAAAATTCTCATTAGGTGTAATTAACTATGGGGCTTGCCTCAGGAACTTAATGAACCCAAAATAAACCCTACTTACTTTTCATGTGGGGAAAGAGTATATCTTAAGACCCATCATGCCTTTGAGTCCTTATTAGTGATTAGGTCCATTATAGGGTGGTGATTTCTATCTTTGAGATAGTACATCATTCATTAATCACTGATCACTTCAATAAGTACTAAGATCTGCGTGGTGTCCCACACCCTAAAAATAAACATCACAGATTTTTTTGTCGACTCCACTGGGGAGAGTTCCTCTCTCCATCTTTAGTAGACAACTCTTGTCTCCAAGCATCGATAGTGAACTTATATTTTATATAGGCCCGAGACTATCAATCTTTCCATTGGCACTTAGCTTATTTCATCCTTAAGCAAAGCTCACCAACATCCTTAAGTTTTAGGACCTCATGTAGGTCTTAAAATCCTATGTTCCCCAATAGGTGAAAATTAAAATTAATCAAACAAAGGATGACCAAAATTAAGAATCTCTTCACCATCGATGGTGAGGCAAGGTTCATCCATGAACAAGAATAAAAAACTCTTCTACAAAACAACATGCTTTTCCAAAAAACACTTTTCAAAATCCACATAATAAGAGATCTCTACACAAAAGTTTGTAAGAAATTTTAACAAAAAACATATAATCAAACCTCGTTTAACAAATCCTATGATTGTCACAGAGAGGTTCTTTTCAAAATAAAAATCAACCATTTTTTATTGTCTTTTTCAAAAAGCACATTTTCTTTGGAAATAGCTATCCCCATCCCACAAACTCAAATTTGTTGGATGGAGATTCTATTTTTGAATTAAATTATAATATAAAATTGAAACTCCACTTAGCATACTTCACATGTGCTAAAGTTGAAGTTTCCTTTTTTTTTTTTAAAAGTAATAAACCATACACACACAAAAGAGAAGTTGAGACATATTTGAACCCCCCACTTGACATAAATTTGTCAAATGGGAGTTCCCCTTCCTTGGAGGTAGAGCAAATTGAATTCTATTTCCATTTGTCAAAATTCCTTCATGCCAAAGTCTTGAACTTCAAAATACATTGGGAGCTCATTTGACATGTCCAAGTATCAAATGAAAACTCCATTTTGAAAATCATAAACAAAGTGAACTCCATTTAACATACCAAAGTTGTTAAATAAGTTCATTTTCAAAAAAAATCATAAACACATTTGACTTTCACTTAACATACCAAATTTGTTAAGTGAGAGTTTCATTTCCAAAAAAAAAAAAATCATAAACACATTTAACTATCACTTAACATACTAAATTTGTTAAGTGAGAGTTTCATTTTCAAAATCACAATCACATTTTTCTTTCACTTAACATACCAAATTTGTTGAGAGTTTCATTTTCAAAAAAAAAAAACATAAACACATTGGACTTTCACTTAACATACCAAATTTGTTAAGAGAGTTTCCTTTTTCAATATAATATATAAATAAATATATATATATATATATATATATATATATATATATATATATATATATATATATATCATAAACACATTTAACTTTCACTTAACATACCAAATATGTTAAGTGAGAGTTTCATTTTCAAAATCGAAACACATTGACTTTCACTTAACATACCAAATTTGTTAAGTAAGAGTTTCATTTTCAAAATCAAAAACCTGGACTTTTAACATACCAAATTTGTTAAGTGAGAGTTTCATTTTCAAAAATCATAAACACATTTGACTTTCACTTAACATACCAAATTTGTTAAGTGAAAGTTTCATTTTCAAAATCATAAACATATTTGACTTTCACTTAACATACCAAATTTGTTAAGTGAGGGTCTCTTTTCAATGCACATTTTATCTCTATTTTAACATACCAAATTTGTTAAGATCCAATTTTCATATCAAATCACATTGAAGTTCTTTTAACATACCAAATTTGTTAAGTGAGTCTCATCTCAAAGAAAGAAAACATTTATCTCAAAAATTTGCTTTCACTTAACATACCAAATTTGTTAAGTGAAAGCCTCATCACCAAACACAATCAAACACATGTGGCCTCTACTTAACATACCAAATTTGTAAGAAGCCCCCATTTTCAAAATATCACACAATCAAATCTTCACAAGCAAAAATATTTCAAACACACAATCACAACCTCTTCTTAGCATACCCAAATTTGCTAAGTAGAGGTTCAAAACTATCAATATTTTCAAACAAGATGCACAAAACACAAATATCTCCAAGAAAATCTCTCAAATTTTAGAACCCCGCCCAACATACCTAAATAGAGTATGGGTTCTAAATCAAATCAAATGGCAAAGACTCTCCTCAATATCCAAAATCTCTAAAATTTGATGAACCCCACTTAACATCCTTAAGATTGTTTAATGTGGGTTCAAATTCAAAATCAAATCTTGAAATCAATGATTGAAGTTGAATATCAAGTGTCTAGCCTATATTTCAATAATGCGATTTCTGCAATCAAATTTCCTCTCAGATCTATGGCTCCCAACAAGTTTTGTGTTTTCCTTCCCACCCTCCTAGCTGGGATCGCTATCTACCACCCACCGAGGTCATCTACTTTGGCCATGGTTTTGAAGTGAGGATTTTGGGGCGCCCCTCACCAGCTTAACAAGGAGGAGGTGGGGCGGACGCCACTTATTCATCTGATATGCCATCTTATTATGAGTTTCCTCCACTAAAGAGGAAGGCCACTCATGTGCTACCCCGCCAAGATGATTCGTGCGTTCTAGCCTCAGGCTACTTACTATTTTACCCCTCCTTGGATTCCCAAAGGGGAAGACCCTTGCTTCTGAAATAGTCTCCTCCACATTCAAGGTGGGTGCTAGCTCTCGCTCTGCCATACCTACACATTCACAGCGCTGCAACAAGAACCGCAAGATTAATCGGCATCACAAGAGGGCAGAGAGGGAGATGGATGCGGCCATGTGGTGGAGGGATCTCCCTTGAGACCTCTCCACATTTGAGTGGTAAGTTTCACCCCTCTCCTCCTCGTGATGGAGAGGAGGGCTACAGGAGGATTGCTGCACAACCTCCACCAAGATATTTCACACTGAGGAGCATGGAAGCCCCATGCGGCTCAAGATGCCAGCTTATGAGCCGTGAGTCTGGGTATAATTTTGATCTGATGTATCCTAAGAGTCGTGATCCAAAGGGAGAGGCCTTGGAGGCTCAAGCATCGCGACGAGTGAGAGGGAAATGTGAGGTTTGTCAGCGAGCCTCATGATGGATTTTCCACTCGCCTACCAATGCATCATTCAAACATCATCATCCCACCGGTGCTACTCCATAGGAGTAGGTAGAAGTTGAGTGCGCTCCTCACCCACTCCACCCACCATCCTATCCAACTCATGACATCCCCATTCCTCCAAGATCAAGCCAAAGAGCCATGGTGATCTATGGCCTGGATCCCACTCCATCTACTCCACCCGGTGAGGTCGAGCTCCCATTCACCTCCTCACCTCAACCACAGAGAAGAAGAAGGAATGTGACCCAAGGCCGTGGTCAAGTCACCACTCAAAGCTTCACCTCACAACAGCAAAGCGGCGGAAGAGGATAGGGATGTAGTTCCATGGCGAGATCCTTCCACGCTGTTCACAAGTGGATCAACATATACCTATAAGACCTCTAGATAGTAAAAAGTAGTAATGCCCGATGTATTTGTGAGTATAGCCTCCACCGTCAACAGTGTTTTTGTCATGATCCACTGACGCCGATGATCGATTTCTGTCGAGAAGAGGGAACTCTACGGGATGATTGCTCATGAAGAGGATGCTGCTTTCAAAAGGATGATCTCTGAGACTGGAGAAGTCCATATGGTCGACACTGGGGTTCCCTCGGGATCAAGATAGCCAAGAGGGTGTTGTAGTTGAGGAAGAAGACACTCATTCAACCCAACACCTTCATTGAGGAGAGAGCATATGAAGATGGAGAAAAGAGTTGAAGACTTGTTAATGGCCCTAGCACTTCAAGGCCAAGCTCCATCGACAACCTACTCCTTAGAGGTCAACACCGGGTTGTTGCATGTTCTGGATCGCCCAAGAGTACATCTCCCATAGATATGATGCATGAAGGTGGTGGACATCACCTCCATGCAAGAAAAGATATCAAGCTTAGTGGAGAAGTGAAGGATGCATTGGCACAAGCTCAGGTGGCTCATCTCCAAAGGGTAGACCCTACCCGAGGAATTTGATGGTGTCCAATATCCTAAGGGTTTTGTGCCTCCTTCCTTCAAAATTTTTGATGGAGTGGGAACCTCAAAGACACATAGCACATTTTAGGGATGTCGCAATGTTACGGCGATGCACTTCTATTCTCTCTTCAGTTAGTTTGATATTTGATTGAACTGAACTATTTCAAGAAGACTTGTCGAGTTGGAGCACCTCTTCATCAAGAGGTTTGTTGGAGCAAAGTAACTGGGTGACCTCATTATGGCTCCAACAAAATCCAAATGAGTCCGTTGATTATATTCTTAGGTGGAAAACCGAGTATGAAATGTGAACCACACCGTCAACATGCTATAGAAATTCTTCAAGAATATTCATCCATTGCCTTCATGCTCAAGGGATTTATAAAACCTTGAGAAGTTAATCAACAAGGTGGCTAAAGGGAAGCCAAATAGTTACCTTTTCAAGACCAATCATTCAAGCCCAAGCCAGTAAAGCATTCGAGAGAAGCAGGGTAGTAGTGTCAAGAGACGAGGGAAGCGCTGTGACATGAGAGACCTCACAAGCCTCCATTGCCACCTCCTCTACCACCACCTCCCAAAGATATCGACCACCACATCATGACCACCAGCCTCCACAATATACTCAAGGTACACATATCCACCCTGTAGCTATTACCCACCTACTCTTATCGAGCAAATTGAATAAGCCATATTCATTCAAGAGGGAGGTAGTTAGAAGATCTTTAAGAATCTCTTAAAGAAACCGACTTTAGTTACTGAGCCCAAGAGGAAGATGTGGGCAAGAGTGATGATCCTAACTATTTCCCCTACCATGGTCACCATGTCTTGGAGGATTGTGTC
Organism: Cymbidium sinense; assembly: GCA_021442155.1. Lineage (NCBI taxonomy): Eukaryota > Viridiplantae > Streptophyta > Magnoliopsida > Asparagales > Orchidaceae > Cymbidium > Cymbidium sinense. The sequence goes on along the minus strand of CM038232.1, from coordinate 89,081,500 downwards.
ACCTTTAAGGACTTGAGTGCCTACAAGTAGAGTTATTATCCCCAATACTTGTTAACAACCCTCTAGTTCTATCGAGTAATTCTTGGGGATACTCATCCTCTTAAGATAAAAGAAGGTTATATTGTATCTAACCTCTAAAAAAGTGGTCTCTAAGATCAAGAAGCTTTCTTTATAGTGCAACTCAAACCTCCAACACCAAGGAAGGTTTGCAAAGTTGCCAAAGACAACTTGAAGAAGGTGTCACCAGAAGTAGCCTCTTACTTGCCCGAGAGATAAGATAGTAAACCACCGTCCAGCCCAAAGACTCCATCCACTCGCCAGTACTACTTCTTCCTCCACTAGCTCCTCTTGCCAATAGGAGCATGATGGACAAGGGCACTATACCCTTTCTCCGCACTTACTTTATTTCTATCATGTACCTCCATCTAAGAAGAAATCAATGAAGAAAGCTTTCACTTACATCTTGTCCACTTCTGATACTCTAGATTTTATTCCTCTTGAAAACTCTTCAAGTCTACAAAATAATAATGATGACTCTAGTTCTGATCATTCCTCTTTTGATTTAGAAATGGATTTTTCATTCCTAAATTGTTCACCCAATGAGATTGATTTGGAGTCATCTAACTCGATGATCCCATAGGAGAAGTTGTTGTACACCTGATGAGAAGGTAGAACTTCCTACAAATTCATCATTCCAAGAGGTCAATGAAGTTAACCTTCGCAGTGGCAAAGTTCTACCTCCTAGGGTGACACCTCAGGATAAGGGTAAGCAAATCATTAGTTCTAAAGAGATAAAGCTCCACAAGATGCTCCACCCATGGATATGCTTGTGGAGGATCAAGCCTTGACTACAATGTCCTAGCACATCTTAGAAAGTCGCCTAAGTTAAGCATATATGATGCCCTTATCTTATCCAAAGAGATGAGGGAATCTAATCAAGGCTCTCTTGATCCAGATATGCTTGGCCAGACCGCTAAAGAGGAGGAGCTAGTGAGGACACTCTAGAGTTACATTCGATGAAGACTTGCTTCTAGAATACCAAGCACAATCACCCTTTACATTATAGGGATGTTGGAAGATATAAGATATCCAGTTCTTTTGCACGGTGAATATTATGAGTCTAAAACCCTCTTTAAAGGATTGACATCTCTCAACTTTCAAAAGAGAGGATGATGTTGAGAGGATTCAATGAACAAGGTGAGAGGGCTTTAGGCTCTATAGTGCCATTAGAAGTATGATTGGAAGACTACCACCAAGTTTCATATTATAGACTCGATACATCTTTCAATGCTTTGCTTGGGAGACATGTGGAGAATAACATGGTTCCATCCTCTCTACATCAGGCATGAAGTTCATGAGGGTGGGATTGAATCGCATCAAAGGAGATCTTAAGCCATTCACAGTTCATGAGGTCGGAATATACGAAGATGCAACCTACTATCTCCCTCAAAATCAACAAGTCTATTATCGTGAACTTGGTGAAAGTTCAAAAATAAAAGAAAAAAAAAGAAAAAGAAAAGAAAAAGAAAAGAAAAAAAGGAAATGAGAAAGAAAATAAAAGGGAGTGAGAAATAGACTTGGAGGAGAAAGTAGAGCCTAACATTAGATTCCACCCACTGTTACTCCATTCAAACATATGGGGATGACTCGACCTCCACCAGCAAGGAAAAGGTAGATCCAGACATGCCTGAGATGGAAGACCCTTATTGGCCATCCAATAGAGTTATGTCCTGCTACCAGACACACCTACTATAGACTTAGAATCTAGATGATGAGTCATATATATGATTAGTAGCACTTCCAGATAGCAGATCCCCATGCAAGTGACAGTTGAGCTAGACAACGATGAAGACCGGGCTCCTAAGCAAAGCATAAGTGTATCCAAGTCTATATGTGAAACATTGAAGCATCAGTTGGGAATTTTAGCTCTAACCCCACTTTCCTCATAAAAAGTTGAGGGTTTGGTAGTTAAGGAAGCCCCTAAGTCTTCCACAAATGTAAGTTCTTTCTTTTGGAGCATCATCCTCAAGTAATGTAGAACTTGAGGATGATTCATATAAAGATTTAATAGAATTACCTTTTGATTGGTATTCACCTTGTGTTCTTAATTTAGCAAAGAAAGGATTAATTCCACATGCTTGGTCTAAACACGGGTCGGATTACTTTAAAAGGTTATGGGAAAATAAATGCAGACATTCACAATCAAGACCGGGACTAGGATTCGGTACAGTGGGTCTAGTTGATGATGATGATTATTGCTTAGTCATCACCAATCATTTGGAATGAAATAGGTTCTTTTCAAATCATGCTAACTCATATGAGGAGGTGTTAGAAACTTCATGATCCAAATGACTTTGTCAAGATGCACCGCCAGAAATTAAGAGAGAGATCAAGATTAACTATCAAGAGTTTGAAAGAAACCAACTTTAGAATGAAGAAGATCCAGCTCAAGAGACGCTTCTCTCATTGAATGAAAAAGAAACCAATGATTTAGTGAAAAGCTATTGATTAGTTTAAGTGATTGCTTTGATGGATTAAGAAGAATGCTTCTATCTGGAGGAGATAAATTAGAACCTAATGCTAACCCTAATGAAGCCTTCATCTCATGTGATTAGATATCAAATTCCTTTGAAATCAAAAGATGATGATTTTATTGAAGAAAATATATTATGGGTCTTTCATCCTTAAAAAAGAATACCCAATAATTTTTCAATGAACTCATTCATCATCAAGTTGAATGCTACAATGATCTCATTATCAAAAGCAAAGAAAAGGAAGACCATCTCTTTGACTTGAGAGTAGTTTTGAACAAGACAATACAACCTCAAAATGAACCCCTCAAGTATGTATTCGTAGTGGAAAATTCCTTGGTTTGTTGTCCGACGGGGAATTGAAATCGATCCAAAAAAGATCAAAGATATATTAAAAATACCACCCCCTAAAAGCCTAACATAACTCAGGTCATTCCAAGGGCGGTTGGCATATCTAAGATGCTTCATTTCTAACTTATCAGGAAGATGCCAACTATTCTTGACTGTCAAAAAATGCCAAGTTCAAATGGGATGACAAGGGCTAGATGCTTTGAAGAAATCAAGCAAATATGATGACCGCCATCCAAAAGTATCGCAAGCTCATATTATATCCCGCATGACTCCCCTTGGTGCTTTGTTGGCTCAAACCAATGAAGGGAAAGAGAACTCTCTATTATCTTAGTCGTCTAATCTCCGACAAACTATCCATTATTGAAATGCACTGCCTAGCTTTAATCTTTGCATCCCAAAAGCTATGACACTGCATGATTTCTCATAAGGTGAACTTGATCTCTAGAGTCAATCCACTGGAATATCTCATGACACGGCCGACCTTATCTGGATGGTTGGCACGTTGGTCCATGATTTTGTCTCGATATAACACCTACGCTATAAAAGGACAAGCACGGATTTCTTAGCAGCACATCCACTCCCTATTGATTCTCCGCTTAACGATGATCTCCCCGATGAACAAATCATGAACTTAGGGGATACTAATGCTCACCACTGGGAGATGTACTTTGATGGTGCAGCTTCCTCTCAAAGAGGAGAAGAACCACAACTTACTATCCGGAAAGGGTAAGAATAGTTCTCCTAACCTGATGTGATGAGATTCTCATATCATTTTCCAATCCATGCACCAACAATGAAGAATATGAGGCTGATGATTGTCTGAGTAGTCATTCTATGCCTGCAGTATCAACATCTTTGGGGATTCTTAATTAGTCATCAACCAAATTGATGGGTCCTACAAAATTATAAAGCCTAAGCTCCATCATTACCACAAGATCACTATGGAGTTGTTAGCCCAAATACCAAAGGTTACCATCTACAAGATTCCTCAAGGAGAGAATGTAGTAACAGATGCATTAGCCAAGCTTGCCAAAGAGTTGGCATGTTTAGAAGATGAGTCCATTCCAATAAGGGTCCAAAATAGACAAGTCTTATCCCTCTTGATGCTCATTGAGAGATTCTCTCTTGAAGGGAGGTTGCCATTACTGAAGGATGAGGAGCTGAGGCAACCATTCATAGATTATTTAAATGTACCAAACTACCTCAAGAGAAATCATACAAGTGAAGAGCCCTTTCTATACTCGTGGCACCTTGTAAAAAAATCCTTCGATTATATATGGTTACATTTTCTGAACAAACATGAAGCCCATAGGATCGTGACTGAAGTACACTCAGGGTTATGTGGGGAACATCAATTTGGTATGAAGATGAAAGCTAAGATCAAGAGACTGGATACCATGATCGCCGCATGGACGTAATAGAAATGTCATCCGCGTACACGGTGGTCCTACATCAACCTCCCAACATTCTACATCCTACATGGCCTCATGACCATTTGAGTGTTGTACCACAGGTCCGATTGATCTCCTTCTTCCAAGGTCAGGTCCTACTGCTATGACTACTTTTCCAAGTGGGCGAAGGCAATCCCACTTAGAGAGGTCACAGCTCAACATGTGCTCTAGTTTTTCAGGAACCATATCGTATATAGGTTTGGGGTGCCTCGATGAATTATATCCGATAATGGTACTGCATTCAAGAGCACTAAAATCAATAGCTTTGGAAGACAACAGATTGGAGATATTCTACCATCTACTACCCAAGGGCAAATGGGTTAAGCCTTCAACAAAACCCTCATTCAAATCAAGAAGACACTAGATGATAACAAGCGATGATGGCATGAATAATTGGTGGCTTTATGCACACATATAGAACTCCAACTCAATCTACCTCATTTTCTTTAGTATGGGTCCAAGTTATTCTACCATTAGAAGTCCAACTCCCATCACTATGTGAAATCACAATGAATGCCAAGTTACTTGGAAGAGCTCGGTTTGGAGGAGAGACACCGCATGCCAAAATCTTGAGTTATACAAAGCCAAGATGATTCAAGATCATAACAAGTTGGTCCATCCTAGAGCTTTTCAAGTAAGAGAGCTTATTTTAGTTCTAAGGAGACCAATTATTGCTCGTCGAAAGATAGGAGGTAAGTTTGAACCCACTTGGGAAGGCCCTTATGCCATAGAGAAGGCCTACCAAGGAGGGTCTTACCAACTCATAAATTATAAAGGAGAGCACCTGATGCTTCCAATCAATGGGCTCTACTTAAAAAAATATTATCCATAAATCTTGTTTGAAAATAATTATCAATAAAATTTCTTTTCACCTCAAATTTCATTTCTTCTGTATTAGAAACATCTTTTTCTTGTGAACCCACCATGATACATTTAGGGTAGGTGTAAGAGTCCCCCAGTGGCATCTTATTCCTTTATATCAAGCACAAACATACATATCTTTCTTTCGGGCTACTTTGATGTGGGAGCAAGCCCCTGTGGCACTCACTCATTAGTCTTCTAGATTTATTGCCCAAAGCAAGATCACCCCAATGGTCATTTGTTGGATGTGAGTCCCGCTTTCTTCCTAATTTGACCATTGCAAACCGATGAGCACCTTATTAGTTTGTAGCCACGCCTACAAGAAGCTACCTCATGGTTGATCCTGTTTGAGAAGATGTGAGTCCCTGTGCTTTCTTCTTGAACTAATCATCATGACCTAACTAGGTCGAATATATTTAAGGTTTAGGGTAAGTCCCCCAGAGGCTCCTTTCCTCTTGACTATGTTTGAGTCAATATAAGCCCTAGTGGCATCACCAGAGTCATTCTAGGTCGGATGTCGTGTCGGCATCGTAGAATCCGGTCTCCTAGAGATGTAAGCCTACATGCTTTTTTTCTAGACTGATTATTGCAAACCGATGGGCACCATAGGTTGGTTAATGTTTGCTATGCTGACAGTGACTCACCCGGTGGGTACACCACTCTTGGAAGATGTAAGTCCCCGTGCTTTTCCATGAGTTGGCCTACCTATGTGATATGACTAGCCATGTCATTTTCTCCGTGTGGATAAGCCCCATTATGGCCCCTTCCTTCCGGGCATTCTATTTGGATCATGTCCTTGAGACCCCATTTAGACACTCACGGTTACTTTTGGATTGGCCCCTTCCTCTGTAGCCACCCTGTGGTTGGAGAATTTATTCTCAATGCATTCTCCCTTGGTTCAAGAATCAGATGATCTATAGCTCCTTCTCGCTTTGATCCCTCAAACTAGATCCATGATAAAACAAACCAAATAAACAAAATATTTGTGGATTAGAATTCAAGAAGTGGCCCTTTCCCGCGGGCATCCTATCTTTAGCAACAAAAACTATAGAATTGCACTACGAGTTAAGATAAATCCTGGTCGGTCCTACTCAGTAGTCACCAAGGTCGTTCAACTTAGTGACCAACGAGTTACCCGACGGTTGTTTTTTGAAAGATATAAGTCTATTACATTCTTTCTAAAGACGCAAAACCGACATGCCTAGTTCGATTTGTTGCACAAGTGACCAATCACCTGGTTCCTTGTTTAGAAGATGTAAGTCCACACTTTCTTCCTAACTTGACCATTGCAAACCGAAAGGCACCAGGTTGGTTAGTTACTCAGTAGACTATCCCTTTGGATTTGTAAATCTAAGATAGGTCCAGGCTGATATTAACTCATTCTTAGTAGATCCATCACAAATTGACAGGGTACATCTAAAATTAAAGTAATTCTGACTATTCAGTTGAGTGATTCCACTCAAATAGTCCTAGGTTTGATCACATTGTGCCATCAATAAATCACCCCAATGGCTGATCCCTACTATGAAAGATGTAAGTCTACTATGTTTACTTCCTAGTATAGTCATTGCACACCAAAAGAAAATCCTTAGGCCGGATAGTCCTACCTTGTGGCTGGTAGACTACCCCTTTGGACTTGTAAATCTGAGATAGATCAAGGCCGACATAGCTCCTTCTCAGTGGGTCCATCGCACGCCTGACGGGGTCCATAATATAACACACAAAATTAAATTAAATCAAATCAAATCAAATTAATCATCAAGACTACTCTTGAGTTGAGGTAAGACCCCAAATGCCACGCCCCTGTAGGTCTGTGTTGTTTTGTCCATAGATCACCCCAATGGCTTTTCCTTGCTTTTGAAGATGTAAGTCTACTATGCTTCCTAGCATAGTTGTTGCACACCAAAAGGCAACCTTAGTTGGATAGTCCTACCATGGCAGACTAACTAAATTCTCTCAAGTATAGTCCATCGCACACCAACAGGTCCATAACAAAATAAATTTGAAACCAACCTCCCCAGTGGAGTCAAATTAAACATCTCAAACAAACCAAATTTCTCTCCAGCGAGGCACAAATCAAATTAGCCTCTCTAGCAGAGTTTATATCTAAATCAAACAAATTCAATCGAGTGTACATCCCCAACGGATATGCCCTCAATCTAGAACCCTTCTCCCCAATGGAGCCATAATAAATTAAACCAACCTCCCTAGTAGAGTATAATCAAATAAATCAAATAAATCCAATTAAATTTTTATCCCTAGAGGATACATGCCCAAATAAATGATATTCATAATCAAACTCAGATCCATAACCCCTCATTTGAACTGTTTCTAGGAAGGTTCATGTACTCAATCAGTGGATTCTTTCTTACTCTCTTATTACCTTGGCATAAAGAGACCTGCATTGCACTAAGATCATGATTTTATCTACCTTTCAGGTCTAGGTATAGATCACTTACGTTGTTTGTTGCAACCTTCTAAATGTTGTTGATTTTTTTGGTCAACGCCAATACGTGCGGTGTGCCTTATCATTTACACCACACCTATTGGGGGTCCTTTTGTTGACCTCACTTTTGGAGTGAGCTCTTAACATCTTCTTAGACTTAGGACTCTTCTAAACACTAAGATTTCCTTAGTCATAAGGCACATCTAGTGATTAGGTGAACAACCTAAGCTAGAGACTTAGAAGTGTTAATCATAAGATCTATGCCTTAGGGTTTAAGAAAAAATTACCTATCCCATAGCCTAAACCCAATCTAGATACACTTTCTCAAATCAAACCTGACTCAATTCTTAAATCAAATCTCAAATTCAATTCAAATTCTAAATCTAATTTCAAAATTTGACTCCAAATGATTGAAACCCAAAATCAAATTCCAAAAGCCATATGAACCATATTCATAAGCTTAGCCAAAACTTTCTTTAAATCAAATCAAACTCAATTGATCTCTTTATAAATCAATTATTCCTTCATCTATATTCACAAATATAAATGAAATCCAAATTCAAATGACCAAAACTATATCGAAAATCAAATCCAAACTCAATCTAAACCCTTTAAGCCAATTCTTTGGACTTAGCCAAATTCTATCCAGATCAAGTCAAAACCAATAAATTTTCTATTGAATCAATCATTCATTCAATTATCTACCCAAATATAAATAAAATCTATCATCAAATCAAATCAAAACCAACCCAAGTCAAACCCAACCTAGCCCTTTTGACTTAAAAATTTCAAATGAGCCAAAACCCCTTAGACTCCAAATTGATTGTCGTTGAATTTATATTCCAATCTATGGATCATATATAAGTTCAACTAAACTCAAATCAAACTAATGCCAAACCAATTGACCCACTTAGGTGCACTTGACCTAAAGTGACCTAAAGGACCCATTTGAGCCAACTTCTAATCCAACCCAAATTGGATTGAACCAAGCTCACCAAAATCTTTCAATGATTGTTGATCACCCTAGGATGATCTGCAATCATAGGCCAAACCAAGAGTCAATAATTGACCCAACCTAGCCCAATTTGCCTAAAGGTCAATTTAACCTAAATCAAAATTAAATCCAAATTAAAAACTAAAGATCACATTCATCTTTAACCAATTGAACATGAATCAACCCATATAAGCTAATTTGTTTGGCCAAATGGATCAATTTGACCCAAAATGACCCATATGACCCAAATTGGGCCAAATCCCTTGAAACCAAGCCAAAACCCATTGGGGGCTGATCAAACCTGACCCAAACCCATTTAAATCTCTCATAGATGCTCCCCCATATAGGATTCCACTCAATCTCATTTAATTCCCCCATCACATGTACTTAACCCCCCATCACATGCTCCCAATATTTCAATTGAATAAATCTGATATATATAAATAAAAGAGAGGATTTAAAATTAAAGTCCTCAATCAATCTAATTCCATCCCAACCACCCCAACAAGATGACAATCAATTTGGAGCCAAAATAAAAAAAAAACTTGTATTTCGCCATTAGGAGGGGAGATGAGATCTCTTCCTCCCACCTCCATTTAGCTCCCAAAAGCTCCCCAAAGCAAAAGAGAACCCATCCCCCACTTCTTTTAGCCATTTTGAGATAAAAAAAATACATGTAATTGCTCTTCTGGCGAGGCGACGGTAGATATCTGAGAGGGTGACATTTCGAAGAGAGGCAAAGACTAAATATCACCCCAAAGCTTCCTCACATACATAAGAGCTCGCTCGGATCTTCACCGTCACCAAAAATCATCCCTGGTGAGGTAAATTTCGTCAAACCATAGACGGCCTTAGGATTTTACATATTTTGTACTAAATTTTCCACGATTTTAGTAATTTCCCTTAGATAATCCAGTATTTTTACTTTAAATCATCCCAATTAGAAAATAAAAAATAAAATTTTGGTGTGAATCGGTGCAAAAAAAACGGGTCCATTTGGACAAGTTTTGGCTTAGAAACCCATTTTTTCAAAATACCCTCAAAAACACTATTCACATAGCCAATTCGATCTTTCGGATCGACTCTCTGGAATCGCCTAAACCATCCGACCTAGTTGCATGATCGGACGCTGATCTGCGATCTGCCTCGATTGCGCATGACGACCATCCGACCGCGTCGGATGGTGATATCTAAATACCAAATCGTATCTCCCTTTTTATATAAAAAAAATTATAATTTAAAACTCTTGAAATTTCAAAAATTCATAGAATATAAAATACTTAACCATAAATTATAAACAAGAGCTCGTTGGATTCATCTTTTAGAGAGAAATCCAACAAACCCAAAATCCCAAATTTCATTGAGTATTTTGAGCTGAATTTGAGGTTTAATGAGCATCATATTTTATTAATTAAACCAAAAACATAAAGAATTAAGAGATTTTAGAGATTGAAATTAAGCTAAAACACACTTTAAAATTTCAAGTTAAAATGATAGATTAGGAGAATTAAATTTTGAAACTCATTGTATATCTTAATAAAATAAATTAAATAAAATTCAAAATTTACAAAAATCTTCAAAATAATTAAATTTAATAATCACACCCCTTAAATAAACTAATTAAGTTAATCAAAATAATCACATTAAACTTTAATCAAACATAATTAAGATATCAAACAAAAACCTAAATTAAACCTAAATCATTAAGTCATTAATCTCTAATTAAACAAACCTTTGATTAATCTAATAATTTTAATTGACCCTAATTAATTAAAACTTAAACATAAACATCTAATTAATGCAAACTTAATAATTTAATCCATTATCTTAATAAACCAAATTAATAAAATTAAAAAATTAATTCAAATCAAACACTTAATTAATCTACCAATTAATTTAATCAATTAAATAAACTAAATAAGTAAATTAAATTAATCATATTAAGCTTAGCTTAATTAAAATAAAATTCAATCTACTAAAAATCTAATTTAAACTCAAGTCATTAACTCATTAATGACATCATTAATCAAATAACTAAACTGTAATTAAATTAAACATAATAATCCTATGCTTAATAAACATAAATTCAAATAAATATTAATTAAATAAAACTTAAATCATTAACTCATTAATCATACATCATTAATAAATAAATGAAATCAAATTAAAAATTAAACAAATCTTTATTTAATTTAATAATTAATTACACCTCCTAAAAAAACTAATTGTTAAAAATTAATCACATTAAACTTAAGTTTAATCAATAATTAAATACTAACTAAAATTTAAATTAAACCTAAACCATTAAGTCATTAATTACACCATTAGTCTAAACAAATATGAAATTAAAAATTAAACAAACCTTATAATTAACATAAAAACACTTCTTAATTAAACTAAACATATAATCACATTGAACCTAAGCAAACCCATAGACCAATAAAACTAATCAAATAAATCAATTAAACTAAATTAAGAAAGACTCTCATCAATTTAATATGTAATCAAATCAAATCTCATTCATCCTACTTAAATAAGATAAACTAATCAACTATCCAATGTATGAAGTCAAAATACAAACCAAACTTTGATGAATATGACAAATGGATGTGATTAAAAATAAAATCCTAATTACAAAGAATCAAGCCAAATTAAAATCAAAATAAAATTTCAATTAATTTAATCCGATCAAATTACAAATAAATGAACCACAATTTAGTTAAACAAATATAAAGTTAAGTCACACAACCATGATCAAAGAAAAGAGTTAAATATTAATTTAAAAGGATATTGAATTATCAAGATTCAATTAAATTGAAACATATAATCCAAAATTAATCAACCAAAAACACATGAACTTAAACAAACTTCACTAGATATTAAGGATATTGAATTATCAAGATGCAATTAAACTAAAACTTTTAATCTAAAATCAATCAATCAAATACTTAAACAAACTCAAATTCTAAATTCTAAATCAAGTCAAATGAATCAAATGAATTACACAAATTCAAATGGGCTAATTAAGGTACTTGAGGACCTTGGGATTCTTTAGAATTAGATGTAGAATGGTGAGATCCATCTACAAGTGGAACTCATTCTACTCTTCATTCTTGAAAACTTAAACATCACTTCAACCAAATAAAATTTAAATAAAAAAAATGAAAAGTAAATCATTTAATCATTTAAATTGAAATCACCCAAAGGTAAAATTTAAATAAATTCAAACTCCAAATTGAAACTTAAACTAAAAAAAAGGCCTACTAAAGTCTTGTCACGCAAGCTTTAAGAACACACATTAGAATACTAAGCCAAGACTTCTAGTATTATGTATGATATTATATTTTGTTTTATGATGTAGACTAGATGTTAGTGTATGTATAGACAGATGTTAGTTATTAGCCTAATCATATGTAGGTTGTGCTTAAGTATAATAAAAAATATAAATGCTTTTATTGTGTGCTTAGCTCTAAGCATAACCCATGTTAGGACAGTGGTTTTACCCATGTGTGGGTGCTAAGTCCAAATTATTCATATAATTGCTTGTGTTGTATGGTGTGTTTAGCTAACATTTGTTTTGCAAGTGTAGCTAGATTTACTTTTCCTATTTTTGATGTAGTTTTGCATTAGGAATTAGGATTAGTGTTATGGGGATTAGATAGTGACAAGGCTTAATCCTGGGTGCCTGTGATGCCTTTGGAGCAAATCAAATCAAAAGAAAGAAATAAAGAAATGAAGAAATGAAGAAAAGAAGACCCCATAGCATATATATTATTTTGTTATCCGTCAGATGTGGGTAGCTCTACCCCCCCTTTTCTCTTTTGGGTGTAATGGAAACAACCTTTTATTCTTTTATGGTAGTCTATAAAATTATTTGATGTGTTTAGATTATGATTAGAACAACATGCTTTTCATAGTTTTTTTATGATTGATGCTTGAATGTGTCTGGATGCGCTCTTAGGATAAAATTAATTTTTCTACCCCAATTAACAACTCATAACTAAAATTTTAAAATAATTCATAACCTCACATAAAAGCCTAGAAATTAAATCAAGATAATAAAATTTTTAGTAACCCGTTAACTGGATGGATGAATGTATAATATCATGCATGTCATATTCTTTCACTCTTGTTAAGAGGGGGCTTCCATCCTTGCGGGGCTTCCATCCTTGCGAGAGAATCAAGGCTTAACCTATGAAAGCCTTTGGTGGAAGACACCCCATTCTCTTTTGATTTGTCTCATAATCAAATTCTCATGCATTTAGGCTTACAAAATTGCATAGCTTGTGTCAAAACAAAAAGTTTAAAAGAATCAAATAAATTTGATAAAATTTGCATTAGATTAAGTCATGGATTCATACCACTCATGCTCTAGTCTCTTAGGGTGTGAGTCTAAGGACTTAGTTTCCTTTCTAAATGAACAATAACCTAGCCATCTTTAAAATCATAAGACTTTTCCACATGGATTTAAAGCGTAGGAGGAGTTAGTCACTACCACTCCGTGCGATAATAGTCAGCAATGGGTGGTTTATTCTCTTGTGGAGGTAAACCATACACCATTTTTCCTTAGGTTTAGGTCATGCCTTTGTTTTTACCAAGGCTCCTTAGGGAATCGAGGTAGATGTTTCCTTTGGGCTACAAGTATAAATTCTCACCTCTTAGGCATTTTCACAATCTTATGTTGTGGAATTATAAGCCCTAATCAATAATAAAATGTCAACTCAAATAATTAACTCTCAAATTTGAAAAATATAAAGCCCAACTATAGGGTAGATTGGAATGCTCACTAGGCTTCCTAGTATCATGAGCATTTCTAACTTTCTCCCTTTAGATTCCAAAAATAAGTCTTCTCCTTGATCTGTCCCATTTGATTTTCTAAAATGGCTAATCCTTTGATAGTCTTAATCTTGAAATCTTTGGAGACCCTAATTATCTACTTTAATCGAGAGTATTCTTAAGGAATTCTCATTCCTTAGGATGTAATTAACTATGGGGGCTTGCCTCCATAGGGAACTTAATGAACTCGGCTTAAAATAAACCCTACTTTATTTTTCCATGTAAAGTAGGGGAAAGATCTTTGGTTTATTCAAAGACCCATCATGGCTTAGGAGTCCTTATTAGGTGATTAGGTCCATTATAGGGTGGTGATTTCTATCTTTCAAGTTAGTACATCATTCCATAATGGCGTACCTGATCACTTCAATAAGTACCCTCTAAGATCTGTGTGGTGTCCCACACCCCAAAAATAAACACCACAGGTATACAATGGTCAAGTCAGAAAGAAAGCACAAGGACTCACATCTTCTTAAACAAAGTCAACATGAGGTAGCTTACTGACTGAGAAGTGAAGACTACCGTACTAACAAAGTGCTCATTGGTTTGCAATGGTCAAGTTAGGAAGAAAGCACAGAGACTCACATATTCCAACAAATGACCACTGGGGTGACATACTAACGAGGTAGCATGTATACCGAAAATGAAGTGAGGAGGCTTGCTCCCATATCAAAGTAGCTCGATACAAAATATTTTTGTTTGTTAATGTGCATGTGTTAAAAGGAATAGGATGCCTCTGGCAGAATCTTACACTTACCTTAAACACACTAGGAGTTTGATGGAATGGTGCCATGGATGGAAAAAGGATTTCCACTAAGGAAAGGATGTTGCTTGGATTCTCCCACACCTATCTTAGTTATGCTAATCAAAATAGGATGCTTCTCGAGTTCTCTTACACCTCTTCTAATAGCATCCAGAGATTGTGTTTGTGTTGTGAAAGAGGGATATGATGCCACTGGGGGACTCTTACACCTACCCTAAACACGTAGATTCACAAGACAAGTAACAACACTAAAAGAGAAGATTTGATGAATGGAATCATATTTTGTTCTTTTATTAATGATTATTTTAAACATGATTTATTTAATGGGTAATATTTCTTTAGATAGTTCCCATTAATTGGAAGCATCGGGTGTTCCCCTTTACAATCAATAAGCTGTTAAGATCTTTCTTGGTAAGCCTTCTCTATGGCATAGGGGCCTTCCCAAGTGGGTTGAAACTTGCCTCTCATCTTTTGACGGGCAATAATTGGTCTCCTAAGGACTAACTTAAGTTCTCCTACTTAGAAAGACCTAGTGCGGACTAGCTTATTGTGAGCTTGAATCATTTTGGCCTTGTACAACTCGAGGTTTCAGCCTGCATAGACTCTCCTCCAAACCTTTGAGCTCTTATAACCGCAACTTTGCTCGCTCAGTAGTGATCTTGTTACCCAATGCTATCCTTAGCATGAGTTGAACTTCTAAAGGAAGAATGGCTGCACCCATAAACTAAGAAAATGGGGTAGAAGGAGTTTGGTATGGTGCAGTAGCCCACAAGGCTTCAACCAACCGCCGCTCATTATCATCGCTTGTTGTCATCAAGAGACTTCTTCAGATCTCGATGAGAGTTTTATTGAATGCTTCGCTAAGCCATTAGCTCGGGTAGTAGATGTGGTATCTCCAATCTATATTGTGTCTTTGGTGAAGCCGCTGATCTTTTGAATGGTACCATTATCGATATAATTCATCAGACACCCAACCTATATACATATGGTTCCTAAAAATTTGAACAAGCACAGCTATGACCTCTGAGTGGGATGGCTTCCACCCACTTAGAAAGTAGTGGCGAATCAACCCTTGGAAGAAGGAGGATCGATCTACTAAATATCGACGCCAACACTCAAATGGCCATAAAGCCAATGTAGGGTGAATATTGATGGAGGACACCCATACTTGACCGATGGTATCTCCTAGTTACATCCATGCAGTCTGTAATCATCGAAGGCCAGTAGTATCCAAGTCTTTTGATCTTTGCCTTCATCTTTAGACCAGATTGATGTGCATCGCATAGGCCTGAGTGTACCTCAGTTATAATGCCACGGGATTTGTGTTTCTTAAATAATGTAACCACATTTAGTCAAAGGATCGGCGGTACCGCGTGCCATCAATAAGAGCATAAGAGAGAGCTCTATGTTTCTCCTGATGGGCTTGTGACTTTTCATGAGATATTTTGCCAGTGTTCAAGTAATCTATGAACGGTTGCCTCCAATCCATCTCCTTGTCCATTTTGGCAATGATAACCTCCCCTTCAAGAGAAAGTCTCTTGATGAGTTCAACATCAATAAGGGATAAGACTTGTCTATTTTGGACTCTTATTGAAATGGACTCATCTTCCAAACATGCCAATTCTTTAGCAAGTTTGGCCAAAGCATCTGCTACTACATTCTCTACTTGGGAAACCTTGTAGATGGTAACTTTGGGAATCTAGGCCAACAGCTTCATGGTATACTCATAGTAATGACAAAGCTTAGGCTTGAAAACTTGGTAGGACCTGACAATCTGGTTGATGACCAACTGAGAATCCTCAAAGATGTTGATGCTCTTGACACTGATAATGATGGCTAACTTTAGATTAGCAATCAAAGCCTCATACTCAGCTTCGTTGTTGGTGCAAGGGTTGGAAAAATAGTACGAGAATCTCATCACAACATGGTTTATAGTTAGAATAACTATTCTTACCCCTACCTTTTCTGTGAGAATAGAACATGGTGCTTCACCTTTAAGAAAAGAGGCAGCACCATCAAAATACATCTCCCATTGGTGGTTGCCAGCCTCCCTTAAGTTCATGATTCATCGAGAGATCTCACTGCAAGAATCAGAAAGTGGGTGTGCTTTAAGAAATCTAGTGTCATCCTTTTACCGCACGAGGGGCAAATGTGATATCAAACCGAGAATCATGGACCAACGAGCCAAATCCGGATAGTTGGCGCGGTCATGAGATACCGAATGGATTAATTCGGGAGAACAATTTCACCTTATGAGAAAGTATATAGTGTTGTAGCTTCTAATATGTAAAGATCAAAGCTAGGCAATGTTTCTCAATAGGTGGATAGAAGAATCAAATGATGGTTGAGGTAGTAGAGCACCTTCCTTCTGGCCAACAGAGTGCCGAGAGAGTCATCCAATGCAGAGTATAGGATGAGTGGCGCCCGGATAGGTCGCTAGAACTAGCTTCACCAAGTTACTCTTGATGTCTTCAAAGCATGTCACTTGTCATCCCACTTGAACTTGGCATGCTTTTTGAAAAGTGTTGAGAATGGCTTGCATCTCCTTGATAGGTTTGAGATAAAGCATCTTAGATACACCAAACATCCTTAAAAGGATCTGAGTTGAGTTAAACTCTTAGGAGGTGGCATTTCTAAGATAGCTTTAATCTTTTTAGGATCTATTTCTATTCCCCGATGTTGAACAAGAAACTCAAAGAATTTCTTTGAAGCTACTCTGAATGCACACTTCAGGGGATTCATTTTGAGGTGATATTATCTTAACCATTCGAAAACTACTCTCAAGTCAAAGAGGTGATCTTTCTTTTCTCTACTCTTGACTACTAGATCATCAACGTAGCACTCAACCTAAAGATGGATGAGTTCATTGAAGGTCTAAGTCATGGCCCATTGGTATGTAGCACCAGATTTTAAGGAAAAAAGTGACCCTATAATAAGATTTCGATGAAAATCAAAAGTAGTGTTTCTTCATCTTTAGAGACATCTTGATTTGGTTATAGCGATGACCCATCCATGAAAGAAAAAAGACTCATGAGATGAGGCAATGTCCACCATTCTCGGATAGGAAGAGAAAACTCATTCTTAGGACATGCCTTATTTAAGTCCCTAAAATCAACATAAATACAAATTTGGTCATTCTTCTTCTTAACTGGGACAACACTAGCTAACCAGGTAGGATATTTTTCTTCCCTAATGAAACTAGTATCAATCAATTTCTTGACTTTAGAAATGACCTGTTGTTCAATTTCTAATCGCATGTGTCTAGGAGCTTGCTTAATAGGGGTAGCTTGTGGACTGCTATGTCAGGAGATAATCTGGGCATTTCTTTATAACTCCATGCAAAGTAGTCTTTAAACTCAGTCAATAGCCTACTTAATTCATTGGTTTCTTCTTTATTCAGCAACAAACTGATGTATGTCGGGTGTGGATTTTCTTCTGTCCTGAGGTTGATTGCTTTGCCTTGTCGATTGTTGAATGAATCTCCTCTTCAAATTTTGGTGGTGTCTCTTTGACTTGGAGATCATCTGGATCATCTGAGGTTTCTAAACACACATTCTCATAAGAGTTGGGGATGTGTGAGAAGAAACTATCAGACTCTAAATGATTGGTAACAATAAGGAAATAATCTTCATCATCGATCGGGCCCACTATACTGAATCCTAGTCCTGCTCTTGGTTGTGCTTCCCTGCCTGTATTATTTCATAGCTTTTTGAAGTATTTTGACCTGTTCTTGGACCATGTGTGAGGAACTAAACCTTTATGTATAAGATTTTGAACACAAGGTGAGTAAAAGTCAAAAGGTAATTCCATTAATTCTTTAAAAGTATCTTCCTCAAGCTCTACATCAACTTCAGGGATTGAGGATGATGATCCCAAAAATAACTTCTTTTGCTTCATGTCACTAGAAGACTTAGGGACTTCCTTAACTACTAAACCTTCAACTTTATGAGATGTAAGTGAGGTAAGAACTAAGGTTCCCACTCTAATAGTTTCACATACATATTTGAATACTTTGCTTTGCTTGGAGGCTCTCTCATCGGATCAAAAGTCACCTCCAATGGAACCCAAGAGGGGTTGGTATACTAATCACATGACTCACCCTCCGGGATTCCAAGTCTATGTGAATAGTATGGGTACTCCTATGAACCGGAACACAACCTCTATTGGCTGAAGGCCAACTAGGGGTCTCCCATCTCTGAACTACCGCCTCCCGGTGGAGGTTAAGCCATTCTACCCAAATGTTCATATGATGGAATGAACTGTGGGTGGAATGTGATATGCAGATCTATTTCTTCTTCAATTCCCCTTTCTTGTGTACTTAGACTTTTATTTTTCTTTTCATTTTCTTTTATCTTTTCTTTTGCTTTATTTTCTTTTTCTTTTGTATTTTCATTTGAATTTTGCCCAAGTTCATGAGAAAGGGTGTTTTGAGGAAGATAGTAGGTCGCATCCTCATAAATCTCAACATCTCTAACTGAAAATAGCTTTTCATCTCTGTTGACATAGTATTCAATTCTATCTTTTCTGAACTTGATGCACTGATGAAGGGAGGATGGAACTATCTTGTTCTACTATATCCAAGGCCTACTATGCAAAGCAGTGAATGAAGCATTTGAATCAATGATGTAGAACTGTCTTCAGTCTTCCAGTCATCGATCTCCAAATATAACACTATAGAACCTAAAGCTCGCTCACCTTATTCATTGAATCCTCTCAACATTATCCTATCTCCTCAAAGTGTGGAGATGTCGATCTTCAAATAGCAAAGGGTCTTTAGGCTCATAATGTTTACCGATGTGCCTAAATCCATGAGAACCTTAGTGAGTCTGAACCTATCTGTGTCAACTGTGATGTAGAGAGCATGGTTGTGCTCCAAGTCCCCCAGAAGAAGGTCTTCATCTGTGAAGGTGATCCCATGGGCTTCTTTTGCATAATGTGCTTCCTCACCTATAGTGTGAAGCTAAGCATATTTTAGGATCAAGGAGGGCCTTGATTAGTGATTCCCTCATCTCTTTGGATAAGACAAGAGCATCATATGCTTAGCTTAGAACTTTCTTAGATGAGAAATGGATGTTGTAGTCCACCTTCATCTTCCACATGCATATCCAAGGGTGGAGCATCTGTGTGGAAGGGCTTCTGATCTTCATACCAATGACTTTTCCTCTATCTTGAGGTGCTACAGGTAGAACCTTCCACCATGGAGGTGACTTGTAATCTCTTGAGGCAAGGCGGTGGAAGGTTCTACCTGCACTTTAGGCTCACCTATAGCTTCTCCTATGGGACCCTCCAAATCAGATGATTCCAAGTCTATCTCAAGAGGTGAACCCATAGTATTCAGAGTTGGAAAGTCCAACTCTGAATTAGAAGAGGAAGGTCAGAATTATTATGGTCATTTAGACTTGAAGAGTTATCATTAGGAATAGAAGAAGATAACATGAAAATGTAATTCTAGCTTTATTCTTCAATTTCTTGGAATTATTTGGAGGTACAAAGTAGAAGTCTAGTGTGGAGTGGGATTTGATGCCCTTATCCATACAAGAGTTCTACTAGAAGAAACAAGAGCTAGTAAATGGAAGAAGTCACCGGTGTGGAAGTCGCAAGTGGAGGTCGGAGGTTGGACATGGTCGATGGCAAGGCTATCTGCCTACACATGTCAGCCGCTACTCCACCCATTTCTTCCTAACAACTTGCAAACCTTCCTTGGTGTTGGAGGTTTGAGTTGACTTAGACACCTGCAAGGAAAGCTTATTAATCTTCTGAATTATCTTCTTAGAGGTTTTGGATAGAGAAATATCACAACCTTCTTTAATTTTGGTAGGGTCACATGTATCCCCAAGGATTACCTTAATGGAACTAGAAGGTTGTTCCATAAGGTATTCCTTTGGGATAACTACAGCACCGATCTTGAAATTGTATTCAAGCAAGTCCTTGAATGTCAAGCAATCCTCCAAAATGTGGCCTAGCATACAACGGTAAGGGAAAAAGTTTAGATCATGCCTTTTGCCTACTTCCTCCAATCTCCTAGGCTCTGATTAAAACTGATTTTTCTTAAGAGATTTTCTGATCCTCTTAAAAGAATAAGGTTTGTTTAACTTATCTAAAAGAGTAGGTGGACCATAGCTACTTGGCGGTGGATATGCATGTCGCTGCTATTGGTGGTATGGCTAACGCGGTGGCTTTGCTTATCGTGGAGGCTATGATGGAGGTCAGTATGGTTGCCTCGATGGTGGCAAAGGAGGTGGAGGCTACAGATGTCTGGACTTATCTCTAGTTCTGCTTCCCCTTGTCAACCAGCTACTCCCTAGCTTCTTCTCATAGACCTTCTTATGCAGTAACCGATCTTGAAAAGGCAACTATTTGGCCTCTCCTTGTAGACTAGCTGCCTTGTTGATTAGCTTCTCAAATGTCATGATAGTGAAGCCCTTAAGCATGAAGGCGACCGGGCTATGGATATTCTTCAAGAGAATCTTAATGGCATGTTATTTAGATAGTTGTGCTTCACACTTCATACTTAGGTTGTGCTATCGAAGAATATAATCAATAAGGGACTCACTGGGGTGTTGTTGTGCTACAACGAGATCACCTATAAGAACCAGCTCCAGAAATCTCTTGATGAAGAGTTAACTCAACAAATGTCTTTACTGAACCATTGGACAGTTTAGTATACCAATCAAAAGCAATACTTGCTAGGCTACTAACGAAAAGGTGAAAGAGTAAAGCATCGCTGCCACCTGTGTTGCAACAACTGGCCCTGAAATGTGCTATGTGCTGCCTTGGGTTTCTACTGCCATCAAAGCTTTTGGAGGAAGGAGGCACGAAACCCTTGGGATATTGGATAGCATCATATTCCTCTAAGTAGGGTCAACCCTTTCGAATAGATGATCCTCCCCAAGCTTGAGACAAAACTTTCTTTACCTGCTACTCAACCATGGATTTTATGTCCTTTTCTTATATGGAGGTACTTTCCACTACCTTCCTATACACGTTAGTGCTACCTTGCTCAGGAGGTAGAGTCTTCTGGGGACATGCACTAACGTCAATCGATGTCAGTAGATGAACTGGGGCTTATTTCAAAGCACTACATCTAACAAGTCCCAGAATACGTTCCATCCTATCAATCTACTCATCCTTCTTTCTTAATTGATTCGGAGGTGTTGGGCTGATTCTGCGGTGTCTTCCTAATCAACCTCATCACCTTCCATGGCTTGTTGCTCCCTAAGAAGAGATCTTCCTGTGTCAACCATGCAGACTCCAGCTGAGTCTCCCAACAAGTCATCTTCATTAGGATCGAAGCTGACTTTCTCTTCATCTGACCAGTCATACTCCAATATCTCCTTGTTCTCCTTGAAATAATGTGTAACTATCACATCTAAAGAGTGATCCATTTGAACAGGTACAAATAGTCTAGGGTAACCGATGTGATCATCATGCACCGAGGCACCAACCTCGCTCTCACTGGAGAGTCAATCTGTAGACTATACTGGATGAATGACTGACCGCTATGGCTACAAGAGGGATAACAATCCTAGGATGTTCCACTACCACCGGTACTGATCATCCGAATATCTGTAATACCCATCTCCACATCCTCCGTATGGAGTTGATGAAGGGAGACCATGATGCTGGTCGCCACTCGCACCACCATAGAAGGTCGAAGAGAGCCCTACCATAAGTGGTGGAAGTGGTAGGATCCCTTGGTCAGAGGATCACCAACGGTGCACTTTCCCTCCTTAAGCCTTCATGGCCTGATAAGAGATGTGTAAACCAGCGGTGAATGGGGTAGACGAAGTGGTCTGAAGGGTGTCCCTCAAGTCAAGAGTCTGTGGCAACTGATGTGGTGGTTTGTTGAGAAAATCACTCTGTAGCTGGTGATGGCAGAAGAGATCAAATAATGTGATGATGATTGAGCTCACCAGAGATGCTCAGAGGCATAGAAGGCGACCTCTCTTGAAACCGCAATGAAATGCACCACTAGAAAACGGATCCTTCTAACATCCTCTTTGTTTGATCCAGAGAGAGGATGGAACTGGTTTTCTATAACTAGTGGTGAAGTGATAACGGGGAACTCATCCACGGTCAAACGGGCTATTGCCTCTAGCTCTTTGGTGATCCTGGTGTGGTATCGCTTGATCATTCAGTTCTTATTCCTACACTGTGTATGGGTAGGATGGGAGGAGTGCGAGCTAGAACCATATGCAAATGTAGGGGAGGCAAGCCCTGAAACCAGGGAAGCCTTACCCTTGGAGGGTACAGATGAGATGTTATTCACCAAAAGATGAGAAATCCTAGGGTGCACTGCTGTACAATCAGACTGCACATCTGACCAGTATGTGGTTACGCTTTTCTTCCTGAGGAGACACAATCAGGGTAAATCAATCGGATGCTTCTATCACCTTGGTCCTACTAACTATAGTGAGGGGAGTGCCCCCACAAGTAATCCTGGCTCCCACAAATCCCCGACCAAAGTTAATCAGATGAGTATGGTCCAGACAAGAGAAGTCGGCTTGATCTAAAGCCAGATCCATACCATGGGGTAAAATAAACTGAACCACCATTTCAACAACGAAGAGAGACAAACGAACTTCTACTGCACTAACTGTAAAGATCTGCAATGAGAAATGAATTTGTATCAGATTTTTGAATTTTAAATTTTGAATTTGAAAATTTGAACCCACATCCAACACTTGGAAGTGTTAAGTGGGACTCAAATGGATTTGAGAAGATTGATTGAAAGAAGAATTTGAATATGAATCCAACTTCAATAAATTTAAGTATCTTGAAATATGGATTCAATTTTTTTGATAAGGATGCTTCCATAGGTTCATGTTTGTTTTGAATTTGAATTTTTTTTATTTTGAGGACCCTTTCCTTTAAAAAAGTTGGGTATGTTAAAGTAAGGGTCAAATTGATTTTATTTTTGTTTGATTATTTTGAAATTTCACTTACTTAGTAAATTTGGGTATGCTAAGTGAAGTCTTTGAAGAAAGTGGTTGTTTCTTTTTCATGAATTTTGTTTTAATTTTAGAAAATTTGGAATCCTCACTTAGCAAATTTAGGTATGCTAAGTGAAGAACCCAAGTGTGTTTTTTTTTTATTTTTGAAAATGGGATTCTTAGCAACTTTAGGTATGCTAAGAAAATCCTAAGTATTTTTGTTT
This sequence comes from Cymbidium sinense, assembly GCA_021442155.1. Taxonomy (NCBI): domain Eukaryota; kingdom Viridiplantae; phylum Streptophyta; class Magnoliopsida; order Asparagales; family Orchidaceae; genus Cymbidium; species Cymbidium sinense. The sequence goes on along the minus strand of CM038232.1, from coordinate 89,058,113 downwards.
TGATGTTTTGATTTTTGAAAGTTTGGATCCTTAGCAAATTTAGGTATGCTAAGGAAATCCTAAGTGTTTTATTTTGTTTTAATTTTTTTGAATTTTTATTTTTGAAAAGGTAGGATCATTAGCAAACTTAAGTATGCTAAAGAAATCCTAAGTGTTTCATTTTTGTTTTGATATTTTCTGAAAGTGGAGACTTTACTTTAGCAAATTTGGTATGCTAAAGATGAAGCCCCAATTAGTTTGAAATGAAAATTTCACTTAGCAAATTTGTGTATGCTAAATGAAATTTCAAATGGTGTGTTCAAAATTTTGATTTCATTTTAGTTTTAAAAATGGAGACTCCTCCTTAGCAAATTTGGTATGCTAAGGAAAGAAGTTCCAAAGGTGTTTAAGAATTTTGGTTTTGACTTTGGAGACTTCACTTAGCAAATTTGAGTATGCTAAATGAGGTTCCAAAAGGTGTTTGAAAATTTTTATTTTTGGATTTGGAGACTTTACTTAACAAATTTGGGTATGTCAAATGAAGTTCCAAAAAGTGTTTGAAAAAAAAAAATTTTTTGAAATATGATTGCTGATTTTTTATTTTGGGTTTGGAAACTTCACTTGAGCAAATTTGAGTATGCTAAATGAAGTTCCAAAAAAACTTTGAATTTTGAATTTGGGGACTTCACTTAATAAATTTGGGTATGTTAAATGAAATTCTAAAATGTGCTTAGAATTTTGAATTTTGGACTTGGAGACTTCACTTAACAAATTTGGGTATGTTAAATAAAGTTCCAAATGTGTTTTGAAAATTTTGAATTTTGGATTTGGAAACTTCACTTAACAAATTTGGGTATGTTAAATGAAATTCCAAAATGAGTTTAGAATTTTGAATTTTGGACTTTGAGACTTCACTTAACAAATTTGGGTATGTTAAATGAAGTTCCAAATGTGTTTTTATTTTTTTTTTAAATTTTGGACTTGGAGACTTCACTTAAAAAATTTGGGTATGTTAAATGAAGTTCCAAATGTGTTTGAAATTTTTGAAATATGATTGCTGATTTTGATTTGGGATTTGGAAACTTCACTTAGCAAATTTGAATGTGCTAAATGAAGTTCTAAAATGTGCTTTGAAAATTTTTGAAATATGATTGTTGAAGTTTTAATTTTTGAAAAGAGGAGTTCCATTCAACAAATTTAGGTATGTAGAATGGAGATCATTCCTATTTTTGAAATGTAAAATTTTTATTTTGTGTGTTATTGTTGCTTTTTGAAAGAGAGGAATTCCAACATAAAACATATGTGAGATATGTTCAAGTGGGATTTCCTAAATGATATTTATTTTTAGCTAGGAATTAAAACTTCATTTAATAAATTTGAGTATATTAAATGTAGATGTTCATGCTTTTTCTTTCAAAAAAGTTTAATTTGTTATAAATGAAACCTATCCAATAAGTGTGAGTGTATTGAATAGAAAGATTCATGTGTGCTTTTGAAAACTTTAATTTTGTTTACAAATGAAACTTCCATTCAATAAGTGTGAATGTATTGAATAGAAAGATTCATGTGTGCTTTTTCAAAAATTTGATTTTGTGATTTTTGGAAAGATGATCATTCATTTTATTTTGAAAATGAAATCTTCATCAAAGTGAATTGAAAGAAGATATTCATTTGTGCTTTTGGAAAATGTTGTTTAGTTTTATTTTTGAAAATCCTACATGTAACAATTATGGAATTGTTAAATGAGGTGATAAAATTTGTGGAAAATATTTTATTAAGTGCATTTTTTGAAAAGGTGCTTTTGAAAAGCAAAGTTCTTTATGGAAGATTTTATCTTTATTATTTTAGATGAACCTTTCCTTATCATGAAAATGATAAGGAGGAAGTCTTTAAAATGTTTTCTTTTTTATTTAGATCTTTTCATTTTACCCATTGGAGAACCCAGAGGTTTTAAGACCAACAAGGAATGCAATCCTAAAACCTAAAGATGTTGGCTAACTCTCAAGAATGAAATGAGTTAAAAAGAAGGATAGTCTTGGATTCATACCAAAGTACAAACCCACTATCAACACTCAAAGACAATGATCATTTACCAAAGATGGAGAGAGGAACCATCCCAGTGAGTCGCTAGAAAATCTGGTGAAAAAATTTCTATAGGTGGGTCACCTTCAAATCTATTGGTGAGAAAGAAAGAGAGCATATAAAAATTCATCTTTTAAGATATAGATCCACAGATGTACTTATTCAGTGATGATATCATCAAGGAAATAGTGTACTATCTCAAAGATAGAAGTCACTACCCTTTAATGGACCTAATCACCTCAATAAGGACTCTAAGATGATGGGTGCATGTATAGAGATTCTTCCCCTACTTTACATGGAAAAGTAAGGTTTATTTTAAACGGTTCATTAAGTTCCCTCTGAGGGCAAGCCCCATAGTTAATTACATCCTTAGGAAAACTCTCGATTAAGGTAAATGATCATTATCTTTGAAGATTTCAATAGGACTATCAATCGATTGGTTATGTTTGAAGATCAAATGGGATTGATCAAAGAGGGAGTTATTATCAAGCCAAAATGAGATAAGTAGGAGATGCCACGATGTTAGGAAACCTAGCGAGCATCTCAAACTATCCTATAATTGGGCTTTACATTTTTAAATTGATTTAGTTTGTTTAAGTTGAATTTTCCATTAGAAATTTAGGACTTATGATTTCTTAACACAAGATTAAAGAAATACATAAGAGGTGAGAAATTATGCTTATAGCTCACAAAGAAGAGGAGTAACCTCAGAACCTAAATCTAGAGAGCTTTGGCGAGGGCCAAAATCACAACCTAAATCTAAAGCAAAAAATGGATAATTGGTTTGCCTCCATAAGAGAGGACAAACCACCCGACAACTTGGACTTACAACCGCCTGGGGGTGGCCAACTAACTCCTCCTATGATTTTAAATACATGTAGGCAAGTCTTTATGCTTATGCAAGATATCTAGGCTATTATTTATTTAGAAAGAGACTAAGTCCTTAAACTCACTCCCTAAAGAGACTAGATCATGTAAAGGGACATGCTTCAAATGACCTAAATCTAATGCAATTCAAATTTCATTTTATTTTCATTTTGGACAATTATTTTGACTCAAGCTAATAGGATTCATATGACTAATGCATGAAATAGAGTTATTGGCCAAAATCGAGAAGGGAGGAGGTGAGTTTCCACCATGGCTCTGTCAAGCCAAGTTTTTTCGCAAGGTGGAAGCCCTCCAATCAAGAGTGAAATAAGATGCATTTTTGCATGATATTATAAAGAAATGCTCATCCAGCTAAGGGGTTGCTAATTCTTTTATCTTGATTTTAAACCTAAGCTTTAGGTGAGGTTATGAGTTATTTAATTTTATTTTGAGTTGTTAAGTTGGGTAAAAGATTTATTTTTTCCTAAAGAGCCTAATCCACATCTAGGCCATACATAAAGCAAGGAAGAAACTAGGAAAAGCATGCCACTTAATGTAAAAAAGTTAAACAGATCATCAATCAATTTATAAAGCTAATCATAAAAAGAATAAAAGGTCATTGTAGTCGGGCACCACTGCACAAACCCAAAAATATCAAATGTGGGTAACCGAGCTCTACCCTTATACAAACCCAGATTACAAATAAATTAAATTATAATTAAGCAAAGAATTCATTATTATGGGGGTCTCCAAGCTTCATTTCTTCTTCCTTCTTCTTCTCTTCTTTTGGATGGTTGGAAGGTAGATGCTCCAAGGCTTTACATGGTGCATAAGATAGGATCTAATGACCAATGCTCATACTAATCCCCATAACAATCATTCCAAAATCATAATAGCACAAATTTACATGAAAAGGAAAAGAATGGAAAATCTAACTAACACATGCAAAATAAAGGTTAGCTAAAACAAACCACAAAAATCCCAAGCATGTATATTGGACTTATCACTCCACACATGGGTGACTAAGTCCTATGGATTATACTTGGGGTATAAAGCACTACAAGCAAAAGCATTTATATTTTTATTTATGATAGCGTCCCGCACAATCTCTTGAAAAGAATAGTTAGACTAAGAGCATCCTACCATTCATTCTGAGCATACACCCTAACATCTAGTCTAAAACATATATCACAAAATAAAAATAAAACATCAAACCATGCACTAACCTAAAGCAAGACTGTATGTGTGTTTTGAAGGTTTGTGTGGTATGCTTTAGGTTTTAAATTTTCTAAGTGTGAACATGTTCAACTTAGAGGAGGGTTTCATTTAAGTTGTTTAATTATTTTGGTTGATTTTATTTCATGTTTTGATTTGGTTTAAGTATATCACAATTAATTACTAAGTTATAAGAGAGGGAAAGAGAGAACTTCTCTTTCCTTCCCTAACTAAGTAATTTCTAAAGTAGGTTCACATTTTAGTTTTATTTAGATGAATGTTTTGATTAAATATTTTAATTAATCCTAAGTTTCTATGAACTCTAAACAAACCTTTTAAAAAAGAAAGGAATTTTAAGATTAAGTAAAATGAATCAAAATTCACATAACATGCATTACTTCATTTCTTTCCCAACATGTATAACATGCATATGAATGATTCCTAAGCATATCTATACACATACAAAGATATTTAACATACTTTATAATGCATCTAAGTAATCCATTTAAGAAAATTTTGAAGTTGAATATGCATGATTTTCTTAAGTAGAAATGGTTTCCTTATCCAAATTTCACACACACATGAAAGTAAGAAAGGCATAAGTGAGTCATGCCATTGTTAACAAGGTGTAAGGTACAAGACCTACTTAGGGCTACTTAAAAGCCTCACAACCTCAGGTTGTCGGACTAATATACCACTTTGCTTAAATACAAGCATGTGTATAAAAGTAATGAAATAGAAAATGAGAATGCAAAAATTGTATTAATGGATTCATTTTGTTTATGGAATTTATGTATGCAAGTGTAGGTAACCCTTCTTAGGTGATAGTATAGGAATGAATAGGGTATGGAATTGTAAGTGTTAGGTCCTTTTCAAATGAACCATATATCTCACCAAATTCCTATTCAAAACTATGCTAATCATAAAGGAGAAAGGAAACCTATGCTAAGCACTCCTTTGTATTCTTTCACATGCAAGCTTATAATTAGAATTTAAGTAGCCTAATTTCAGATTTGATATTTGATTTATATGTTTTGAAAATAATTTGAATTTAGTAGTGATAATAGCCATTCATATTTCTACTTTAGCCAACACATTTTTTGACATAAAGTAAACAATTTCATTTTTTTAATTTGAATTTGAAAAATATGAATGCATGAAATTGCATGGAGTACAAATTTAACATGTTGGAAAAAGATTCAAAGCAATGAAAGCATGTAAACAAACTCACATTAATTAAATCTTAAAGACATTCTTATGGAATAAGAAAGTTTAAAATAAATCAAAGTGTATTCAATATGATTTTTGTTTAGCTTGAAGTTTGATTTCATTTTGAGAAGGGTGATTTGAGTTTGCTATTTCTAACCCATTCCCACATGTGTTTGATATTTTTGTTTAATTTTTAGATAATTAGATTCATTTTATGTTAATTAGGTTAAGTATGAATTAAGTAACTTAATTAACCCTTACACCACCTTAGAATAATTAACCAAATAATTATGAGCCAATGAGATGACATAAAACTCACAAGAAATTTAAATTTGTAATGCACCTAATAAGTAGAGGCCTAATGCAATTTGGCTCACAATTAATTAAGCTAAGGGGTTTAGCTTAAGTAATTTCAAAACACCCTTTCACATATGAATTGTTTTGATTTCCTTAATTGAACTTAGGCTATTAAACAGCATCTACCCAAAGTAGATTAATTAAGTTCTGGAATGTTTTAGAATTTTAGAAATTAATTAAGGGGATAATTAATGAATTAACCCTTAATTAAGAGAAGATTTAGGAGAGAAAAAGGGGGTTTAGGGAATAGCTTAGGGGAAATGCCCCAAAATTATTCCATAAACCTCTATCTATTGGTTCTGACCTTAATCAACCCTAATCTTGGATTATACTAATCACACCTTAATTATCCTTAATTAGATTAAGGCAGTAATTAATAAATCCATATACAATTCTTCTAATTAAGCCTTCAATAAATCCCAAGAAAATTAGGGGAGGTAGAAGTCATCCCCTAAAAAATATCCAAGAAGTTTGGGATTAATCAGATGCTTAATTAAAAGATAATTAGCAAAATAAACTTTCTAATAAAACTCAAAATCAGAGAAAATTATAATTCAAAACCCATTGAAATTTATTTTAAAATATTATAGGTTGAATTATCTTCTCATAGAAATTTATTTAATATTTTTTTTGAATTTATAGGAGAGTTATGAATTTTAGAAGATCCTAGATTATTATTAATTAAAGATCCCTTAATCCCTAGCTCATGGGGTGGCGGCATGGCGGCGGTGATGCTTTACACACATGTGCGTGAGCCTCACTTAAGTTATCAAATCAAAGGTGGATGCTTTGTTCTGATCATTGACGATGATGGACGAGATCTCCCATGATTTTAAAAGGATAAGGAAATTCTAAACATGGGAATAATCTCATCCATCCAAAATGCGGATGATGAGATCTCCCACGTTCTTCCCCCATGATCAATAGAATTATCCATGATCTAGAAGATTTGAGCTTCGATTGAGATTCAAACAAACTTAACCCACACCATCTAAAGCCTAAAAAAGCACATCCAATGGGATTCATGAATTGAAAATTCTCTTCACAAAGGACCAACACCTCCTATCTAAGTGGTTAGAAAATTTCATACCTCATGGGAGGTGATCACTTGTCTCGATTCCCTTGGAGAGCTTAGTCAGTTGAGAAAAGATGTGTGTTGAAGAATGAGCTCTTGAGGTTATGTGGGCTCTATGGACCAACTCCTTGCTCCCCTTTGTGACTTTGATCCAATTCAACTCCTTCTTGCTATGGGAACTCCAATGGAAGCTTAGGTGCACTCGACTTAGCTCCCTCATGAAGTATGCAAAGGCAATTGAAGTGGAGTTGAGTGAAGAGGAAGTTTGAATATGAGGAGCTCCCTACAGGAAGAAAGCGAAAGCTTTATTTCAATTCCCTCTAGAAGCTTGGGAATGTCTCGATTCTCTACACTCACAGGCTCACATAGTGAGGAATGATGGTTGAGTTCAATTGGGAGGTATATCTCTTGAAGGATCAGTGAAGCCATTTTGCCATTTTGATCCAATTGATCACAATGGGAGGGTTGTTTGATCAGTTAGATGCTTGTACATGGTCGGTTTGAGGCCTTGAGTGGAATGCCAACCTCCCATGTGCTTGAATTTGAGTGGGAGATGGATTTTGAATTAGCCATTTTGACCCATGGGGTTGAGTTTGGTCTTGGGCCAATTGGGCTGACCCAAACCCATTGGGTTGGGTGCACCACTCTTCATTAGGTCCTCTTGAGCTATTAGGAAAGCATCAAGTTTATATGAAGAGGGTATGACCAAATTACCCATGGATTAAGCTAAAATTTGTTCTATATCCTAGGGTTATAATGGTCATTTTGCTGATTTTTCACTTTGGATATGTTGGGTATGTGGAGAAATTAGGTTTGGCCAAGTTTCATGAGATTTGGAATTCATTTGATAGGGTTTGGCTCATGTTGACCCATTTAGGTCAAAATGGGTCAACTTGGGTCAAGTTGAACAATTGGTCAAATTGGGTCAAACCAAGGGTTGGGGTCAAGTTCATATGACCATTTGAAATGTTTTGGTGGCTTTGGTTTGATTCAATTTGGTATAGTTTTGAATTTGGCTCATATGACTTCATTTAGGTCAAATGGGTCAAGTTGACCTATTTGACCCATTTGACCTATTTGGGGTAGGTCAAGGGTAGGTTTAGGTTAGGTTAGTCATATGGAGTGAATTGGTATCTTTGTTTCCAATCAATTTTGGTTAAGTTCAAATTTGGCTCAACATGACCCCTTTAGGTCATGTTAGGTCTAAGGTCAATTGGGCAGTCAGGTCTAGTTGGCCAATTGAGGCTTTGGCCATGTTCAACAAGTGATTTGGAATGAACATGACCCATTGGTTTGGATCAATTTGGCTTAGATCAAGTTTTGGCACATTTTGACTTTTTAAGTCAAGTTGGGTCAACTTGGGTGAAGTGGCCAATTGGGCTAGGTTAGGCTCAAATGTTGGCTTGGTCAAGTTCAAACATAGGTCATGAGTGAACTTAGATCAATGGTTTCAATCAATTTGGCCTATGGTGGAATTTAGCTATGTTAGGTTTCATTTTGGTCTAAGTGTTGACTTGGTCAACCCTTAGGTTTGACTTGGTTTGGCTCAATTTGATTGATTAATCATTCCATGGTAATTGTTGATCATTATGAGAGGCATATATGAGTTTGGTTCAATCCAATTTGGTTAGGATTAGAATTTGGCTCATAAGGGTACTTTAGGTCACTTTGGTCAAGTGAGCTAAGTGGGTCAAATGGATTGGTCAAAGCTTGATTGATTGATCTTGTATATGGACTTATGATTGAAATATAAATCCATACAATTAGTTTGAAGTCAAATGGGTTTTGATCCATTTGATAATTTCATATTCAAAGGAAGAATATGAATGGATTTAGGGTTTGATTTTTGAACTAGGATTTGATTGTTTGATTGAAGTTTGTATTTATATATGAGCTCATGATTGTAGGGTTGATTGAATCATGAGAGAAAATCAAGAGTTTGAATGATTTGGCTAAGTTCAAGATTTTGACTTGAAAGGCTTAGATTGGATATTGAGTGGATTTGAGTTTGATTCTTGGAATTGGTTTTGATTGTTTGAATTTATATTTCATTTATATATGTGAATATAAATAGGAATATAGATGGATCATGCAAAAATTTCAAGGATTTGAAGGGGTTTAATCATGATTTGGGCTAAGTCCATTAAGAAGGATTTAAGGACTTAGAAAATTTTGGAGTTTGGAGTTTGAATTTTTTTTTGGTTGGTTTGATTGATTTATATTTATATTTTATTTATATCTGTGAATATAAATGAGAATATAAATGAGTTATGAGAAAATTCCATGATTTTGAATTGATTTGATCATGATTTTGGATAAGTCCTTTAATGGAAAATTAAGGGACTTAGGAAATTTCTTAGATTGGAATTTAATTGGAGGGTTTGATTTAATTGATTTGTATTTATATTTCATTTATATATGTGAGTATAAATAGAATATAAATGAGTTTTGAGAAAATCTCATAAGTTTGAATTGATGTGATCAAGATTTTGGATAAGTCCATTAATGGGAAATTAAGGACTTAAGAAAGATTTTATATTTTGGATTTAATTTGAGGATTTGATTTGATTGATTTATATTTATATTTCATTTATATATGTGAATATAAATGAGAATATAAATGATTTTTGAGAAAAATCCCATGAGTTTGACTTAGTTTAGAGTTGATTTTGGCTAAATCCATTAATGAAAAATTAAGGACTTATGGAAATTTTTATGAATTGATTTGGAATTTAATTTGAGGTTTTGATTTGATTGGTTTGAATTTATATTTCATTTATAAATGAGAATATAAATGAATTATGAGAAAATCTCAAATATTTGATTTGGTTTTGATCACGATTTTGGTTAAGTCCTTAAGGGAAGATTAAGGACTTAGAAAATTTGGACTTAGGAATTTCATGGATTTTGATCATGGGTTTCAATCATAGATTTCAATCATGGATTTCAATCATATGGAGTTGATTTGAATTTGGGGAAAAATCAATTAAGATTGATTTGGAGTTTGACTTGAAAGAAGGAAAGTGAGGAAAGGTTTAAGCTAAGGCTAGGCAAATTTCCTAACTCCCCTAAGGCATGACCTATTCCTATGGCTAACTCTTTCTAAGTCTTCTAGGGCTAGGTTGAGTGTCCACCTAATCACTAGATGTGTCTTAAGACTAAGGAATTCTTAAAGTCTAAGAAAAGTCTTATGTCTAAGATGGAGGGGTAGAGAGCTCATTCTAAAATGAGGTCAATAAAAACACAACATAGAGTGGAGATTTTTCACCATCTACTATCGAAGGCAAATGGTCTACCAAAAAACTCTCATTCAAATATCAAAGAAGGCACTCGATGACAACAGAGACCATAAGGTGAATTCTTTGACAAAGAAATGCATAACCATCCTTTTTTCTATCCTCACTCAGTTCATTGCAATTAAGCCTACTTAGTCCATGACAAGCCTTATTTGAAAAGTTTTCATTCTATTTAGTAGTCTGTATCTAAAACAACTTTGGGGAGAAGTATACCTTAGTAAAGTGCGAGCAGATTCTTCCTTCTATTTATGGAGACCTTGACTCTCGAGCATTCGAGCTAAGTTACTTTCATAGAATAAATTACGGTTTCTTGATGCTCTCTTCACAATTAGCTGCGTTTTCTCTCACTCGCCTCATACTAAAGAAAAAAATTCAAGCTACTAACTTTTGAAGTTTGTTGGGCATGAAATTAGTTGAAGCCTTGTGGACTTAGCACCAATGCTAAAACTCCAATTCAATCATTCTCCTTAGTGTATGGGTGAAGTCATTCTACCATAAGGCCAACTTTCATCATTAGGATAGGCTTAATAAGATTTTCTGAGCATAGCAAAGTTATTGAAAGGCTTGGTTTGGAGGATGACTCCTCAATGCAGAACCTTAAGTTGTACAAAGCCAAAATGATTCAAGCTCACAACAAGTTGGTTGTCTAAAGTTTTTTTAAGTAGGAGGCTTGTTTTAGTCTAAGAAGACCAATTGTTGATTGAAGATGGGGGCAAGTTTGAACCCATTTGAAAAGGGCTTTTATAGAGACTACCAGGAGGATCTTATCAACTTATAAATTGTAAAGGGAGAGCTGATGCTTCCAATCAATGGGCTCTAAAATACTATCCATAAATCTTGTTTGAAAATAATCATCAATAAAACTTCTTTTCATATTGAATTCCATCTCTTATGTTAGAAATATCTTTTGCTTGATCACATATTTATTTGGTAGGTTGTAAAGAAAGCGACATCTATCCCTCATAACACAAACATAACTACAAATAATCCTTGATTGCTATTAGGTTAGGTGTAGCCCAAGAGGCATCTATTTCTACTAGTCTAAGTTAGGTGTAAGAGAATGCGACATCCTTTCTTGGTGGAGTCTGCGCCCTGACGCCACTTCATCATTCTTAGCATGTTTATAGGTGTAAGAAGAAAAGCGACATCATATTCCCTCTTTCACAACACAAATGAACACATATATTTGTCTCAAACTATTTTGATATGAGCATATGACACTCACTCATTGGCTTTAGGTTAGGGATATACCTTGTTAGTGTGTCACCCCATGGTCACTTATGCATATGATTACGCTTTCTTCTTGACTTGACCATTGTAAACTAATGAGCATCTTATCAGGTTGGTAGGCCTTACCGCGCAGCCGGTAAACTACGCCATGTTGACTTCATTTAAGAATGTGTAAGCCTACACGCTTTCTTCTTGAACTAGCCATCATGCACTGACTAGGTCAAAAATATTTGAGGTTTAGGGTAAGTGCACTAGTGGCTCCTTTCCTATTAACTATTTCAAGCTTGGGTTTAATCCTTACGTAGGACTCCTCCCTTAGTGAATAGTGTGGATAATGTCGAGATAAACTATCGTTTCACTTTAGAGAGATGTAAGTCACCACGCCTTCTTTCTAGACTAATTATAGCAAATCGATGGGCACCATAGGTTGGTTTGTTATCACCATGCTGACGGTGACCCACCTGATGGATACACCAATCTTGGCATATGTGAGTCCCAGCGCTTTCTTCTTGAGTTGGCCACCAAATACCTATAGGCTTTCTTTTACAAGGTTTTGGATAACGCCCCCAACGGCACCTCCCCTGTGGGCACTCTATTTGGATCATATCTTTAGCGACCCCATCTAGATACTACTCCGAGTTACTTTTGGATTGGACAGTCCCCCTTTCCTAGTAGCTACCCCTATGGTTGGAGAATTTATCTTGCGGATATGCAGATCCTCCTTTGGTCTAGTAAGTCTGATATAGGACAAGGCTGATATGAGCTCCTTCTCAATGTGGTCCCTCACAAACCAATAGGGTCCATGATAACAAACAAACAAAATATATATTCACTTATGAATTAGAATTCAAGCCCTAGTGGCCCTATCCCAGGGCATCTATCTTTAGAGGCGTGTCAACAAAACTCCCTATAGGAATTGCTACCTTGAGTTGATAAGTCATGATCGACACTCTCAAGTCACCCTTAGGTTGGGTTCAACTTGTTATGGCACCTGGTCACCGATCATCGCTTTGGAAGATATAAGTTTATCACATTCTTTCTAGCATGGTGACTTGCATCGGGGCAACTTTAGGTGGCTAAAGAAAAGCCATCACCTAGTGTTTCTTTTATTCAGGAGGATGTGAGTCCCCGTGCTTTCTTACTAACTTGGAAATTGCACACTGAAAGGTACCCCTTTAGTTGGTTAGCTCTACCCCATTATCGGTAGACTATCCCATTGGATTTGTAAATCTAAGACGGTCTAGGCTGATATTAGCTCCTTCTTAGTAGATCCATCGCACACCAATAGGGTCCATCCCAAATTAAATTAATTTTGACTATCCTTGAGTCGATGTGACTCTGCAGCAGTATTCACTCAAATGTCACCTTAGGTTGGGTTCAATTTATTACAACAACATATCACCCGAGTGGTTCCTTTGTTCAAGAGGATGTGAGTCCCCACATTTTCTTTCTAACTTGACCATTGCACACCGAAAGGCACCCCTTTGGTTGGTTAGCTCTACCCCATGGCTGGTAGACTATCCCTTTGAATTTGTAAATCTAAGACAGGTCTAGGCTAATATTAGCTCCTTCTTAGTAGATTCATCGCCCACCGATAGGGTCCATCCCAAATTAAATTAATTCTAACTATCCTTGAGTCGATGTGAGTCCACAATGACATTCGCTCAAATAGTCGCCTTGGGTCGGGTTTGATTTTTTGTGCTATCAATTGATAACCCCAATGGTTCCTTGTGTAGGAGGATGTGAGTCCCCGTGCTTTCTTCTTAACTTGATCATTGCATACCAAAAGGCACCCCCTAAGTTGGATAGTCCTACTTGATGGCTAGTAGACTATCCCTTTGGATTTGTAAATCTAAGAAAGGTCTAGGCAGATATTAGCCCCTTCTTAGTAGATCCATCACACACCGATAGGGTCTATTCATCAAATCTGTCATCCTCCTTCTAGTGGAGTCCAAATTAAACCTATCTTATCCCCAGTGGATCCAAGCTTACATCTCCAGCAGATGTGCCCTCAAAACCAAATCATATCCTCTCCCTAGTGGAGCATCAAATCATAAATCAACAAATCAAATTCTCATCCCCAATGGATGCCCCATCAATTAATCAAATTAAATTTCTCCCCAGTGAGGCATAAATCAAATTAGACCACTATCCCCAGTGGATAACTTGAACCTACTTCCCTAGTGAAAGGTTCATGTACTCATCCCCAGCGGATCTTTTCTCCCCAAATCATATCAAACTAACTCAAACTCTTATCCTCTATCCCGGATAAGCTGAACTTGCTTCCCTAGTGGAAGGTTAACATACTTAATCCCTCAGTAATTCAACTAAGCTTGAATCAAGCTATGATCAAGCCAATTAACCCATTGAGGCTCACTTGACCTAAAGTGACCTAAAGGACCCTTTTGTGCCAGTTTCTAATCCAACCCATATTGGTTTAAACTAAGCCCATCCAAACCACACAGCATGATTAACAATCATCCTAGGTTAATCAATTATCATAAATTGGGTCAAACCAAGTCAAGCCTAGCCTTTAACCAGGTCAACACTTAACCCAAATGAAACCCAAACTAGGAAAAATCCACCATATACCAAATTGATTAAAATCATTGATCCAAACTAACTCATAATCAGTGATTGAACATGACCAAACCTTAACTTGAGTCAAACCAAGCCTAATTGGCCATTTGACTCAAGTTGACCCAAATTGGCCTAAAAAGCCAAAATGGGTCAAATCATGATTTGATCTAAATTGATTGCAACCAATGGCTCAAGTTCATTCCAAATCACTTATTGAACATGACCAAATCCATGATTCAGCCCAAGTTGGCAATTGGTCAACTTGACCTAACTTTTCCCAAATTGACCTAAAGGGTCAAATTAGCTAAAATTTAAATTAATTTCAAATTAAATCAAATCAAAGCCTACAATCATTTTCAATTAGCCAATTTAACTTGACTCAACACCTAACCTAACCCAATTTGGTCAAATTAGTCAACTTGACCCATTTGACCTATATGAATCCAAATGAGCCATAATTAAATCCAAAGAAAATTGAATCAAACCAATGACACCAATACACTCAAATTGGTCATGTGAACTTGACCCAATTGGTTTGACCCAATTTGACCAATTGGTCAACTTGACCCAACCTAACCCAATTTGACCTAAATAAGTCAAATCAAGCCAAATCAAATTGAATAAACTCCAAACTACTTGAAATTTGGGCTAACCCACTTTTCACCCATCCCAAATTTGTATAAATCAAACCCATAGAAAAATGACCATTTTTCCCTTGGGTTTAAGGCATCCCATGAGATAAGACACATGCTTATTGAGTCATTCTCTCCCCATGGCCACTTGGCACCCAACCATAGGTCCACATATGCACCTTGGACCATGGCTAACCTGACCCAAAGGTGGTTGGGTCGGCCATGATCTATGGGGAGGCCAAATTAACTCCCCATTCCCATTGAAACACTTGGAAAGCCATATGACACCCACTACTCCCTTGGCAACCACTCTCATACCCTCCTCCACTCAAAGGAAGCCAACTAAAATGATTCCCTGCCCAAACTGAGCTCCCCAATGTGACCCCTTGATCAAAAATTCCAAATTAGCCATGGATGTTAGATCCAAGGAATGAGAGGGTATCCCCCCTCATTCTTACTCAAACTCACACACTCACACTTGATTCAACCCTAGCAGCCAAGGAGAGGAATCCTAGAGCCATTTTTAAGCTTCCCCAAGCTCCCCTAAATCCCTATTCTCGGTTTAAGTAGAACTGAAATAGGGGAGCCTCAATCCAATTCCCATTTTCTCAAATCTCCACCAAAGTAGAATTAACTTTGCACACACCTTCCTTGGAGCCAATCTAGTAAGAACGAATTGTTTCCCAAGCATCTCGACGGCCGGAGGGTAGAGTTCGACCAAGCCTGAGCACCTATGCCTAGTGGATTGGTCTTTCAATGAAACTACACCAAATCAAAGCTCGTGAGGCTCAATAGAGCTTTATTTCTACCAAATAAAGCTTCCTCAATCATAAAATTGCTAGTCATAAGCTTCGGTGAGGTATGCCATTGAAATCGATCCTTGAATAAAAATTTGTTGGTATTTTATGAAAGAAATTTTCATGTCATACGATTTCCACCATTAAATTTGATTGTTGTGCTTCCCCGAAGGTGTGGGATCATTTTCATCTCCATTTGAGCTCAGGTGAGCTCTGATTGAGTGGCCATTGATGGATTGTAGCCATCCTTCATCGCTCGGGAGGAGATAGAACATGGACCGTCCATCCCACATGATTGGAATGGACTGTCCTTATCTAGTTACGTTTAGACCCTCTAATTATTCCTTTGAAACATATTGGTATCGATCTTAGATCGGACGGTCCGCGAGATACATGCACCGCCATCGGACTTGATGTGACAACTTAAATAGTGAATCATGCCATGTGGAAAGCATCGCATCGACAGCCAATGAGGATTAAGGCTTTAATTAGGGCTAATTAATTAGTTTTTAATCCTAAAACTTCCTAAATTCATAATTAATTGTAGAAAAGTCTAAAAAAATATCAACCTAGGCTCATTTTAAAGATATTTTAGAATAGAATTTAAGAAAATTATTATTAGTTGATTTTGAATAGTGTATTTAGCTTAATTATGGTTTAATTGAAAATGTAATTAGTCTAATTACTCCCTAATTAATCACAAAATTAATCTCAAACTTTCTATGTATGTTTAAGGGATGACCTCTGCCTCCCCTATTTTTTTCTGAGATTTTATTGGTTACTTAATTAGAAAAACTAATGTATTAATCATTAATCACTTTCTTAATATAATCAATAATAATTAAGCAAATGAATAGTAAATTAATCAATCAATTAAGCTTATTACCATATTAATGATGAAGTCTAGGAAATGGATTGGGACTCCTCTTCCAATCTTTCTTTAAGTCTTCTCTAATCCCTCTTAAGTAATTAATTAACACCCCTTAATTAATAATTAATAGATTAATTAAAATCAAATCATATGAACTTTTAATTGAAAGGATTTGGGGCATGAGAATTAGGCTCCCTTCTTTGTCTCTTTCTCTAAGCCCATCTCATTTTGATTGGTTAAGATTAATTAAGGTTTAATTAGTGAATTAATGAACTTAATTAATTCATTTGAACCTTTTCTCTAATTTAATCTTGGATAGCTCTTTAGGTGTTCAATAACCCAAAGTGAGATCCCTTTAAGCTCAATTAACTATTAATGTTGAGCTAATTGCATTAGGCCCTTTCATGTGGTTGCATATCATATCATCTCATTATTAATTAGTTAATTAACTTAAGGTGATGTAGGTAAGGGTTAATTAATTCACTTAATTCATACCCTAACCCAATTAAACTATAAAATCAACCTAATTATTTCTTCCTTAAACCAAAATTAACTCACACATGGGGAATGGGTTTAGGACCAGAAAACCTCTTTCACTTTCCTTAATTCAAATCAAACATAAAGATGAAATAACATTAAAGAACTTTGGTTTGTTTTAAGTGGATTTATTTAGTATGATTGTCCTTTGGAATTAATTAGAAGGAATGAGATTATATGCTTATGTTCCTTTATTTCTTTCCAATTATGTTAAATGTTACTTGCCATATATAATCATGCATTCATTTCTTTTAAAATTAACTAAATAAAATGATTTCTTGTATGTCTAATTGCATGTGTTGATTTAAATAAAATAAGTGTGGCTATTATCACTATTAAATCAAATGTTATTTTTGAAAGCTATTAAATCAATTATAATGAATGGAGTGATGTTAATTACAAATAATTATAAGTTTGCATGTGTTGATAATATAAGATATGCAATATGAAGTTCTCTTTTCTTATCTTATATGGATTCATATAGGATTTACAAATGTATAGTTTATTTGAAAAGAACACAATATTTGTTTAAATCTATTCCAATGCATTTCCATGCTAAAACTTAAGAAGAATCTCATATCACATGTAAATCATATAATCAAATCAATATGACTTCTTGCATGACTTCTTCTTCTTGTGGTTCTTTTTATACATTCATATGTATCTGAGAAAAGTGGTATATTAGTCTGGACACCCCGGGGCTATGAGGCTTTAAGTAGCCCTAAGTAGGTCTTGTACCTTACGCCCCTGGTGTAGAAAATAATGGCACCGTACTCACTTAAAACTCTTATACATGTGTATGTGTGATGTGGTGAATAAGAATCATAAGTCAAATAAATCAAATACAATTTTGGCATGGGTTCTTCCTATCCTTGTAGTTGTTTATACATCTATATGTATCTAAGAAAAGTGGTATATTAGTTTGGATACCCCGAGGTTGTGAGGCTTTAAGTAGCCCTAAATAAGTCTTGTATGCTTATACTTAGTAAAAAAATAATGGCGTGTACTCACTTAAAACTTTTATACATGTGAATGTGTATCTAATAATGAAAATCCCTCTTTCTATTAAAAGGCATGCATTCATAATTCAATCAAATGAAATACTTAAATTCTAAATACACTTCCTTGCATTTATCATTCAAGTATGCTAGAAATATAAATTGCATGTATAGATATGCTTAGAATTTATTTATATGCATGATATACATGATGGAAAGAAATAAATGAATATGTATTATGCGATAGTAATCTATTCCAATTAATCTTAAGATATCTTTCTTATTGAATAAGGTCATTTAGAGTGTGCCTAAACTTATGATTAATTAAAACACATAATAAGCCATTCACTAAAGGAAATTGATTAATTAACTTGCTTTAGAAGTGACTTAAGGTAGGGATGAAAGAGAGATTCCTTCTCTTTCTTCTCTTTATAACACTTAGTTGTTAAGTGTAGACCATATGAAACAAAAGAAGACACTAAATAAAAATCTCTAAATCAATTAACTCACTTAAAGAGAAATCAACCCTTTATAAATTAAATCCCTCACATTTAGCAAATTATAATTCTAAAGCCTAGTTAGGACATACCACACAAGCTCTAATTCACACACATTAGACTAAGTCACCACTTCTAGCTTTATGTTAGGGAAATGTATGGTTTAATGTATGCTTATTTTATGATGTATTATTTTAGACTGGATATTATGGTGTATGTGCGTAGTGTAGATGTTAGGCTGACATTAACCTAATCTTATTTTTTGCAGAGGGGTTATGCTTAAGGGCATCATAATAAAAAATAAATGCTTTTGTTGTGTAGGTTGCTTAGCCCCTAAGCATAACTCAAGTTAGGATAGATGGGCTTGGTTACCCATGTGTGGGATGCTAAGTCCAAATTATTCATATAACTTATTGGGTTGCATGGTTTGTTTAGCTAACATTTATTTTGCAAGTGTAGTTAGATTTGCTTTCTTTCTTTTAATGTAATTTTGCATTAGGATTAGGATGAATGTTATGGGGGATTAGGATGAGCATTGGTTATAAGACCAAGTCTTATGTACCATGTGATACCTTTGAGCAAGCATATCAAATCAAGCCAAAAGAAAGAAATGGAATGGAAATCAAATGAAGAAATGGAAAGTGAAGAATGAAGAATGAAGAATTATAACATTCATAACATTAATTGTAATTATTTTTCTTATAATCCAGTTGTATAAGGGTAGAGCTACCCACATTTCGGGTTGTCGGTGGCACGCGACCTTTATTCTTTTGATAGCTTTATAAAATTGTTTGATATTTGTTTAGCTTGTGTATTAAAAAAAGTATGCCTTTTCATAATTTTTTATGATTGGTGATTATTGTATGGCCTAGATGCAATTAGGCTCTTAGGATAAAATAAATTTTTTATCCCATTAATAACTCATAACTAAACTTTAAAAAAACTCATAATCTCACATAAAGTGTAGGAGTTAAATCAAGATAATAAAATATTTAGCAACCTCTTAGCTGGATGTTGTATGTTTAATATCATGCATAATCATCTTGTCTCGCTCTTGTTAAGAGAGGGCATCCATTTTTGTTATATAGAATGGGCTTAACCTTTAAAAGCCTATGATGGAAGAACACCTCTTTCCCTTTGGTTGGCCCATGTCAAAATTTCTCATGCATTTAGGCATACAAAATCTCATAGCCTGTGTCAAAATAAAAAGTTCAAAATTAAATGAAATTTGATAAAAAATTTGCATTAGATTTAAGTCATTACTCATACCCCTCATGCTCTAGTCTCTTAGGGAATGGGTTTAAGGACTTAGTTTCTTTTCTAAATAATAATAACCTAGCCATCTTGCAAAAGCATAAGACTTGCCTACATAGTTTAGTGGAGAGCCGCCATTATAAGTCCAATTCAGTGGTGGTTCTCTCTTGTAGAGGTAAACCATATACCCATTTTCTCCTTAGATTTAAATCATTCTTTGGCCCTCACCAAAGCTCCCTAGATTTAGGATCTGAGATTATTATTTCCCTTTGCGGGCTACAAGCATAAATCCTCACCTCTTAGGTATTTTTACAATCTTGCATTATGAAATTATAAGTCCTAGATTTCTAATAAAATTTCAACTCAAATAAATAAATCTCCTCAATTTCAAATATATAAAGCCCAACCATAGGTTAGATTGGAGTGCTCACTAGGTTTCTTAGTATCATGAGCACTCCCTACTCATCTCTTTTGGTTTTGATAATAACTCTTCCCTTTTGATCCATCCCACTTGATCTTCTAAAATATAACCAATTTATTGATAGTTCTATCTTTGAATTCTTTGGAGACAATAATCACCTATTTTAATCGAGAGTATTCTTAAAGGATTCACTTTCCTTAAGATATAATTAACTATAAAGGCTTGCCTCCATAAGGAACTTAACGAACCCTATGTAAATAAACCCTGCTTTACTTTTTCATGTAAAGTAGGGGGAAAATCTATGATATATTTGAAAATCCATCATGCTTTAGGGGTCTTTATTAGGTGATTAGGTCCATCATAGAGTAGTGACTTCTATATCTCGAGATAGTACATTATTCCTTCATGTCATACCCAATCACCTCAATAAGTACATCTTCATATTGGTGTGGTGTCCCCTCACATATACACATGAATGAATCCAAAAATAAACACCACAAAGATGAATGAGATTTGGATTAGAGTTTATTCTATTTGATTGATTTAGTTTTATTAATTAGTTTAGTTAATGAATTTCTATTTGACTTCGGTAATTTGTGTTGATTTTTATTTATATTTTATTATTGTATGGATATGAACCCTATTGGTTTACAATGGGTTATACTATGGAGGGGCTACAGGAGTCTAGACCTACCTTAGATTTACTAGTCCAAAGAAGTAGCCCGCTCATCCACAAAATGATGTCACCCAACCTAAAGGGGCAAGTACCACGAGGGGTGTCGTAATTAAAACCTAATCAAACCTAGAGGGATTATCAACCCAGAAAGGAGTCATACTAAGGAGAGCTTGAACTTACCTTAAACTACTGACTCGAGGGATAGTATGGACGATAACATGTTGCCAATTTGTGATTGTTGAATTAAGAAGAAAGCTCGGGGACTCACATCTTCTAAAGTAGAATCAAACACTGGGGTGACCCATCGATCATGCAGTAGGTAAAACCCGACCAGGGTGACTACTAAGTGAAGCCTCTAGAGGTCTTATCCCATCTTAAGATGACAAAGCAATTCCAATAGGGATTTTTGCAGACACTACTCAAAATATAAGAAGTCCATTTGGAATGAGGGTCTTATCCTAATTCATAAGAGATTTTATTTTGTCTGTCTATTTCTTTAATGTGTACCCTATTGGTTTGTGATTGACCATACTAAGAAGGAGTCACGGGGGCTTCAGCCTATCTCAGATTTATTGGCCCAAGCGATAGTTCATATGTCTATAGTATAGAGCCTCTAACCAAAGGGGTGGCTACTAGGAAAGAAGAACAGTCCAATTCGATAGTAACCTAGGTCATGTCTAGATGGGGTCATGAAGATGTAAGCTAAATAGAATGCCCACAGTGAAGGTGCCTCTGGGGATCTTATCCTAATCTCTAAAACATATAAAGCATGTAGGTATACGATGGTCAACTCATAGAGAAAGCACGGGAACTCATATCTACCTGAGCAGTGTTAATCGTTGGGTGTATTACCATCAGTAAGGTGAACACCAACCAACCTAAAGTGCCTGTCAATTTACAATGATCAATCTAGGAAGAAAGCCTCGGGGACTCACATCTTCTTAAGCAGAACTGACCGTTGAAATAGTCTGTCGTCGGCTAGATAGATACTATATGACCTAAGTTGACTACCAAGTGGGGAGTCACAAAGGATGATTGAACTCGAGCTTGAACTAGTTAAGAGGATGAGGAGCTACTGGAAGGGTCTTACCCTAATCCTCATATGCATATACTCGAACCTAGTCAGTACACAATGGTCAGCTCAAGAAGAAAGCTCAGGGACTCACATCTTCTAATACATAATCGACCATTAAGATAGTATATTGGTCATGCAATAAGACTTACTAGCGATAAGGGGCCTATCAATTTACAATTGTCAAGCCAGAAAAAAATCATGGTGACTCACATCTTTTTTGGCAGGGGAACTCGCTGGGGTGGTTCACTGGTCAAGTAATGAATCAAACTTGACCTAGAGCAACTACTGAGTAAGGGATGTTAGGGGCTTGACTCAAAGTAGTCCAAAATAATTAAATTTTGTGTTTGTGATTCGATCTCTACGTGATTTTGTGTTTGAGTTGTGCTTATTGGAGTAGGATGTCACTTAGGTTCACTTACATATATCCTAAACACATCAGGAGCTTGATAATCAAAAAATTTTAATTTTGAGAATAATTTGATTAAAATAAAATTTTTATTGATTGAAAGATTATTTGGGACATTGTCCATGCAATATTTTTTTTAGATAAAGCCTGTTGATTGGAAGCATTGGGCATTCACCTTTATGGTTGATTAGTTGATATGAGCCACCTTGGTAGGCCTTTTCTATGGCGAAAGAGCCTTCCTAAGTAGGTTTAAACTTGCCTCTCATCTTATGCCAGGCCATAATTTGTCTCCTTAGAATTAAAATGAGCTCTCTAACTCAAAAAGTTCTAGGGCGGACCAACTACCATTCTAGTTTTATACAAGTTGAGGTTCTAATATGCTTGCAAGCATCTCTCCTCCATACCTTCGAGTTCTTCTAACCGCATTTTAGCATTTTTCTCAGTTGTGATTTTATCACCCACAACAATCCTTGATGATGGGAATAGAACCTCTAAAGGAAGAATGTCATTGAACCCATACACTAAGGAGGATGTGGTATATTGTGTTACTTTAAATCTATACATGTTATGGTTCCTAAAAAATTGGTGCACATGATGAGCTTTGACCTCCCTGAGAGAAATCACATCCGCGTACTTGGAGAAATAATTTGTAGCTGCTAAAATGAACTGGTGATCCTTGGCCGATGGAGGATTAATCAGACCCACTATGTCAGTACCCCAACACTCGAATGGCCATGAGGCTATAGTCAAATATAGAATGTTGAGTGGTTGATGTAGAACTACTCCATGCACTTGACATTGGTGGCGCTATGCTGTTCATACAATGATCATCATTCACGAATATCCAAGTCTCTTTATTTTTTTGCTTTCATCTTGGGACCAGATTGATGAGCTTCCCATAGTATTGAGTGTACCTCGATCATGATCTTATGAGATTCACATATTTCTAAATAATTTAACCATGTATGACCGAAGGACCATCATTATAAGACACCATCGATGAGGGTGTAGGAGAGTGTCATCTGCTTGACTTGATGGGCTTAAGATTTCTCTTAGATAGTTTACCATTATTTAGATAGTCAATGAAGGGTTTCCTTTAATCTAGCTATTTGTCCTTTTTGACAATAAAACCTTCCTTCAAGAGTGTATTTATTGATGAGTTCAACATCAATAAAAGGTAAGACTTGTCTGTTGTGAACCTCTATTAATATGGACTCATTTTACATACTAATTCTTTGAGCTTGGTTAAGACATCAGTTATGAAATTTTCTCCTCAGGGGATCTTATAGATTGTGACCTCTGGAATCTGGCTTAATAACTCCATGGTGTATTTGTGGTAGTGATGGAGTTTGAGCTTTAGAATAATGTAGGACCCAATGATCTAGACAACTAGTTATGAATCTTCAAAGATATTGATGCTTTGGATGCCTATTGAGATGGTTAACTTTGGACCGATGATTAAAGCCTCATATTTTGCTTCATTATTGGTTCAGGGTTTAGATAAATGATATGAGAATCTCATCATTTTATGGTCTAGTGTTAGAAGGACTATCACTACCCCTGCCTTACTTTGAAGAGTAGATTATGGATCTTCTTTTTTTAGAGGAAGTTGCACCATCAAAGTACTTCTCCCAATGGAGAATGTTTGCATCCCCTATATTCATGATTTATTATCGGGAAGATCATCACTTAGAGGGGAATCTGTAGGAAGCAGATGTGCTGCTAGGAAGTCCATAAGTGCTTGTCCTTTCACTGCACTGAGGGGTACGAATGTGATATCAAACTATGATAAAATCATGGAACATCATGCCAATCATCTAGATAGCATCAGCCATGTCATGAGATATAGTAGTATATTAACTATAAAAATAAAATTTACTTTGTGAGAGTGCATATAATTCCATAGTTTTGGGCTATGAAAATCAAGGCTAGACAATGCTTCTCAAGGGTGGATAGTTCACCTCAGTAGGTATCAGGCAACGATTGAGATAGTAGAGTGTGTTTTCTTTCCCTCATCATTGGTATAGGCCAACAAAGCTCCAAGGGAGTCATCTAGCATAGTAGTCAAAAGTATAAGGGGTTTGTCTAAGATAGGGGTGGCTAGTATTGGCGGCATCATAAGATACAACTTGATACATCCAAATGCATATTAGCATTTATCATCCCACTTGAACTTGGCATCTTTCTTGACTAGTGATTAGAATGGTTGACATTTGCTTGATAGGTTGGATATAAAGTATCTTAGATATGCTAACCTCTCCTGGAATGATCTGAATTAAGTTAGACTTTTAGGAGGTGTCATTTCCAATTTTTCTTTGATCTTCTCTAAATCGAACTCATTCCCACGATGTTGGACAATGAACCCAAAAAAATTCCCTAAAGTTACCTTGAATGCACACATCAGAAGGTTCATTTTAAGGTTATATTATCTCAATTACTTAAAACTACTTTCAAGTCAAAGAGATGGTCTTCATTTTCTTTGCTTTTGACAACGAGATCGAATGTAGCATTTAACTTGGTGGTGAATGAGTTCATCAAAAATCTAAGTTATGGCCCGCCGGTACGTGACACCAGCATTTTTAAGGCTAAAATAAATGACCTTATAATAAAAAATTATGATTAGGGTTCTAAAAGTAGTGTTTTTCTCTTCACGTGTTATCTTTGTTTGGTTATATCTGGATGAACCATCCATGAAAGAGAATACTACATGAGATGAGGCAATGTCTATCATCAGTTCTAGTATTGGTAGTGAAAATTCATGTTTTGGACATGCCTTTATTAAGATCCCTAAAATCAACGGTGCATTGATGAATTTTGTCATTTTTCTTCTTAACTAGGATGATGCTAGCCAACCAGGTGGGGTATTTTTCTTCTCGGATGAAACTAACATCGATCAATTTCTTGACTTATAAAATGACTTGTTGTTAAATGTCCAATGCGTGCGTCTAGGAGCTTGCTTGATGGGGTTAGCGTTAGGTCATATCACTAGCTTATGAACGCTACTTCTGGAGCCAATACTAACATTTCTTCATAACTCCATGTGAAGCAATCCTTAAACTCAGTGAGTAGCCTAACTAAGTCATTGGTTTCATATTCATTCAACAAGAAATTGACGTATGTCGGGTGTGGATTGTCTTAAGTGCACAAGTTGATTTCTTTGATCTCATCAATGGTTAATTTAATTTTTTTCTTCAAATTCTAAGGGTGCATCTTTAACTTGAAGATCATTTGGATCATTTGGATCATCTGAAGTTTCTAAACACACCTCTTTGTATGAGTTAGTGTGATTTAAGAAGAATTTATTAGGTTCTAAATGATTGGTGATGACCAAGTAGTAATCATCATCATCCACTGGGCCTACTATCTCAAGCCAAGTCTTGATTGAGAGTTCTTGCATTTGTTATTCCATAGATTTTCAAAGTATTTTGACCTATGCATATACATGTATGTGGAATTAAAGCTTTATTTGCTAAATTAAGAATACAAGGCGAGTACCAATCAAATGATAATTCTATTAATTCCTTGAATGACTTATCCTCAAGCTATACATTAACTTCTTGGCTTATAGATGATGTTCCTGGATAAAACCTTTGAGGCTTATATTTGTATATGTAGGGGCTTTTTTAACTACCAAACCCTCAAATTTTTGTGAGGAAAGTGGAGTTAGAGATAAAGTGCCCACATGTTGTCTAATAATTTCACTTATGCTTTGCTAGGGGACCCGATCTTCATCATTATTAGGCTCTAGTGTCACTCCAAAGGAGTCTGCTCACATAAAAAAGTACTTGGTGTGCTCACTACATATGACTCATCCTCTGAACTAGATTCTAAGTCTATGTAAATGGTAGGTGTACTCATAGATGCTAGAATGAACCTCCTAGTAGGTGGTAGGTATGGAGGTATACCACCCCAGGGCTCCCTCATGACTTGCCTCTTCCTCATCCTAGTGGAGATCAGGTCATCCTCCCCACTTTCTCGAATGAGGTAATGAACTGTGGGAGGAATCTAATCTAGGCTATATTTCTTCCTATTGTCTTCTTCTCACTCTCTTTTTCATCTTTTTTTCTTTTTCTTTTCTTTCTTTTACTTATCTTTCTTTTTCTTTTTCATTTTAGTTGAGTTCATGCAAAAAGACATTTTATTTCTTAGGGAGATAATAGGCCACATCCTCATAAATCTTGACATTATGTATTTTAATTGGTTTAAGATCTCCTTTGACACAATATTCAATCCCATATCTGATGCACTTGATGCACTGATGGGGAGAATGGAACCATGTTATTCTCATGAATCCAGGGTCTCCCTAGAAAAGCATTGAAGGATGCATCAGAATCTATTATGTAAAACTTAGCCTCAATCATCCAATCATCTATCTCCAAAGGTAACATTATGGAGCCTAAGGCCCTCTCATCTTGTTCATTGAATCCTTTAAACATCATCTTTCAGATTGAATTTTAGAGATGTCAATTCTCAAATAAGCAAAGGTTCTTAGACTCATAATGTTCACTGATACACCCAGAACAACCAATACTCTGAATAGCTTAAACTTACCACAATCTATTGTGATGTAGAGAGGATGGTTGTGCTATATTGTCCCTAATAGTAAGTCTTCATCTGAAAAGGTAACTCCTAGAACTACCTTTGAAAAACATGTCTTTTATATAGCTAGATCAGTGGCTACCAATTGAGCTAAGCATATTTGAGGGTCAAGTAATGGTTTGATTAGTGACTCCCTTATTTTTTTGGATAAAATGAGGGCATCATATATGCTTAGCTTAGGCAACTTTCTAAGATGCACTAAGATGTTGTGGTCAACTTTAGGCTAATCCTCCATGAGCATATCGGAGGGTCAACCATCTTGTGGAGGTTATCTGCTCACTGGAACAAATGACCTATTTACCCTTATCTCAAGGTACCACCCTAGGAGGTAGAACATTTCTACTGGAGGTTGACTTCAATGACTTATTGTGATGATGGGCTTATGGAAAGTTCTACCTGCTAGTCGAGTATACCTACATCTTCTCCTAATGGATCATCGTAGTCAGACGACTCTAAATCTATCTCAAGTGGTGAGCCATGGAGATTCAAAAAAGGGCAATCTATTTTTGAATCAGAATGGAATTGATTATAATTATTTAAATTGATATTATTGTGACATGGAGAGCTATCAATTGGAATGAAATCATAGAGATTCAAGTAGTTAAAAATAAAGCTTCTTAAGGAGATTCTTGAATATTTTCCTGGCTACCTCCCTCTTGAATGAATATAGCTTGTTGAGTTTATCAGCAAGAATAAGTGGATAATAGATACATAGTGGTAGATACTAGTATCACTATTGGGGTAGCCTTTATGGTGGCCGAGATAGTAGAAGAGGTGGTGGGGAGTGGAGGATGTTGAGCTCTAGGCCTCTCAAGTTGTGCTCTCACTGGTTGCTTCCCCTTATCCACTGCTACTACCATCCCTTGCTTCTTCTAAAATACTTTCTAAGACATAGGCTTGGATGATTCGTTTAAGAAGAATAATTCCTTTTGTAGATTAGTCACCTTGCTGATTAACTTCTCAAGTATCTTGATAGTAAAACTCTTGAGCATGAAAGCAACTGAGCCATAAATATTCATGAGAAGAATTTTAATAACATGCTGCTCCTGCAGCTATGCTTCACATTTCATACTCAAGTTTTGCCACCTGAGAATATAATCAATAAGGGACTCATTTGGTTTTTGATTTTCTACAATGAGGTCCCTTATAGTCATTCTTTGTTAAGCTCATGTGAATATTTTAATGAAAAGTTGCTCAAACTCGAAAGGACTGGAACTGGGTAGTTTATAATCAAAGGTGACTCCATAAAAGCTGCTAACAAATTGCCTAAAAAGTAGGGAATCACTACCACCGATGTTGCAATAATTGGCTCTGAAGTGTATTATATGTTGCCTATGATTCTTACTGCCATCGAATACCTTGAAGGATATTGAACCACATCAAACTCCTTCGGGTAGGGTCTACCCTTTAGAACTGATGAGCTCCCTTGGGCCTGCGCCAATGTTTTCTTCACTTGCTGTTCTACCATCTGCTTGATATCTTTCTCATTCATGGAGGTGTCAGTTGTCTTCCTCTATAGGCTATCAAAATCCTCATCCATCATAGTAGTGCTCTTAGGACGATCCAGGATATGTACCATCTTGGGTCTATCAGCCTCTAAAGGAGTGGGTTAAGGGACATGCATTTGATTCTGCAATGCCAATACTGCTACCATCAACTCTTCTACTCTCCTCTCCATTCTATCAATCTAATCATCCTTAAGTTTGATTTGTTGGAGAAGGCATTGAGTTGAGTCTGATGCCATACCTTCCTCAACTATGATGCCTTGAGCTTCTTGGCTAGGTTGCTCTCTATGCAAGGATCCTTGGGTATCAATCACGTGAACTTTAGTAATATCATCTAAAAGGTCATCCTTATCATCATTGAAGTCTATTATGTCCTCCTCTTGGTAATAATTGTCATCTCCAATTATCTGCCTCACCGCGGCACGGTAGTCTTTCAATATCTTCTCCAAGGATTGATCATCTACTCTACCCATGACTACTGGAACATATGTTGAGTGATGACTCACTGCTGGACTGTGTTTTAAAGAGGTGATGTAATGTATGTTTTGGACAGGGGGGGCACTAGCTATGACTAGTTCAACAATCATAGGAGCCAACTTGGAATTTCCTTCTTCCTCCTCTCTGGTTGGGTGGTGGGATGACTATGATGCTCTTGGGTCGGCACTCATTCGTCTCCACCGTTGAGGTAAGAGGTCCAGCGAGAGAGCTTGGCCTCACATCAACTAGTAAAGTGGATGGATTGTGGTCCTTGGGATGTAGTTGAATCACCAAAGGGGATGACTTCTCCCTAGATGCTAACCTATGGTACTTGGCGGGAACTTTGGATGCTAGGATATGAATTGGTGATAGTGGTCAGTGCGTGGAGCAATGTGGTGGTGACAACACCGATTGCCTCTCCACTAACGGTCTCCTCCTGCATCTAGAACAATTAAGAACTATTTGGTCCTAATGATCAACTCTATCAGCTTGTCAATTAGGTTGGTCAATCAATATTGAAGTCAGATCCACAAACCCCTCCACCCTCTTTTCTCTTGGGCAACAACCTTGGCCTCTATGGTCTTCTCTCTATAAATTTGATCCCTCACACTCCTAAGGATCACCCATCTCAGATCATGAATGGTAGTAGACTCAGATCATCCATGGACTTTCCCCACCCTCCTAAGTACAGACCTCAAACCAACATAGGGCTTCCTTCTCTCCCTATCCAGTGTCTCATAATCTATGGGTCATGGGGGTGATGCTACTATTTTTCTCACATCTTCCTCTACCACTGTAGCTAAGAGGGGGTGAAACCTACTACCACCAAGAAGGGGAGAGGTCTCACAAATGGATCCCTCTTTAGCTACATGAGATGCTTCCTCAACTTCCTTGCCTATGCACTCATAATACCTCTTAATCTTCTTATTCTTGTTTTAGCATTGGGTCTTAGTCAAAGGTTTATGGTGGGAGTTAATACTATCCTCAAAAGTGAGGGAAACAACCTCTGATGCTAAGACTGACTTTCCCTTAAGGACTGGGTTGCGGTAGAGGTGATGCTAGTCCTAAAAGAAACTGTAGCAAGCATAAGTGATGCTCGTGGCTTGGGAACCTATAAGGCTTTCCTCTTTAGAATGGAACTCAGTGTCTGACTGGAGATCAAACTGCATAAGTGGATTTTTGTTATCCACCTCCTCCCTACTCACTGTGCTGAGGGCAGGACAATCACAACTAACTTTGAAGTGCTCAAACCTAAAGCTAAACTTGATGACTAGGGAAGAGGTGAGTATGGCCTAATCCATGACCAAATCCACACCCGAAGTAAATGAGAAAATGAGCTTTCCATAAATGGTGACTGAGTGTTTGAGAGATAGAAGGCTAGGGTTTTCCTCTTTGCTGCTTAAGAAGAAAGGCATAGAATTAGACTTTGTTTTAGTGGTTGTTATTTTGACTTAATTTTAAATTGAAACCCTTATTTAACAATTTTGATTATGTTGGATGGGATTTATTTATTTTGGAGAGATTTATAATTCTGAGGGAAGATGTTTTGTTTAATTTGAACTTCATTGAAAGTGAGCTCAAATGAATTTTGGAGATGTTTGACGAACTTTACTTTGCCATACTCATGATAAAAGGTTATTGAAAATTTTAGATTGAGTTTATTTAATTTATTTTGGGCAATTCCTTTGATTAATTATTTTTACCTATTGGAGATCTAATAGAGGTTTTAGAACTTACTAGAGTGAGGATCTAAAACCTAAATAATGTTGGCCACACTTGTCTAAGGGTGAAATAGATGAGGTGGCCAATAGAAGGAATGATAGTCTTGGACTGACAAAAAAAAAAGTATAAGTCCACTATCAATGTTTGGAGATAATGATTGACTACTAAAGATGGAGAGAGAAACTTTTCTCAGTGGAGTCGTCAGAGAAATCAGTGGTGTTTAAATTTGGAGTCATAGGGATACCATGCAGATCATAAGGGGTATTTATTGAAGTGATCGGGTGCGACATTGAGGTATAATGTACTATCTCAAAATATAGAAATATCATTCTATAATGGACCTGAACACCTAATAGGACTTCTAAGATAGATGGGTCTACATATATACCAAAGATCTTTCCCCTACTTTATATGGATAAGTAAAGTAGTGTTTATATTATGCCAGGTTCTTTAATTTCTATGGAAGCAAGCTTCCATAGTTAATTACATCTTAGGATATGAGAATTTTTCTAAGAATACTCTAATTTAAAGTAATCAATAAGCATCTCCAAAGATTTTAAGGCTAGACTATCAAACAATTTGTTATTATTAGAAATTAAATGGGATTATTCAAATAGGAAGACTTCTTCATAGGTTCTAAAGAAGAATAAGTAGAAAGCACTCATGATACTATGAGGCCTAGTGAGTGGTTCAATCTACCCTATAATGAGGCTTTATATTTTTGAAAGAGAGAATTTTCTTTTATTTAAGTTGGAATCTTATTAGAATGCTAAGGCTTATAGTCTAATAACATAAGATTGTGGAAATACTTAAGAGGTGAGGACTTATACTCAAAGAAAAAGAGAAATGAGCTATTTCAAAACCTCAATCTAGAGTGTTTGAAAGTTCACCTAAAAAAGAATAAGAGGTTGATGTGGCCAGGTACCATCGTATACTTAGAAAAAGAGAAAAAGTTGAGTTATACACTTATACAACCCGGATTACAATTGAATGTTATAATTAAAATAAATGCTATAATTTTTTGTTCTTCTTTCTTTTCTTTGGATTAACTTTCTCCCAAGCTTCACAGGGCCTCCCAAGTCTTTGCTCTAGCCATTGTTCATCCTAAATCTCATTACACTAATCCTAATCCTATTACAAAAAATTACAAATTTATGAAAAATAAGATCTAACTACACCTACAAAATAGACGTTAGTTAAACAAACATACAAGTCAAATAATTATATTTCACATATTTGGACTTAGCAACCTATGCTTGGATGTCAAGCCCACCTGTACTAATTAGATTATGCTTAGAGGCATAAGCAGCACTTGTAAGCAAGAATATTTATATTCATTTATTATTACAACAGCCCCTTTAGCACAATCTCTCTACATAAGATATCATTAGGCTAGATGACTTAACATCTAGTCTACGCATAAATAATCCTAACATCCATTCTAAAATATTATATCATAAAATAAAATATATCACCATAACATACATTGGCCTAACTTAGTAGGAGAATTGGTGACTTAGCATTCTAATGTGTGTGTTAAGCTTTGAAAGTATGGTCATCCAAAGTTATAGAATTGTTTAAATTAATTGTTAAGGATGGTTTCACTTTACATCTTTTAGTAGCTTAATTGATTTTTTTAACTTACATGTTTACATTTCATCCAATACTTACTTAGCATCCAACTATTATAAAGAAAAGGAAGAGGTTTAGCCCACCTTTTCATCCCTATCCTAAGTTATTTTCTAAAGGCAAATTATTATAGCTTTGGTTTTCTTAATTAACCACTTATAAAAAAATTTATTGAGCCTATGTTTTGATTAGTTTTAAAGAATCCTATTTAAACAAGAAATGCATCTTAGGATTAATGAAATTAAGTCATCCATCACATGAGTAATATTCCACTATTTCTTTCATAATTGAACATTCACATTCTTTCATTTTTAATCCTCTTAATATTTGATTTAATACATACATATACATGTAATATACTCATATTTTTTGCACACTTAATAAATATTAATGCATGAATTCGATTAAAAAGAGAGATATCATCTTATAGCTAAGTATATGCAAATATATATTAGAAATTTGAGCAAGTATGTGTCATTGTTAAACCAAGAAAATGAGATTATTTAGAATCTCCTTGGGGTTACTTAAAGCCTCGTGTTCCTCAGATGTCCAGACTATATACTTGCTATTTCAAATACATATAAACATATACATAAAATATAAAAGTAAAATAATTTATTACCATCTTTAAACTAAATGGAAACTTTATTAAGTATTTATAATAAAAATTAATTTAAATTTCAAACAATTTGATTCATTATGAACTTATAATTTTAAAAATAATATGAGATTTATTAATGATAATAGCCACACCATATAATAACATTTATCCAACTTATGCAACTTGAATGTAATCTTATTCTTTTAATTTTTCTTTTTAAAACATGAACACATGAAAACAAATGGCATGCACATTTATAATAATTGAAAGAAAACAATTAAATGTTACCACATAACATACTCAATTTCATTGAATCTTAAGGACAATCAAGCTAAATAAACATTTTTTTAACTTTAACCAAAGCATTTGTAAGATTTAATTTTGATGTTTAAGTTGTTAAAACCTAAAGAGAAGAAATGATACTTAGGATTCACCCCATCTCATGTTGGTTATTTGACATGTTTAAGGAAAGAAATTAATTATGCTTATGAGTTGATTAAGTTCAAGCCATTAATCACATCAATTTCATTACCCTTCCCCAAGCTTCTTTAATTCAATTAACCACTTGATCATGAGCCTTCAATGATATGCTTTAGGAAAATAAAATCAGCAATGCACCTAAAGGAGTCTAATGCAAATAGGCTCATGCTAGAGAGTTAATTAAATTAAAGGAGAGAAATATTTAAGTTAAATACTCATGATTTTCCCACACTAATAGGATAATCATAATTTTTTAATGACTTTATGCTATTAAACACATAAAGAGATTAATGAGTTGCACTCGACTTATTTAAATATTTTTTAATTTTTTAATTTTATTTTATCATTAATTTTTTCTTAATTTTTGCTTAATTATTCAACATATTAATTAAACCTCTTAAGAGAATACACTTCAAAAAATAATTAGGAAAGGGGCCATAATTAATTCCTTCATCATCCCCACATTTACATTAATTCATTAACATTAATTTATTAATTTTTGCTATTCACTAATTTTAATAATTATTTAACTAATTAAATAGAGCAAGTAGGGTTTAAAATCTTCAAATCACATATCAAATAATTCCAAAAAAATTATGGGAGGGAGAGGAGATCCCATAGAATCATCCCACCTAATTTGAAATTAATAAGCCAAGTAATTTAGTCTTAATTAAGGTAATTATCCTTAACTTTATATTTTAATTAAGCATTGTTCATTAAGTATTAATTAAATTTTTTGTTAAATTCTCCTCTATCTAAGCTTTTATAATGGGTTTATTTGTATTTTTTGGAATTTTCTATAATTAATTATGATTTTTTAAAGTTCAAACTATTTAATTATATTTTAAACCTTAATTAATCCTTTTAAATCATCGGCACCATGCGGATCGATGATAGTGCTTTCACATGGCCAATTGGCTACTTAAATCATCCGATGTTGCAGCTAACTTAGTTGCGGTGGATGAGATTTCATCTCGGCCGCCCATTCTCGGATCGGATGGTCAAGATTAATTTCGTGATTTTAAAGGGATCAAATTGAGATTTCTAACGCGATTAATCATGGTTGACACGGATGTCCATTCTAATCACATAGAATGGACGGCCAGTGATCCATCATCCCACAAGCATCAGAAGTCCATCGTTCGCCTTCCACCGCTCGATCTGAGCTCGCTAAAACTTGTTGGTGTTGAAAACAACCCAAAATGATCAAGGGGAAAATCTAGGGAAATCATATGAAAATAAAATTTATTTCACAAAACACTAACACCTAGAGGCCGAAACTACGGTGACTGAATTTTTACCTCGCTGGAGCTAAAGATTGGTAGCCGAAAAAAAATGGCTTTTATTGAAGAGATGAAACCTTGTTAAGAAGATCTCAAGCTCCCTACCGATCAATCTGTATACCAAACATCACCGTAAAGCTCAGTGGAGTTAGTCTAGGGATGTCTTCTAGTGGTCGAATCACTTGGGAAATGATTCATTTTGATTCACCAGAGTGAGGTAAAGGTGTAAGAAGAGTTAATTTGAGTTTGGTGTCAGTTTGGGGAGTTTGGATGAGCAGAGCTTTCGGGTCTGATCGAGAGCTAGTTTCGCTAGTGGTAGTGCACAGGAAGCTTAGGAGAGATTGTAGGATTGTGCGAAATGCTCTAAGGAATCTCTCTTGTGAGTTTGAATGAATGGGGAGGAGTATACTCTCCTCTCTAATTGAACCAAGGTTTGGGCAGAGGTGTACACTCAAGTAAGTGACTCCTAAGGTGGATGAGTATGAGAGGTCGAGGGGGAGTGTAGTTAGCTTCCATGAGGTGTACACTCCTCCTTAGATGGACCAATGGTTGCCCATGGGTGAACTCACCCTCTCTTGGCCAAAGGCTGAACCCAACAGTCATATGTTAGGTTATGTCAATAGTTATTTGTCTAAAAAGAGCCTAAGGTGGCTGCCAAGGGGTGGGAAGTTGAAGAACCCATCTAAATGGGGATTTTATCCCATTTGGAGGGCTTGGTTCAATGAGTTTGGCCCAAATTGGGTTCACAATAGGTTGGGCCTACTTGAGCGGGCCCATTGTGACACAAGGATGGGTCATGTCAAGATTGGTTGGGTTTGGGCTTAATTTGGTTAGGTTTGGCTCAAATTGATTCTTGTAGGTCAAATGGGCTAACTTGGACTAAGTTGACCATTTTGACCAAATTGGGTCAAAGTGAGGGTTTGGGTAAGTTTAATTGGTCATTTAGAATGATTAAGTGCAATTGGTTTGATTCAATTTGAGTTAATTTTGGATTTAATTTATATGATTCAATTTGGATCAAATGGGTCATGTTGACCAATTTGACCAAATTGGACAAATTGGCTTAGGCATGGGTTAGGTTTATGTTCAATTGATCATTGGTGATTGATTGAAAGAGTTGGTTTTAATTCATTAACATTAAGAAATGATTTGGTTCAATTGTACCTTTTAAGTTAAATTGGGCTAAGTAAGTTAATTGGTTGAAAGTTGAATCACGTTCAAAATTCAATTGGTGACTATTTGGAAGCATTGGTTTCAATCAATTTGGTCTGAGATTTGATTTGGTTCAATTTGACCATTTTGGGTCAAATTGGGTCAACTTGGGTCAAAAGGCCAAATTGGCTTGGTTAGGTTTAATTGATTATAGTGAAGTGTTCAATAGTGGCTGACAATAATCAATGAAGAGATTGGATAGCTTAGTTTGATCCAATGGGAGTTTGATTGGAGTTTATTTTACTTAGGCCTTTTTAGGTCACTTTGGGTCAAATGGCTTGGTCAAGTCCACTTGGACCAATTGGAGTTATGGATGGTTGGGATATGTTCAATGATAAATTTGAAGTTAATATGTGGCTTTGATTGTAATTGATTTGGTCTTGATTAGGTTTTGGGTCATTTGAACCTTTTAGGTCAAATGGGCTAACATGGGATCACTTAGTTCAATTAGCTTGATTGTAAGTGTTGGAGTAGTTTGAAATGATCTATTGAGTAATTATAGTGATTTAGAAAATCAAATTAGATTTAGTTTTCTTGAATGGGTTTGAATGTGTTATAGGATTATGGTGGGTTAATTTGGGTTAAGGTCCAAGTTAATTTGGTTTGAAGATAAGATTAGGAAAACTAAATTCAATTAGGATTAAATGAATATACTTGAGTTGGTTTAGCTCTAATCACATGAGCTTAAGTTTGAATGAGTTGATGGGCATGAGTCTTGGTTTAGGCCTTAAGTAGGTGACACCTATTTATCCTAAGGCAAACTTTAGGCTTAGGGTTATGCCCTATAAGTCTCTAGGCTTAGGTTTAGTGTTCCCTTAATCACTAGAAGTCTAAGTGTCTAGAGGCTCCTAGGTGTAAGATGAGAGGGATTAATCCTCACTACAAAAGTGAGGTCAACATGAACTAAGGGAGTTTAAACTTTTACATGAGTTAATAGAGTTGAAAATAAGAGCTACAAGTAGTTGGGTTGCCAATAAAATATAAGATATGATAAAGAGACAACTGGACATCCCACCTAAAAAAATAAGTAATAGCTTAGAGACAACATATAATTTGTCACTACCTTATATGAAATTATGGTGTTCGAGAGAGCTAGCCCATAATATCATTTTTGGTGGGTACCTATATTAACATCATAGCTTCTAAATAGAAATCATGGTTCTCATATTACTTATAATTATGTTGTTATTAATAAGTCCTCCTAGAGATTTTTTAAGTTCCAAAGTCTAGGCTTTATTATTGGTTGTAAGCTTCTTATAGGGCTTGATGTTTGTCATTTGAAATAGATGTATTTGGGTGCACTAGTATCTACAAATTCATTGGATGGGAATAATGGGCTCAATGTTATAGCATTTGCAATTGTTGAAAGGTGTGTTGACCTCACTTTAATGAGTTTGATATTACTCTATTAGTCCTAAGATTTAATCTAATCACTAAGATTTTTCTCACTAAAGATTATGATACTTGTAGTGGCTAGGAGAACACTAACCTAAAGTCTAGAAGACTCATAGGGCTCAACCCTAGGGCTAGAACCCGACTTAGACTAGGTGGTATTTGATGACATTGATCTCAAACCAAACCTCATATATTAAACCCACAGATTACTTACCATCCAAAATTCCAAACCATACCCAATTAGAATTCAATCTGATCAATTGAACAAGTTGACCCAATTTGACCCATTTGGGGCTAAAGGGACTAAATTCAAAATTGACCCAAATCACTTGAAATTAACCATACCCAAGCCCACAAAAACCTTGGATTAAATTTGGTTGAAGCCTTATGAGGACTCAATTTAGCCAATTAGCTCACCAAGCCCAAGTTGACCTAATGGAACCCTATAGAGCCAAAATCAAATCTAACTTGATTTAAGCCAAATTGATTCATTTCAAAACTTATACAATCACTCTAATTATCTAATTGAACAATCCTCATGATTAATTACAATCCAATTTGGCCAATTGACTCATCTAACCCAACCTAGCTTAATTTGACCTAAAGAACCAAATTGAGCTAGAAAAAATTTCAACCCAAATCAAATGAAATAAATTCTTACAATACTTCCAAATGAATAACTGATCATATTCTAACTCCCAATTGAAGCAAAGTAGGCCAACTAAGCAAAATTGATCCACTTAAACCCATTTGACTCAATTTGACCTAAAGGATCAAATTGAACCAAATCTTTATCTAACCTAAATTGAACCAAATTAATAGTTGCAATCAATCCTAAGATGACTATTGATCATCACTCAACACTCAATTGAGCCTAATTGAGTCAATTTGACCTAATTTGTCCTAAAGGGCCAAATTGAACCAAACTTTGATCCAACCTAAATTGGGTCAAATCAAAGTCTACAATAAACTCCAAATTCACAATAAAATATGACCCACCCCTCAATTGCACCCAATTTAGCCAATTTGATCAAATTAGTTAACTTAACCCATTTGACCTACATGAACTCATATGAGCCAAATTCAGTTGTATTCTAAATTAAATCAAACTAATTGCACCAACACATTCCAAATCATCAATTAAACCTGACCCATTAGTCCCTTAGGCCCAATTTGGTCAATTAATCAACTTAACCCAATTGAACTCGAAATAACCTATATGTGTTCAAATCAGCTAAACCCAATCAAAATAATTCAAAGCTCAAATAAAATTAGCATGACTCATCCTTGACCCCCTTTAACCTGCCTAGTGAGCCCAACCCATATTATAACCAGTTTAGCCCCAATCAAGTAAACCATGGGTAAGACAATATCTAAGAATAATAAAGTTTAACCCCCTCCCTTTGGCCAAGGTAGTCCCCTAAACATTTCTTGAGCATAGACCAGTTGACCAAGTTTGACCCAAGGGTGTTTGGTCTAACCATTAACCAAAGAAAGGTCACCCTCACCATGGCCAGTTCTTGGTTTATCCACCATAGCTTGTTCCTCTCATATCTAGCCACCAAACTTTCACAGTCACTAGGGAAGGTCCAGCACACCAATCCCAGCCCAAACCAGCCACCCCACTTGAGTGGCTTCTATAGATTGAAAATACTAAAAATGGTGGTTCACTTAGTGAGGAGGATATACACCTCCTCACCATTCAAACTCAAGTCACACCTTCTAGAGCTAGACCTTGAGATCCTAGAGCTCCTTGTGCATTCCATCGCTAGCAAGACCAAGCCTTTTCTTAACCCGAAAATCTTAAACACCCAACCTCACCAAACTTGACAACGATAAAAGATAGAAGCAAAATTTATCCACCATAGTTGTTTGTACATAAAAGACTAAATTGCCTTTAGGTGCTGAAAAATATGAAATAGAATGAGGGGAAATAACTATCTAATATTCATATATAACCATAAGTCCAGTGAATTACATTAAACTATTACACATCACACAATTAAAAACATTAATATTAAAATTATAAGTGCAATAACTAATACAATCAAAATAGTAATCTTGTTATCCTGTTTGTCAAATCATTTAATAATTATTTTCTTAAATGCTACCTTCCAAACATGATCACTATCTGAAGTATCATCCACAAATTTGTCTACCAATCTAAAATAGTTACAATCATCCCTTGATCGATTTTAGGACCTGTAAAATCTTTTCCCATAATTCTTTCTTCTCATGAAGTGAATATATAACATTGCAAAATGTGTTGCAATAGACAGTTCTAGAGGCAGTTGAGATCCTTAAACTAATATTTCTTGAGGTAAATTTGTACTAATAATAAATATATTAATATATAAATAGTAATATTATAAAAGAACTTGACAACGATAAAAGATAGAAGCAAAATTTCAAAAATATTGCTTGTCTAAACACTGAAACATAGACCTTAAAAAGGTAGAAATATAGCTAAGGAAATCCATTCTTCATATTAAAAATGTGGCATCCAAGGCTATCAAAAGTTTGATATGTAGATGCAATATATTTGATGTCTCAGTGTAAAAAAAAAACATATTAATTTCACATGTTATAATGCACATTATCCACACTACAAAGTTCAACATAACTAGTCCAACCATCTCAAATACTAAAGTTACAATGAAGACCCCAAGTAAAAAAAAAACAGCCAAAAAAAACCAAGAAGTAGTAGTTGAGTTTATTGCCCCAAAGCACTATCAAGTTTAACCATACCAACAGTTGAAGTACATAAAAGTTCCCAAATATAAAAAATAGGTAAAAGCAAAATAAAAATGATAGTCGGTTGAGTCTCATTCAGATAGAATCTCATCATCTCTCAAAAGTAATAAAAGTGAAAGAGAAACAACAAAAAGCACCAAACTTTTCACATAAGTAATATAATGAAGATAAATTATTTCAATTATAAACTAAATTTGGGCATAGAAGCTTAAATTACCAATAAAAAATAATACCATAAAATGTAAGTCAATTACTAAGTGCTAGTCACTCCAACCCTAAACATTAACCAAGGCATTTGTAATTTGCTCTCTTAACTGTTTCATCTCTCTGCTTCTTCTCCATCATGAGGCTCTGAGTCTACATTTTCTTGATTAAGTTCTAACATTGATTGTTTTATTCGAAACTCATACACTTCTAGTGGGACATATGACTAATCGTCATCTATAATATTAAATTCAACACCATTTTGCAAATGATGTTGTCTGATGAAATTATGTAAATGTTTGTTCATAGCATGGGCATAGCACGTAGTATAACCCACTTTTTCTTCCAAACACTAAATGTTCGTTCAATGACACCACTCAGTGATGAGTGTCACCTATTAAACATCTCATTCTTTCCATGAATCACATTATTGCTCCTTTCAAAATCAAGTATATAATATTTTGTATTAGGATATGGCTTAAGGAACCCTCGTTGCATTGGGTATCCAACATCAACAAGGTAGTATTTACCTATTTAAAATAACAACAATCGATTGTGACACTTATTCAATATTAATAAAGAAGTGCAATTAATGTGAAGGAGGCATAGAAAAGTTATATTGTAGACGTTGTGTTACAAATTTAAATATACGACTGTTATGTGCACTTCCTTCTCATCCGGCCATGACGAATGTGAAGCACATGTTAAAGTCACATGCTGCCATTATATTTTGAGTGGGGGACCCACAATGATCAATGTATGCAATCTTTTCATTGTTTAGATAGAAGCTCAATTTGTGTCCTATCTATGGCTCCAACACAATCCTGTATCAAGTTACAATCTCATATTTTCATTTACTTAAATATAATACTAGAAGATATAACATAGAAAATTATGTTGAAGTGTGACATATACCAACATTCATGGCATATCTTTGTCACCATACTTTAAAATGTTGAATCTATTGGCTTCACATTTTTAGTTGATAAACTAACAAGTGCTTCAAGGTCAACTAAGAAATATCTATTTATTATTTCAAATGAGTGTTGGAATCTCTCACTCATAGCTCTGATAGATTCATTGTGTGATAAAACATAGAGTGTCAAGGCCAACACTTCTTTTGTTGTTGTCCTAGAGGATTCATGAAGCCCATGAAAGCTTTCTAATTCAAGTAAAAGATCCCAAAAAAAAAATTTTTGTGACATACATAATATGTTATGGAATCTACCGGATGGCCATTGAGTAGTTCAGTAATCTACTTTTCACCAATTAAAGTGGATGTCATTAAAGGTGTCTTGTTAATATAATTTTCATAATACTCATTAATTAAACATACATTGTGACAATATATCTCACACATTGCTCTCTTTTATTGTTATCCATAACTGCAAATATTTAGAAAGTCATCACATTTAAATGCACATAATTAAAAGTATAAGTAAAGAGGCTACTGTAACAAGATAAAGTAAA
Source organism: Cymbidium sinense (assembly GCA_021442155.1). Taxonomy (NCBI): domain Eukaryota; kingdom Viridiplantae; phylum Streptophyta; class Magnoliopsida; order Asparagales; family Orchidaceae; genus Cymbidium; species Cymbidium sinense. The sequence goes on along the minus strand of CM038232.1, from coordinate 89,016,728 downwards.
GTACTTCAGTAAATAGCAGGATGGCTATACATCACAATTATTTGTTAAAGCATAAATCCTAAAGAAAACATTAATAACACATTCATCTAGTAATAGTATATAACATGATTATCAAAGTAATGATGCAAATATTGAATCCTTCATTCAAGCACCATAGCCATGAAAATTTCTCTCTTGTTAGCATCCTCAAATAATTTGAAAGAGTGCAAGTAAAGAGGAAGATCTTCAAATACTTACTTAATTTGATCTAGCACAATAATTGCATCTAAAAGAGAGGGTTGCATACGAGATATACTAGATGTGGATGTCATAGTGGTGCATGCAGTTACTAATTGACCAATCTAGTTTTGTAGAAATCTTACTCCCATTTTCTTTTTGATAAACTTTTAGGACACAACAGCTATTGATGCTTGGATTGGATTGATTCAGCACGTGCTTCAGAGCATTGTGTAGACTCATCAACACGATCATCTAAAGTATCCAGATGGTTAGAGTTGTTAGGTATTTCTTCATGGACCTCTTCATTTGGAGTCCATGAATGAGCACTAGTTGCAACAACACCACCAATCATCTGATCTAGCTTTTCTTCCAACTCTAGATAAATGCCATAATATGAAAACTTTCTATCATTGGGTACCACCTATAGTTGAACATATATAACTTTCAATATTTTTATACTTAAATATGACTATAAAGTACACAATAAATGAGCTAAATTACAACAAATAGCTTACATGTAGCTTCTCTCACCACCACTCATTGGAGGCATTCAATGGTCTTCTTTCTAGAATCCTGACCTAAACCCGTTGATCATTATTTTAACTCCTTCCATAATTTCTAGTCCTTCTTCAGTTAATCTCATTTATTTTTTAGTTTTGTTCTATTATACTCTCTTCCAGTACTCTCTTTAAATTTATTTATTATGTTTGTCCAACCCTCCCTATTAAAATGAGTTGTTAGTCGATTTCTTAACTCAACCTCCATTAGGCAAAGCTCACAAAATATCATTTTGACATCTCACTCCCAAGTGGAACTCAATCCACCATCTCTAAAGACTCTCATCTCGATTTACTAAACAAAATAAATGAAGATAGAAAAATTACCAAATGAAATTCAAAGCTCTCCTTATGTACTTCTAATAAGACTATATATGTAAACATGCACTTTTTTTGTACAAACAATAACATGAGAATAGGTAAATCAAACAACCGACCATATAAACTTAATAAAATAACTTGTGAGCATTCCCATGCTATCAAATCCAAATCCACTAGAATGCACTTCATATTAAAAGCCTGAATGCACAAACACATATGCTCAATAATATTTATAAGCTAGAAAAAATGAATCGATATTATAAAAATAAATAAGTAGTAATAATCCCAAAGATAGAAATGATAGAACACTTCTTACAAAAAAAGTCCAAGAAGTGGAATAAAGTTTCACATACTAGAATAACTTTGATCTATGAGCTGTAGGCACATAAATCTCCACAGTGATTTTGAACAATTGAGAAATTATGAAAAAAGAGTAGCATAACCCCATTAAATAATATGAGCCTCCTCAAAAAGCAGATAGAAGCTCAAAATATTAATTGTATTCTCAAGCTCAAAGAGGATTGTGTTCTGAAGCATATATTTTGAGCTAGAAGAAGTAAAATAAAGCTTAATTTTTTTATCAATGGCTGCATTTTAAACTATGTTTATCATCTCACTTAACTTTGATCTGTGAGAAGTACACAAATAAAAAGTTCAACATGCTTTCATCCCACGAAGAAATGGAGAAAAAAAATTAAAACTATCGATAATAGCTTTATCATAAGCCACTTCAGTCTCTACACCAACTAACCAAAGAATCCAAAAGAACAGTTAAATGAGGCCATGGAAAACATTACTAGTGAAATAATAAATTTAGATGACCCTTAAGAGCACGACAATATTTAGATTACATATGCAGCGACAATAAAAATTCAAGCATCCGAATGTAGTGAGATAAAAATGTAGGCATCCCAACAACAAATTCATAAGGTTCATACTAATTGCCGCTTCAAGCTTGGTGTTCTTTTAACCAAACACCAAGCTTTTCTTCTTACTTCACCTTAAACTCTTTCATAGGCTTTCTTATCAACAAGTACTAACATAAGCTTCCACATTACTAATCAAAGCCCAATTCCTCTCAATAGCATGGAAATGCAACAAGTTCATAAATCTACAAACTTTGGCTTCATATTTACTATGTTTTGCGGAAAAAAATACTATTATCATTTGCAAGCTACAAGAAATCTATACTCCCAACATATAGACAACATTCCAAAGTTAGGTAACGAGAATGGGCTTGCAATAAAATCGAGAAGTTTAACGCAGTGAGGATTGCATGCTAATAGGAAGTGACCCAAATCGTATTCTGAAGCAAATTGGAAACCAAGCTTCCACCAAAAATGGGAAACCATGCTTACGCAATATCTTAATAAAACATAAAAAAACATTCTCCATATCCAAATGAGAATAAGATGTCGAAATATGCAGATCTCCCAAATCTGACGTTTATAGCTCAACCCGATACCAGAAAAATAAATTCATAAATGAATTAAGCAATGCTCACTTGCCAATTACTGTAATATGGGAAACTCATTTCAGGTTTGATTTTTGAATCAAATTATCATATTATAGAGTTTTCAATAGTCTACTTTATCAATATTTTTTTCTATTTTTGTGGGCATTATAAGTATAAAAATAAGAGGTTGTTTATTCGATCTGAACAGTTTAAATAATTTTTGTGCATTCCTATAAATGTGTTTTTTTTTTTTTTTGCATAAATGTTTGAATGAATATTCAAATAAAAGTGTATGCACATAGAGAGATATGTCTAACGGGATATTGATATAATGTAATAGATAGAGAGAATGTATCATGATTATTATACATATAACTTTTATTATATAATTTGGTAATTTAAATAAAAAATATTGAGTATTTATATTTTAAAGTATTTTTTGATGATTTAAATGACTATGTTGTTATATAAAATTAAAAAGAAATTCCTTCTAAATAAATCTTAAGTTGATTATGCATCCAACATGATTTAAGAGTGAAACATATTGTTCAGTAGGAACCAAAAATTTAGGGCAAAACCAAGGAGTTGAAGACATAGAACTCATCGTAAGAGTGAAACCATATAAAAGATGAAAGTTGCAAATTAGGTGAAACCATAATGTAGTAAAGATGACGAGGTAGAACACACCTGCTTGAGGGACTCTCAATGATGTAAGAGAAGACCGCAAGGAGATGAGTGAAGAGTTCGGGGTCATGGGTTTGAGGCAGGGGGATAAAAACCTAATAAACAGTGGAGCGCAGTCGAAGTCCTTGGGTTTGAAAACCCCATTTTTGAACCCTCGCTTTGACTGAAGTCCGATAATGTAAATGACCATCAGCATTTAGCGATGCAGCGAGCCTCAAGCAACAGCCCTTAATGGTTTTAAGTAGATTGCTTTGGGATACCAGATCACTTTCTTTATTCATCTATAAATATTTAATTCATATTTTATTTATGTTTAAAATTAAAATTATTAAATGCATGTTATATTAATAGTGTGACTATTATCATTAATAAATCTTCAAATACATTCTTTATATTGAAATGAAGTATTAAAGTAAAAAATAGTTGAAGGATATCATTAAACAAATCATAATTTATGCTTATTAATCTTAAGTCGACTTTCATTTGATTATAACTCTAAAAATATATATTAAGATAAGAATCATTGGATGAAGAAAATATAGGCTTTCTTTATATTCTTAATTATATTAATAATAAATTAAACTTCTATATTGTATTAGAAATGATATAATAATTATAAAAACTAAAAAATTTAAATAGAACAAAACGTTTGTCAAATCTTCTCAGGTATGTATGGACAAGATATCATTATCATGTTAGAGCCGAAATTAAAAATAGAGTAAACGTAGAATGTATGATTCTCAAAAGTCAAATAGAGAATTTTACATACATAGCATAAGATTCTTATTTATTTACATATCTAATTCATAAAATTGAATATGTACAAAAGAATTTTGCATATATAGCACACAATTGTTATGCATTTACACACCTAATCCACAAAATTTGATATTTAAAAAATTTATTCTTTTTATGCATAAAGATGTGCATTTTGACTTTAAAAATTAATTCCATGATATTATTTTTGATGTAATAATGGAAATTTTAGTGTTATTTAAGTAAAAAAAATAAAAATTCAGATAGTAGATATGTAAATATATATGAATTATATATTTGTATATAAATAACACAAATTTTTCTTTAAAACTCTCACCTCACATCACTCATTTTAGAAATGAATAGTCAAGATTTACTTTCCAAAAAACACAAACAACTTTTCAATAGTAATAATAATTGTAGTAGTAATATATATAATCAAATAAATTATATTTATATAAAGATTTGATATAAATATATGAATTACATATACGTGATTAATATAAACTTTATACAAATATTGATTATATAAATATATATATTTTTTTAATAAATTAAATCAATTAAATAGAGTGATATCTTTTCAAGTGAAGATTAAGCCTAAAAAAATTATTTATTCATATAATATAATTTGTGCGAGAAATTTTAAATATTTCATAAAAATTTAATTAGAATATATCTCAAAATCTATAATAAATACAATATACGAATAACCAATCAAAATTTATTTCACATTTATTTCAAAGAAAGTCTAAAAACTTTGCATATATTGAGGTTAAATTTTTACATGAATAATCAAGCATTGTAGTAATTGATAAAAATTAAGATAAATTATATTTAAACTGTATTTGAAACAAATTATGAATATTGAAAATGAGAAATCAATAAATTAGAATTACGTTAGCAAAGAGAAAATACCGGAATTAAAAACGTTTAGATTATAAAATTAATTGTAAATAACGAAACGTTTAGATTAATATAATGTTACGTTAAATTGAAAGATTGTTGTATTATATAAGCATAAGATTAATTGCATAAAATCACTATATTTAACAGCCAAAATAAAATTTATATGTGAGATTAAAGTTTAATTACTTCAGAATTAATAAAAAAGCTGAAAGGCCGAAATGACATGAGTTAAAAAAACGGTGAACAGTTTTGTTTCAAATAATGGCTTGAATTAAATCATTGATTAATATTTATTAAGAAATTAAAAGTTTAGGATAAATGTTACATATTATATGAATATGATTGAAATCATCAAATCAAATAAAATAAAAGGCTTGGATTTCACATTGGAAGAAATACAAGCCACGATGAATTTTAAAATAATTAATATAAAATTATTAATTATCTATAATTAAGTTCATAATAATTTATTTTTAGAATTGACTGTTATATATTATATGATTAGGATTGAAATCTTCAAATCAATTTGAATATAAAATGAAAGGCTAAAATTTATTACTGGAAGAAACACAAACAACTATTTAATAGTAGTATAGATATATTCATGTTGCCCTACATAGAGATAAGAGTGGAATACTGGGATTTCAAAGTCTGACAACGAAAGCAATGAATTCCTTTCTCAATTTTTTTCGGGCTAAATTTTCATATTTGGCTTAGTTAAAATTTAATTAAGTAATTAAGCACCAATTTTTTTTAAAAAATAGGTCTAGCATGTTGACCTGGAGCTAAATTAAAAAAAAAAAAAAAATGTACGATCACGGATATGTTGTCTTAACTCATCCGATGTCAGTCGATCGAGCGATATCATTGGAACGTAAATTCTTCATGACTTTAATGTTGATAAAAATCTGAGATTCCAGCCCGGTAAGCTGTAGTTTTTACAAATGCGCACAAAAACTGCGGTGCGGAGCTAAAAATTTTGGTGTAGCCGCAAAATTTTGCTCGTATGGGACTCATCCGGTGTCGGAATCGAGCGAGCTTGGCATTGTTGGAAACTTAACAAAATTTTTCACGACTTTTATGTTGACAAAAAGTTTAGATTCTAAACGCGTTTTGCAAACACTTGCAAAAGCTGTTATGTGTAAAATTTTTGAGCAATTTTACCCGTATTAGACTCATACACTGTCAGAATCGAACAAGCTTGGTATCGTTGGAAATCTAACGAAATTTTCCACTACTTTCATGTTGATAAAAATTTGATATTCTAGCCCGGTATGCTGCAGTTTTGTCAAACGCTCACAAAAACTGCGATCAAATTGTTATCATCACTTCAGTAAATTAGTTGTCAAATTTTCACAATCCAATTCTAACCTTCAGTTATATTATTCACTTTAATTCCAACAAACATGCTTAATTAAATTATAACTAAACTCTAACTAAATTTTCAATGAAATCATTGAAGTTTCTTTAGAAAAAACAAAGGATTAAGCTTGAAACAAATCAAATGGAGCTAATCCCGACTTAAAGTGATTTTAGTCTGCTACATTGATTCTTTCCAGCCCATTTATGATAAAATTGAAATGTAAAATAGGGGATTAACCCATGAACCTCACACCCAATTTGTAGAAAATAGCCAAATGCCCATTTAATTGCATCTCTGCAAAATATTTTTTGCAACCTCCAACGTTACCAAGTTAATACCAGTTTACGAATTCAATGGGTTTGACAAATAAGGAAGAGGCATTATCCTGAATTTTTGAAAGCATTCTTATATCGGTGAGAATCTTAGACTATTGTCAACATGAAAGTAGTGGAGAATTTTGTTATGTTTCCAAAGATATGAAGCTCGCTCAATTCTGACACCGGATGAGTTTGATACGAGCAAAATTCTTAGGCTGTGCCAAAAATTTTAGCTCCATACAGCAGTTTTTACGAGCGTTTGTAGGCATTGCGGCTTACCGGGCTGGAATCTTAAATTTTTGTCAACATGAGTAGTGGGTAATTTTATTATATTTTCAACGATACCAAGCTCGCTCGATTATGACATCGATGAGTCGATACAGCAAAATACTATGGATGTGCTAATTTTTTTAAAAAAATTTAGCTCAGGCTAATCGCCAGTTCAATGGGTGACTAGGCCTATTTTTAAATTCTTTTTTAATGCTTAATTACTTAATTAAAATTTTAACTAAGCCTGATATGAAAATTTTAGCCCGGGAAAAATTGGGGAAGAATTCATTGCTTTAACGTGTTGCTTCAACGGACAAATAGGCCTATTTTAAAAAAAAAAATTTGTGCTTAATTACCTAATTAAAGTTTTAATTAAGCCTAATATAAAAATTTAGCCCTACTCTTTTGTCTTTCCTTCAAAAAGATATAGTTAAGGAAGAATTATTAATTAAACCTCACCTTTTTATAGAAATCTTCTTGATCCTTCATTACAAGTCCATTTAAAATTTTGTTGAATTAATCATCAAAATTTTAGGTTTATAGAAATGATATTATTGAATACAAACATTTTTTTTATTTCTCTTTTTTTTTTGTGGCAGTAAATGCTTCATTGATGGATATGGATGTTAATTTTGATTATTTGTAGTGATGAATCTTTGATGATTTCATCATTATCATTAGCTTTATCTTAACTTTTTGGGGATTGTTTTATAAATCCTTAATTTCCATTCATCCCGGATCTGGTGTTAACTTTAATTGTTTTGATCAACACCTATCCATGTTAATTTAGATCTAATGCTTTTTATTCGTAATTTTTTGACATTAACTTTAACTATTTGCATATTTTATACATGTTTAAAAAAATTGAGTATAAGTTCAATTACTTTATTGTTAGTGTATGTCACAACAATCACTTGTGTAACTAGTGTATTCATTATTAAATTTATGGGGCAATTACATATATAGTACTCAAAATATACATATTTATAAAACTAGCACCCCTTTACTTTTTCAAATTTCACTAAAATATTAAAATTCACATTAAAATTTTAACCCAATATTTTCTCTTTTATCAAATTCTTAATAGTTTGTCATAGCATGTGCAAATAGATGGGATCGTTAGTTCAAAAAAAAGGGTGCTAATTACATTTGTGGAAAATCAAAATCAACTCTCGATGAAGAGAATGATTTAAATATCGGTGAAAGTTTCAGAAGGCAGATGGAATAGTAGATAAGATATTACCTAGAGATTTCACCCTTATTTTGTGAGGACTTTAGATCTGGTTCTAGGTTTCCTATAGGCGCAAGCGCCTATAATTAATTACCTCTCTCAATATTGAGAGAGAACTTTTGATTAAGGCTGAGTTAAGTCGCTTAGTGTAAGCAGTGGCATAAAAGAAGTGGAGTTTTAGAATTTAGATTTATGAAATTCATTATATTTAACTTAAAGCGGATGGTTTGGGGAATGATGATGTGCTCGATCTAGATCTCATAGTTCTGTCATCCCAGGCTGTTGCGGTCCATAGTCTACTTAGGCAGAGGAGGTAGTTAACCCAACCTGACCGAAGGATCCTTGTCAGCAACACATGGGTTATGTCATCCAAGGTGTCCTTGTAGACCTGGGGTGGAGTTTGTCTAAGGAGATAGGCTTACGTCTACTTTAGCTAACATAGGGTTTTTTGTCTAATCAAGTATACCCTATGATTCACAACTCAAAGGGCAGAGCCATTGGGGAGCATATGGGCTACAATCATGACCGTAATATAATGGTGTCATTTAGCGACAACCACCCGGTCAAAAGACTCTGGTCGTAACTATATCATGTGTGGAGCTTACTGGTCGAACCACAAAGTTAGAGAACACGGGTCACGTCCTTACTGGCATGAGATTATTTGAGAGTAAGCATAGTTGTATACTTGATTTGACATTGGCACATTTGTGAGCTAAAGTTTTCTTAATTTATCACCTCCGAGAAACAGTTGTGGAAGGTGGATTAATTAAATTTTTCTTTAAGTATTTAACTTGATGATGTTCATTTAGTCATTTGGAGTTAATAATTTATTAGAATTCTCATTTGGATTGATATTTAACTTATGTTCATTTAATTTAAAATAGCAATCATGTTTTGATGAAAGTATCCCCTCCGATTAAAATATTTATTCAACATAACCATCATTGAGGTAGCTAAGCATGTTTGATCTAGTATATTATTTCAGCTTTTGTCAACTCTATCAATTCAATAATAGAGGATCAGACCTACCGTCATATGACAGAATTAGCTTCTCAGATATTTCATTAAGTTGAAAATTGTTATGATATTATTATTGAATTTTTAGGTTTTGTTAACCCGGACCCGGTCCTAAGACCAAACCGGGAATCAACCCGCGTAGCATCCTCAGATACTAAATTTAAGCATTCAGCATAGTGTCGGAGCCCATGCGAGTGTTTAAATCATTTAATTTATTATTTTAGATCGTGACGACTCTATCAATTTAAAAATAGAGGATCAGACCTAGATTTATATTTTGAGGATTTTGAATTTGAGAATATTGAATATAATATCTTAAATAATTTGATAATGTTTACCTCTAATTGATATCTTCAATCAACTCGTTATCATTGGGAGTTAGGAGTCGTTATACTCCCAAATGACGTAATTGGCTTCTCGAGATTTTCTCAAAGCGAGAAAGCTATAATAACATCATTAGGTTTTGTTAACACCCACCAGTAGACCCAACCGAATCAACCGGCAGATCCTCGACACTAAATTTCGATTCGATAGTATCAAGGCCCATGCGAGTGGTCATTTAGAATACTTGTATGAATTTTAGAAAGATCAAATTTAAGTGACGATCACTTTATATTATGTACAAGAATTCATTTATTTCAAATGATTGCACAAATTCTGAAGTGCTTAAATTGAGTGATAATTGGCTCAATAATTTATGCAAAATTAATACATTTGAAGTCTATTTAGAATTTACGCCAACTCCTTCTGTCTGCTAGCATTAATGTGGTACAAATCCGGTGGCATAGAAGATATCATATATTGATCTAATATCTTATTAGATTTCTCAGATTAATATTTAATTTATTCCAATTTAGCTTGCGCAGCCTTTTCAGACATTAAAATTTGCACTTTAAATCTCTATGTCCGAGCACATGCAGGTGTATCTAAGAATGTCTTAATTAACGTCTTCTGTTCGCTTGTATGATATATTGTGAATCCAGTAGCATTTTATTTTAGCTCTTATTTAATTCAGAGCACCATACCATCATTTGCATTTGTTTCTTTGTTTATTGAATTTGGAAAATTCAACAAGTTTCATCCATGCTTATTCATTAACTTATAAGCTCATTATAATTCTACTTTAGACTTCTTCTCTTTTTTTTTCTTTAATTCATCAGATACAATGCTATCTAATCATTTGGTAAATAGTTTTATTTGTGCTCATTAGTGAGCCATTCTAGCTCATTCTTTCTCGTAAGCTACTCAAGATTTGCCCTTCTTACAAGTAATCGCCATATTTATTTTGCTTCATGCAAATCCTTCTAGTTCATTTGGAGCTCAACTTATGGATTAGATTGCCCGTGTGGATGATATTCATGTACATAAACAATCAAGTTCTTTATGAGTTCCTTATAAGTTTAATTTATATTCTTATTCTATCTTTCAATGAGCCTCCAAACTCATAGCAATTCTTATTTATATTTCATTTTGAATCACTTCAATACATTGAATGTGATGAGTCACATAATTTAATTGCTCGATAAAATATTTGTCTAGACATTTCATCTAGCCTTCAAGTTTATTATGAATCTCGTTCTAGTCTTTTTTTGTTTTGTCTTCAAATTACTTAATTCATGATATAAAGTGATTCAATCATTTATTAAGGAGAACTGATCATGCTCATCGGCAAACTACACAACCCCACTACAAGCTCCTTGCAAATTTTGTTTGAGCTTTCTTATTTCTTGAAGGTGGGCATTCAAGTATGCCACAATTTCATATATTTTGATATATAAGATACAACAATTCAATAATTCTTTAAAAAATTATATTCATGCACATAAATGAGCATTGAATTGTAAGTTTCATTTGAATTTTTTTTTTTGCAAGTTAATTCTTTTATCTCAAAAGTTTGTATTTAATTTAATTGTTGATTTCTACTTCAAATATTCTATTAATTCCTTTGGTTTGAATTTTTTTTGGTCCATAATCTGCAAAATTTCTAGCTCCTCATCCCTATATAGTGTCGGGGATTGTTTTGACTTGCAGCTCTTCTAATGGCTATGGGTGTCTTCGCAATGCGCCTTTGAGCATGGGGTCTTCAAACTCATCACTCTCTCTATAAAATGTTGAAACTTTGATTTTAATTCATATTTTAATTTTGAGCTTGAGTTATTTTGAATTAAATTAATTAAGCTTACGGTCAATTTCCCCACATAGGAGGCTACATCAAGGGATATTTTGACCTACCCGCCACGCTCTTCTAAGAACTACGGTCGGTGTCTTTGACACCGGTCTTGTCTTCAAAAACGCTCTTCAAGAGAGGTCTTTAAACTAGTCTCTAAGTATAATGAGGTCTTCAAACACCTTCTCAATATCATGAAGAACTAAATAAGCTTGCATTCCAAGCTGCAACCTTCGCTTCTGACATAGCATGAACTTTAAGGCCTTAAGATGGGGTTGTGTTAAGAGCGGGAATAAAGCAATCCAGTGATTTTTCCTATCAGTTATAGATAGGGAGCATGGAAACAAATCGCTTGCAATAACAAGCTCTATGTTTTGGGCCCTAAACTCCTTACAGTCTTTGTCAAAGTAGAGCATGAGTATACCACAAGGAATAATTTCATAATCAATATTTACACTAAAGAGCCCATTGGAGCATCTAATACAGTAAACTCTGCACAGATCCAGAAGACTTTGCATTGCACTTTTCCTCACGGAGATCTTCTTATCACGTAGATGTTTTATGGCTTTTAGCACCAACTTTGAAGGAAAATATGACAGATTGGAGCTGGCTAGATTACAGATTATAGATATAGCTTGAGTTCTCACTTTATCATCAAAATCTAAAAGTCTTCCCTCCACAGCAACAAGAATACAACGTGCCACATCTGCAGAGGTATTGGCCTGATAAGCTTCCTTTGCACATGCTAGTGAAGTTAGTCTTACTTCAGTAGACTTATCAAAGAATCTTCTCAAGAACTTTGAAAAAAAAAAACTGGTCGGTGTTCCTGACCAAAACAGAGCTTAGATAGAACCAAAAGCTTCCCAATTAACTGAACTGCCTTCATGCGTGCATCTGCCTGATCAATCAGCAGTTCCATCATCATCATTACCATCAAAACCACCACAATCAGCCTTGTGATTCTTATCTACATTATACTTGTCCAGCATACAGGATTTCAAAAAGCTACAGACAGAGGTCTCCAACTTTGACGCACAATCTTGGATGACAAACAGCAAGCCTGAATAATGTAGCCTTTTCCTACCTTAGAAAATTGTGTAGTATCACACACACTATACGTGGTGCAACCTGTTGTTCTAGAATGCTTGTCATAATTGACAAGATAGCTTGCACCAAACTATTCTGAATTTCAAATCTTGCAATTTCGAATAACACGTCAAACATTTCGGCCGCTAAATCATCGAAGCCCCCAAGCATAATAAAAAAAAATCTACAGTAAGCAATTGTCTCCGGTATCTTTAACCTTCTTGTGGAATGTGGACTATTGGAATCCGTTAGACACTTGAACACATGAACAATAAGCCTAAAAAGTTTCTTAAATACTTCTTCACAATTGACGATAATGCAAACTCCATGAGCTGATTTCGTTCCAATTTGCTCAACGGGATTGAATGACTTAGCTGATTTCTCCCTTTCACTCCATTTAGCTTTTCACCGTCAAGCCTTGCTCCTCTCTCTAGAGCACTCTGTCGATTCCTACTCTAGCTCGACTCGACAAAAGCATAGAGAACGCACAAGAGAGAAGGGAACCGAGAAGAATCGAAATGGCTTCGCCGACTAGATTCAGCTCGCAGCGACGGACGGACGAGGTTCAAGTTCTCGACTGCTTGGAACGGACGGGAAGAGGAGTTGGGCTTGATTTGCTCAAGAAGGACGGGCGGATGGCTCGTCCGATCACTCGACTGATCGAGAGGAGTGACCAAAAGAGGATCAGCTGCTAGCATGTGAATGGCTGCAGCAAGGAGTTCGGTCAGAGTAGGGAACTTGAGTTGCCAAAAAAGGAATAATGGGAGCCGCCCTCTTTTGGTTGTGGAGATAAGGCTTAATTAATTGATAGTAGTATGGGAATATGACTGGCAGCTTTGGTTGAATAGGAGGTGGAGGTATGGGAAGGGTGGTTCGTTAGCACAAAGTGATTAATGATAATTAATGTGGTTATCTTGAAATACATTAATTTTGACAAAATTTTTTAAAACAACAGTCAATGGATGTATTTTAGATCTTTTGATGTTCGGGCCGATAAATCCGTTTAAATGAGCGGATGTCATTTAACTGAGTCGAATTGTCCTTCTTCAAAATGTATGTTCTCGCTCGCCGGCGTTCACACTCGTCAAATTGAGTGTGAATAGTTTAATTTGATATGTTTTAGATATTTCAGATAACATGATCATCGAGCAGTCGTTCAATGACTTCCCTGGATATCGCGCGACATTAATAGCTCGGCGCTTAATCGATTCTCATTATATTTTACAATATTTATATTGATCAATTTTAACTTTTGAGCTGGCGGAAGTTTGTTCATCGATAGTCGTTAACCATTTTGGTGATGTCCGATGCATTTTGAGCCATCATCCTCCTCAAATTATGAAATTTGACTGAGCTTCGACTTATGACACATATATATGGAGGTCAACAATGCCCCAATATGATTCGTATGAAGCTCAGTTTAACAAAACTTTGGTGACCAGTCTTCTGATCACTTTAGCTTTCAACTTCCCTGGATTCACTGAAGAGCTTCTTCAACCATCTACTCCTTATTTTGATGAGTTCACTAAAGATCTTTTGCTTTTATGTCTTTGTAGATTTAGATTTTCTCCAACCCTAGCTTTGTGCTTGATTAGGTTGGATGGAGGAATCAGTTTGCTTGCATTGAGATTTGAAATTCCCTCAACAAGCACAACTTTGATGAAGGATTGAACATTTATATTGACTTGTCAAGTGTATGTACATAAGTCTTGTGTTTGATGCTTTGGGGCTTGTTGAAGGTGCATCTTGACCAAACTTTTATGGTCAATGTTGAGTTATCGATTGTGCTTTATGACAAATAACCATGAAATTCCTTTAATTCGGCTATTGGCTTTGTGTGAACTATGAAATTGCTTCCTTGGTCCTGTGCTTTCTGCTTTGGCGGACTTGATGAGAAAATTGGCTTGATTTGTGCTTTGTGCTTCATCTGATTGCTTGAAAAGAGATTGAAATATTACCTTGCAAGCAATATAGGGATTGATTTGAGATAGCTCCGAATTGAGAGTTTCCTCATATTGTCTTGTTCTATTGATCAAGTAGGAGAATCTCTTAAATTATGGTTGCTTGCAACCACTAAGCTGGATTTGGTTTGGGATTGAACACCTACCATCATTGTATTGACGAGCAGGAACTCTTTCACTACGGCCTTTTCTTGTGGTATGTTGAGTAAGGGAGCATCAGCGACTCGGCCATTTATGGGCTTCTTAAGTCCGACCTTTAGAACCTACTCGAGTCTTTGACTTAAGCTAAGGCTGATGGCCGACTTGATTTGGTCAAACAAGCAGGCTCTTTCACTATGGCCTTTTCTTGCGCTTGTTAGTGAGCATATCATCAACAACCCAACCATTTATAAATTGAGTTGACCTTTAGAAGTCTATTTTGACTTGAATATGTAGAGGTTGATGCTTTTCCATTACATTGAAGCTTCTAAAATTAGGAGTTCTTCAGACTTGATCTTCAGAATTTGACAAATCTGAGAGATAAACTTTTGATCTATTTAAAGCTGTCTTTTCATGCGTAGAAATAGGTTCTTTTTATTATTATAAGAGCCTGCAACTTTAACAATAACAGTTGTAGATATGTTTAGGAATCTCGACATAAAGCTCGATGTCAACCTAAATATATATACAGGAAGACCTCCTATTTTACATGAGAAGGTTGAACAATCTTGATCATAAAAAGGCTCCTATTTAACAGGGGGATTGCAGATTAGTTTAGAAATACATCACAAAGCTTGGTTTCCATTGCTACAAGATAAACATCATTTGCCTTTTAATCACAACATGTATATATCTAAGGATCTCGGCTTAATGCACGATGTCGACTTAGATAAATATATAAAAATGCCTCTTGTCTAACAGAGGGTTTTCACAATAACTGTTGATAGAATTTAGAATGCCTTTGGTCTTATGCTTTATTCTCTCGAACTTGTTGAAGACTTCCTTTTAAGAGTTTGATATTTTCATTTTTCTCCTATCTTGACTTTGTGCCTTGGTGGACTAATGGAATTAATGATTTATTATTGAGATGAGAACATCTTCTGTCCTGTGCTTTGTGCATTGACAGACTTGTTGAAGATTCAATCTCAAAATTTGAAATTTGTATTTTCCTCATCCTGGCTTCGTGCATTGTCATATTTGATGGAGGAAAGTCTTGGATTGTCTTGGAGACTTGTCAAGTGATACAAAATTACCTTCAGCCACAGCTTTCTGCTTTCATGGGCTTATAGAAGGATGTTTGCCGATGACCTAACCCTCAGAGCTTGTGTTGGATCAATGGCGAAAAATTATCAGTCATGTGCATTGCGCGTAACGGACATGTTGATGATATCAATCCCTTAGTTCAGCCTTTGGCTTTGTATGAATATTGAGGTGACTTCCTCGGTCCTTTGCTTTTTTTCTTGGTGAACTTACAGGAAGAGTTTCCTTTGATCTCTTTTCACTTTAGACTTGTTGAAGGAGTTGTCATTCTCATTTGATATTGATACCAAACTCGCTTATTTCTTTCGGTGAGGCTCTTTGTTGGACTTTGAAAAAATGACCTTATGACTATTAGGGATGATCTCCCAATCTGGGCCACTTGAACTTACCAAGTTGGAGGGATTTGGAGATTTAGATTCTCTTGTCTTTAAACTAACAAAGTAGGGGGGATCCCTTACTATGAACTTTATGGCGTATTGAGTAAGTGGCCTGACAATGACTTGGCAATATTTGGGCTTATTGAGTCTAACCTTATGCACCTACTTGAGCCTTGGACTTAAGCAATTGATGGAAGATTTCATCATCAGGCTAATGAGATGGGGATCTTCTGCGACCTTTTAGCGTGTTGAGTAAGTAGACCTCACTTTACCATATTTGGGCTTGGTGACCTTCGCGACTCAAGCCCCTAGATTTGACGCATGATGGGATGATGTATCTCCAACTTGATTTGTTGTAGTTTGCATAAATTTATCTTTTTGGTCATGATCAAAAACCCTGGACATCTTTGCTCGATAAAATCTAACTTCATCAAGCACGTGAAATTCCTCCATTCTCATATGTGCATTTTGGTCTTTAGTTAGACCGTATTGGTTGGCTACTCGAAGTGAAGACAACTCAACTTTGAGCGAAAGAACTGGTTCAGTTCCAAATACCAATGAATAGGCAGTGGCTTTAGTCGATGTCTTGTAGGTGGTTCGATACGCCCATAGTGTATTTATTAGCTTGGTATGTCATTTTCTTTTATTTTTAGTGAGGATTTTCTTAAGCAGCTTGACTAATGTCTTATTGAAGGCCTCCGCCAAACCATTTGCTCTTGGATTATATATTGAAGAGTATTGTCAATCAATTTTGTGTCGATCAACGAATTTATAAATCTTTGTACTTTTGAAAGCTGTGCCATTATTAGAAATTATTCGACACAGCACTCCAAATCTATATACCACATTATACATGAATAAGTTGATCACTCGGTCAGCAATAACTTCTTTAAATGAGGTAGCTTCAACCCACTTATGGAAATAGTCAGTCGCTACTAGGATGAAGCGGTGTCCAACTGACGACGATGGATCAATTGGTCTGATTACATATGTACCCCAACATTTGAATGGCTAAGATGCTATCATTGGGTGTAGTGGATCTGGAGGTTGATGGATTATATGCACATATACTTGATATTCATGGCACCTCTTAGCATGATTGATACAATCTCTCAACCGTAGATGACTAATAATAACCTATCCTTTTGATCTTTACTGCCATCTTGGTACTTGACTGGTGTGCACCATAGGCTTTTAAAGATTGAATTTCATTTAAATATTTTTAAATTACTACTTAATTTGAGTTAATTTGATTTGAAATTAGAATCACATTTTGATGGAAGTATCCTCTCTGGTATAGAGAAAAGAGATATATTTCATATTATCGCGTCGATTGCACTGTTGTCTCGCACAGATCCCAATGATGGCTGTGTTGAATGGTGATTTCAACTAGAGGGAATATAACCTTTAGTGATCGCCTGAATATAATTATTCATCTCACTAATTAAATTGAATGGCTTAAATCCAAGTTTGAAAATTTTAGAAATTCACCAAATGCAAAACCTTTCAATGAACATTCAAGCATTGAGATAATTAAAAAGGATTGATAATCCACTTGCAAGCATGAATTAAATGGCTCACACAATAAACATTGAAGTTATTATAACTTATTCAAAGCGAATTAAAAATGATTTCAATTGAACACAATTAAATATGGAGAACTTATATGAAACTTGATAGCTTACTTCCGAGCTAGTTGAAAAGTAATGAGAAAGTTTAAGTGAGATACACAAAGAATTTGATACATAGTTAATTACCACAAATATATTTCTTATAATGTGTCAATTTAAGTGACCTAAGAGAAAATCTAATTGTTTCTATTGATTTCACATTATCACATTTTGACATGAATGTGTAAGCAAATGCCAACAAACATAGTGCTCCAAGAGGATCATGTTTGTTGTCCCCTTCATTCAATTGAGTGTGTTTATATATCTCCGTGATTGTTTGTGCTTATCATTCTTTGTGTGCTAAGTCCCCATCTTCTTGTGTCGTTTAGAGATGTTTGTTGGAGTAGACCGGCGATATGGCTCACGGGAGGCTAGTCGAGGCTATCTAGGCGCTATTGCCGACACGATCTTAGGGGATGCCAATGGGGAGACGCATTATGAAGATATCTTTGCGAGGCGTGATATTTTTCATGACTTTTTCACACATTCTCCTTTGCTTCTAGATTGTTTTTCAGATTCGCTTAGCTACAGAGGAGTTACATATGGCAGAGGCAGAGTACCATATGCTTACTATGCTTGTAGCACGACTTTAGGATATACGCCTCCTTTGATTTACTTTTTTTTATGAGCTATGTACTCATTTCTTCAGATTAGTCAAATTTTCAATTTCTT
Source organism: Cymbidium sinense (assembly GCA_021442155.1). NCBI lineage: Eukaryota > Viridiplantae > Streptophyta > Magnoliopsida > Asparagales > Orchidaceae > Cymbidium > Cymbidium sinense. The sequence continues at coordinate 88,998,456 of CM038232.1, read as the reverse complement.
TTCTAGTACATGTACTTTTTATTGTGATATCTTGATGAGCTTTATTAGTTTGGACATTGGATTATCACTGTTGAGCTTGTTGTCACTTTATGTTATCATAGTAACTTAGTCAATGAAAGATAAATGTCATTAGCCCAGTGTGCCATGCATGTTGAATTAATGACTGTGATATTTATGGTGGATTTAGAGCTTGAGATTTTTTGTTGTCCTGACTTCCGTTTTAGCGAACTCGGTAGAGGGAGTTGACATGATTCGTCTCAGTTGACTTGTCAGGTGAATATAAGAATACTTTCTGCCCTATGCTTAATGCTTTTCCAGGCATTGAGAGAGATTGAGTTTTGGTTATTTTAAGATTTGTAGATCCTCCTATCCTAGCATTGTGCTTGGTAGACTCGTTGAAGGGTGCATACAAATGACCTAGCCTTCCAGCTTATATTATGTCAATAATGTTGAATTATTAATCCAGTAATAAGTACTCTAACAGACTAAATAACCATGAAATCCTTTTAGTTTAGCCATCGGTTTTGTATGAACTATGGAATTGCTTCGACGGTCTCGTTCTTTTTTTTTTGAGGAACTTGATGAGGAAATTGACTTTGATCTGCGCTTGGTGCTTGATCAGTCTGTTTGAAAATATATTGGGATATCACCTTATAGGTAATACAAGAATTGACTCGAGGTAGCTCTGGATTGAGAGTTATTTCCTCGGATTATCTTGGTACAATGATCACGTAGAAAGATCCCTTGGATTCTGGTTGCTTGTAGTCACTAAGCTAGATCTGGTTTGAGATTGAACAACTATCATCATTGGACTAACGAGCAAGGGCTCTTTCACTGCAGCCTTTTCTTATGGCTTGTTGAGTGAGGAGAACATTAGTAACTTTCGATACATGGCTCGAGTTAGACCTCTACTTTCGAATCTTTGACTTAAGCTATGATGGCTTAGTAGTTTGGTCATCAGACTATCAAATGGGGGCTCTTTCACTGCATCCATTTGTAAGCTTGTTGAGTACGAACTTTAGAACCCATCCATGTCCTAGACTTGAAGATGTAGAGGTTGATGTTTTTTCAACTTAGTTGATTGAAGCTTCCAAAATTGAGAGTTCTTCTGACATTATCTTCAAAATTTGACGAATCTTGGGAGGAAACTTTTGACATTTAGGAATGTTTTTTTGTGCATTGAAGTAGATTTTTTTTATTCTTGTAAGATCTGCAATTTTAACAATAACAGTTATAGATATATTCAAGATTTTGACACAAAGCTCGATGTCAACTCGAACACATATACAAAAGACTTCCCATTTCACATGAGATGATTAGAAGATTTTGATCATAAAGAATAAAGAATGTCCCTATCTAATAGGGGGATTGAAGACGAGTTCAAAAATATATTACAAAGTTTGATCTCCTTTACTACAAAATAAATGTGATATATTTTTGGCCATAATACATATATATATATTTATCCGAGGCTCTGACAGAAACGATATTTAAATATAAAAAATATGTCTACATAAGGATTGCAGATTAGTTCAGAAATATATTACAGAGTTTACACTTCTTTAATATAAATAAACATAGCTCATTCTGATTATAATATATATTTATCTGAGGATCTCGACTTGAAGCACGATATCAACTTAGCTAAATATATAAAAATGCCCCTTATCTAACGGGGGGTTTTCGCAGCAACTTGAAAATGCATTCTCATTTTATGAAAGAATCTTCAAGTAATATTACAAATGTATTTGGCATGAAAGCCTTACTAGTGTGGGATTCATTTTAGTATTTATATACTTATCTTTAGTCAGTTGTAATATTTCTTGAGATATTGACCATTGATTGGTGGTATCGATCGTTGACCATTCGTGTCAATAAGCTGGTAGGCTCCTCTTTTGTACACCTTCTCTATGACGTTAGGACCTTCCTAGTTAGCTTCAAATTTACCACCGATCTTGCGATGAGATGATTGGCCTTCTCGAACCAATTCACCTTTCTAGAATGTCAAGGGCATACTTGAATGCTTTGGACATCCTCGCTCAATAAATTTCTAAACTTTGGTGAGCTTGGAGTCTAACTCCGCCAAGTGCATCCAACTCTTCCATTCTTAGATGAGCATTCTCATCTTGAGTAAGATTGAATTGGACAGCTACTCGAAGTGATGGTAGCTCAACTTCTAGTGGCAAAATAGCTTCAACTCCAAATGTTAGAGCATAAGGAATGGCCTTGGTTGGCATTTTATAAGTTGTTCTATATGCCCATAGTGCTTCCATCATTTTAGCGTGTCACTCTCTTTTATTCTTTGTGAGAATCTTTTTGAACAACTTCACTAAGGTTTTATTAAAAGCCTCCACCAAATCATTGGCCCTTGGATTGTAGATTGATGAGTACCGCCAATCGATTTTATGCTGATCAATGAATCTGTATATCTTTGCACTCTTGAAAGCCAGGCCATTATCTGAAATGATTCATCATGGCACCCCGAATCTATATACAACTTTGTTGGTGAAGAAGTCAATGACTCGATCAATAGTGACTTCCTTAAATGGAGCAACTTCAACCTATTTGGAGTAGTAGTCAGTAGCTACTAAAATGAATCGATGTTCGACTGATGATAGAGGATCGATCGGGCTGATTATATCTATTCCCCAACACTCAAACGACCAAGATGCTACCATTGAATGTAGCGAATTTGGAGGTTGATGAATGATGTTATCATGGACCTGGCAATCGTGGCACATTTTGGCATGATCAATATAATCTTTCACTATCGATGGTCAATAATATCCCATTCTCTTGATTTTAATTGCCATCTTGGGACATGACTGATGGGCATCGCAAAGCTCTTCATGAATTTCAATTATTACTTTGCTAGCTCCATCCGTCCCTAAACATCTAGCACATCTTGAAAGATCTACGATATGGCGTGTCATTGGCATTATGCATAGCGTAGTATTCATTTTCTTTATTTGTGAGGAAAATGATTTACCTCTAGGTAACTTCCCTTCTTTAAAATAGTCGATGAATGGTTGCCTCCAATCATCAAATACTTTTACTATGAAAGTTTTTTGTTGTATTTTTGAAAACTCCTTAGACTCAGAGTTCTCTTGAGTTAATTTATTTTGTTCTTGCAATAGAGTATGAGGAAGAACCGAAGTTGCATCCTATTGGCTTACGCTTAACAACCCCTCTTCCTGCGGGGAGTATGGATTTATAGGTTGTAAAACTCGATGAGTTAATACATTGATCATCACATATTTATCATTCATACTCGCCATCTCCTTAGCAAGTTTGGCCAAACAATTTGCTTTGCCATTCTCTGATCAAGAGACTCGAGTCAATGTGACATTTGGAATTTATTTCATCAACTCGAGCACTCGTTTGTGATAATAGGCCAACTCAAGCTTGTTGATCTTATAAACACCTAAGACTTGATTGATGACCAATTGAGAATCTCCAAAGATTTGCAAATTATTTTTACCGATAGCAATAACTTTTTCAAGGCCTGCTACTAATACTTCATACTTGGCTTCATTATTAGTTTGGTATTCAGTTAATCCATATGAGTGTCTCATTATTCCTCCTTTCGGTGTTATAAAAATAAGGTTGATGCCAGCTCTTGCTTTTGGAAGATTTGGAGGTTGAGCGGGCTTGATTGACGATGCTCCATCAAAATATATTTCCCATATTTGCAACCTCTCTCTCTCATGGATGAGCAAGCTTTGCTCATCTGGCAAATCATCATTAAGTGGAGAGTCTGCTATGATAGGATGTGCAGCGAGAAAGTCTGCTAGAACCTATCCCTTCACTACTTTTTAAAGGATATATGTAATGTCAAATTGCAAGAGTAGAACTATCCATCTAGCCAAACGGTCTGTCAACGTTTGTCTTGTCATCAAGAACTTCAATTGATCGATCTTTGAGATGAGTATTATCTTATGTGATAACATATAATGTTGAAGCTTCTGGGCAGCAAAGATCATTGCAAGGCAATGCTTCTCGATCGAGAGTACTTTTTTATAAATCATAAATAGTATATAGTACAATGCATTTTCTTTGTCTTCTTCATTGTGTTGTATGAACAATGCTCCGAGGATTCTTCTAGTGCAGTTGTATACAAAATGAGAGGCTTTCCTAGGATTGGCTCTGCAAGAATTGGTGGGTTCAATAGATATTTCATGATGCTATCAAAGGTTTCTTGACACCCTTTATCCCATTTGAATGTAGCATTCTTCTTCATCAATTTTGCAAAGGGTTGGCATCTTCCCGATAGATTTGAAATAAAATGTTGAATAAATGCGAGTTATCCTTGTAATGGCGGGTAGCGTAAACTCGCCGGTGGCATTTTCAATGCTTTAATTTTTTAGGATCAATCTCAATTCCTCTATGGCGTATAATGTAGCCAAAGAATTTTTTAGATGTGACTCCAAATGCACATTTGAGGGGATTCATTTTAAGATTGTATTTTCTTATTCTCTCGAATATAATCCTTAAATTGTCAAGATGAATTTTTTGATCTATACTTTTAACGATGAGACAATTGACATAGCATTCTACCTTTTGATGAATCAACTCATCAAAAATATGATTCATAGCCCTCTATGTAGCTCCGATTCAATCCGAAGGGCATAGCAATATATACCAATTGGCATCCTGAATGATGTGTGTTTTTCATCTTCAAGAGACATCTTGATTTGATTGTAACCTAATGACCCATCCATGAATGAGAACATATCATAGTTCGAAGTACTATCCACTAATAATTCTGATATTAGAAGTGGAAAGTCATCTTTTTGGTATGCTTTATTTAAATCTTGAAAATCGATGCAGATATGTATTTGACCATTTTTCTTTCAGCTATCCAGTCTGCATACTTCTTAGATGAAGCCTGCTGCAATAAGCTTTTTAGTTTCTACAACCACCTATTCTTCAATATCTAATCTCATTCACCTAAGAGCTTGTTTAACAGACATCGCATATGATTTAATAGCAAGTTTATGAACTGCCATCTCAGGGGATAAGCATGACATTTCAAAGTATGTCCAAGAAAATAGTCCTTGAATTCACATAGTAGAGCTTTCATTTCTTTAGCATTTTCATCAGGCAGAAGGGCACTAACAAAAGTTGGACGGGGATCATTTTTTGTTCCCAAGTTGATTTGCTTCAACTAATCCATGGTAGTTCTTTGTCCACCATCTTTGAGTTCATCGAGTGTTGGCTTGGCTTCTACCTCCCCATCATTTGTGAGATTAACTTCATAAAATTTATCTTCATTATTAGTCTTAGTTTCAATCTCTTCTTTTGTCACCACATTTTTTCTTTGATGATATTTACGTCGAATGAATTCAAGACCTTTAGTAGTGTAGTTATCCTTTTTTTGTGAGGCTTGTGAGCTCTTTATACTCCAAAGAGCATCAAAGAGGTGCGCTTGCCACTTATCCATTCTAACATCAACCCCCAATTTGTGCATCATTCTTCGAATCTTTAGAGGATAGTATTTTGGCATCCTTATGATAATTATTCATCAAATTGCATAAGTCAATTAGAATCTTGATTATAACAATCCTCAAACTTGTAGAATGAGATTCCAGAGCTATCACTCCCGGGCAGAGGAGATATATAAAAAGTCTTCAACTCCTCAATACTGTGAACTTCTCGTGGAGTAATTTCTTTGAAGTATTGAGAAGGGGCTGGTGTCACAAGTGAATCTTCTGATATCAATAGATTCATCACTCTTATTAAAGAGGCACATTGAGCCTCACTTTTATAGGTGGATTCAAACTCATAATCTGAATTAGAGTATTCTACTTTCTCCTTTCCCTTCCTAGAAGATTCACAGGTCTGCTTGGGCTTGATAGAATTTTATCTTCTTCAGTATCACTACCCAAGTGAGGAACTTGCCTCTTTAGCTTGGATGATATTTCATGTTTTAGGAGGAACCGACATCACCTTTTTTCTTTCTTTTTGTTTCATATCTTCTTCCTCTTCATTCAATAGTTTTGTAGCTTTTAAGGTTGATGATGTTGACTGTTGAGGCTTAGGATCCTTTTCGAGGAAGTATTTGGCATCTTTATAGATCTTTGCCTCATGGACAATAAACGGTTGAAGATTGTCAGGGATCTTGTGCTCTTCTCCATCTTTCAGATACTTCATGTATTGATGCAAAGTGGACAGAATCATTCCATACTCGTGGAGCCAATGATGACCCAACAGTTCTCTAAATGAGGTGTCAGCATCTATCACATGGAACGTAGCATTCATATAAAGTTCACCGAATCTAAGTGGAAGTATAAAAGATCCAAGAGTGTTCTGTCCCTTTCCATTAAAGCCATGGATCATTAGCTTATCTAGGCTGAGATGTTGAATGTCGAGAGATAATCCTCTTAATGCTCGTAGCCTCATGAGATTGACTGATGAGCCTGGGTTGATTAGAATTCTAATGATTATAATACCATCGCTCTCTGCAAAGACATATAGTGGGTGGTTGTGTTCTGATGTCCCAGGCATGTGGTCTTCTTCAAAAAAAGGTGATCATTGGAAGATCTTGAGATTGCAGAACTTCAGTCATACACCGTTCTGCAAAATATGCTTCATATTTCTCTGGATCCTTAAGAACCTAAATCAAGGTCTCGCGGAGATCCTTTAGGATCAATAGAGCCTCACACACACTCAATTGTGCAGGGATCTTCCTTAAATGTGGTATAATATTATAATTAATTTCTTCATCAATGTCAGATTTCTTGCTCGGCTATTCAGGAATGATGTTTTCATTGACTTCAATATTTTTATCTTTATCTTTGTTTAGTGGGCTTTTCCTTAGTGGCAGATGCAATATCTTGCCACTTCTTAGTTGCACTTGAGTTCTATCCTCTCTCAAACTCTAAAGAAGTATCATTTCACAATCACCATTTATCGAATCATTCCAATTTTATATGCTTTATGTGAGATTTAATTGAAGATTTTGAATCATCCCAATCAGGGAAGCATAGATCTTCTTTGAGCCATCATGCTCCCATCATGTGCTCGAGGATCACCCTTTGAGAATCTTTCTTCTTGATGGGATAAATTTCTTAAATTTATCCGTACATGTTGTATTTAATGAAATTGTCTGATTCCCTCTATCACCTGAACAAGGGCTTTGTAGAGAGGCATCTGACGTCACCGAGATAAGCTGACATGTCTCTCTAGGCAATAGTTCTTCAATGTCATCTTCTTCTCTACTTATCTCAGTGATTTGAAGTCCCAACATAAAATTAGCTAACTTGATAGGTTGCCTCACCGCTGGTTGATATTCTTCCGCATTATTAATTTTTGTGTTGTAGTCTTCTTTTAATTTTCTTCTTTGCTTGTTTAGATGCACTTGTCTACCTTGAATAGACTCACGCAATATGCCAGCCCTCTTGAAGTATCTTTGGGAGGTTAAAGCGTTTGCTTTTGGTGTATCTTTTAGCCCAAGTATTAGTTCAAATGGTGACTTCCACTTGACACAAGGGACACCTTTCAGTTGTTTTAGCATTTTCAAACTTCTCTTTGAGACTACAGTCTCTATCGATCATCTTCAATTGACTTTTCTTTTACTTTATCTTTTTGCGAGGGCTCGGGAAAGAATGTAACCACCATTGTAGATTCTTTCTTTGAGTGAATAAGGACACTGTTGGACGCATGAATTCACCTCTCCTGTATTTTTTTAGCCAGTCTTTGAATCATAACAATCCTCAATTGGGTGGCTAACCACTCAATGATATGGGCAGTAATGTGGATTATCAGTTTGATTTGATTCTGATAATTCCATTCCAGCTTTGAGTGCTTGATGGAATAATTTATCCATGCTTTCTCTCTTAAAAGAGTATTCTTTATTCATCTTTTCTTTGAGAGATGGTTGCATACATTCCATATCTCTCATTGATTGCCTCGGTCGCTCTCCACCACTTGAGAAATTTTGGGATTTCTCATTGCCTCCAAGGACAAGTGTGAGGGTTGAGTATTGACTCTTTCTTCAACGTAAATAAGTTGTTTTCCTTCATCAAAATTATAAACTACCTGTCTTCCCTTGCTTGAGGTATTAGAAGTTGAGTGTGATTCACTCCTCCTTGGCTCTAAAGGTTTACTTCTTTTTCAGTTGTCTGGATAACTTTCAGACTTTGAGAAATTCAACTTCTCAAACTTGGCTACTCGATCAAGCCTGAAAGGTAATGGTAGAAGCCATGCAGATATAGTGCCATCTTATCATCAATATTTCACATCTACAACTGGATGGCATGCTCTTCCTTTAGTTGTTGTTCACACCTCATGCTCATATTATGCCAATGTGTAATATATTTAGTTACCGACTCATCCTTTCTTCTCTTCTCTAAGGTGAGGTCAGCAATAGTTATCTTTTTGACTACACTGGTGAATCGCTTGACAAACATAATCTCTAACTAGGCAAAAGTCTTGACCGAGTTATTCAGCAATTCAGCATATCATTCAAAAACAGTTGATGTTAGATTGCTGACAAACTGACGAAATAGCAATGCATCATTTCCTCCAGTATTGCCACACGTCACTTTAAACTATGCTAGGTGTTGTTTGGGATTACCATTGCCATCAAAAGTATTAAATTTTGATATCGAATAACCTTTGGGATATGGCACCTGGTCGTACTCTGCTGAGTACGGCCGACCTTTATTTACCTATTTTTCGGCCTACTCTACAGCGATGACAGCTTTGATCTTCTCATTCAAAATAGTCTACAGTTGAGCGGCGGTCACATGTTCGGATATGCAAGACAAGTTCTGAGGGGTTGGCTGGGATGCCAACTGATTAACTTTATTCCTCCCATCATGAGCACTATGTGTTCTTAAAGTTTGGGGTGCTAGTTCAGTAGATGGGTTTATAGGTATTGCATTAACGACCTGGAGATTAGCAGTTGGAACGTCAGCTAGTGCTGGTGCCACTATAACATTCTTTTGCATCATCAGATTTATTTGTGCCATCATTTCGTTCATCTATATTAAGCTGCGCAATCTCATTATCTTTTACCATCATCTGCCATTGCATATGCCATTGTGCTTGGCCTATTGTGGTTGTATCAGCATATGCAAGATTCTCCTCTATTTTTAATTCTTCTCTTTGCTCATCATCTGAGGAAGGACTTAAGTGCTCTTCTTCTTCCTATCTTTCAGGAGGAGTAGAGGGTAAGATGGTGCACCGACATTGATTATAAAAGTGAGTACTAGGCCAATCATCATCTTGACCTACCATGTAGACCACTTCTATTCTCATGGTCCCGTCATCGTCAACATCATGTTCACCTTCTTCTTGTAGCCTCACTTCTGAGCATCGTCTCCAATGGATCTCAGGCTCAGGTTGCGACATGAACATCTTGTCAATTGGAGGGCTTTGATCAATGTCGACTATCTCCTGAGGAGATGGAGGTACTAGGTGATGGGATTCCCTGAAGGATTCTCCAGGGTGTCGATCATCAATTGGCTCATTAATAGTAATTTTCTTTTTTGGAACCCATTCCTGTTGGGCCTTATCAATGGTGGATCTTTGGAAATACAATCCATATGTCACACCCTTGTTATTTTTCATAATTATTTCTTCTTGGAGATTTGGCCTCCAGATTTATTTTCCATTATGCTAGGACCTTTCGACGGTGGATTCCTGGACACATGGTCCAAGTATCACGCCCCGATGCTCACCACGCAATGGCTTCTTATAACGATCTTTAACGTTTATTAATATTGAAGGCAGCTTCCTCATTGGAGCTTTCTCAGCTTCTCTGATGACTAGCCCCTGATATTTCTTCTTCATAAGGCCATTTTCTTTGACAACCTTCAACACCCTCTACACTCGTAGGCGGTCTTAGTCGCTTCTTCTGAGGGGTTAGAGTTTGTCATTGCTGATTCCAAAAAGATTGTTTGATTTCACCCGCAGAGCTGTTCCTCTTGACCCACTTTAGATTTTCAAATTTATTGCAAGTAGAAACATTCACTCGTCTGCTATTGTGTGATTGGTGGTTCAGTCAATAGTTTTTGAGCTCGTAGCTCAGCATTCATTCTTCTCCGCTGTCTTCTATTTAGCTTATCTCTAGATGAGGAAGCCTCAACATCATGCTCTCCAAGCACATTTGGCTCAGCTGGTAAGGAGGTAACATTTACTGGAGCTAATGAAATTTTCTGGCCAATAACAGTCCTTTTTGTTAGTGGCGCTTTTGGACATCCCAGTCTTTCAAACACAGAGGCCCTCTTCCTTGGAGCTTTAGTAACAACAGTTTTAATTAGCCTTCTTTGTTGCACTAGCAAAGATGCACATTATGCAGTCATTTCAGCTGGTTGAGGCCTTTGAGCTTGACTTCGAGCAAGCGGGTTGTGAAAAATTATGTCATGATTGATAGTGATAATAGTTGGGAAGTCCACGCTACCAAACTGGATGGTAGCTCTCATGCATCCCCAGTATTGATAATAGCGTTAATTAGATGGATGTTAGCTCCGCAGCCTAGCTTGACGGTGAAGGGTGTGTTTTGGAGATCCATTCTGTGTAAATGAAATATGTGGATTAGTAATCAATAATTGATATATCACCCTATACTTTCAAAATGCAGAGATATAATAGAACAAATATGATAAAATATAAGAACAAATTATGTATAAAAGAGATTTTGAAAACTTTATAATTACGTTCATTATAAAAATAATTTTGAGTTTTAATCAATTTCATTTTATAAATAACTTTAAATTTTTAACTTTATTATACTTCGCTGCTATTATAGCTTGGATTCGGCTAGCCAAAAATGAAAAAAACCTGTCCCTAGTGGAGTTGCCAAAAATCTGTGGGCTCTGAAAATTACCATTGACCTCTCAATGAAAAGAGTTTGATTTATGTCAGTGAAATTTTCAGAAGATAGATAGAATAGTAGATAAAACACTACCTAGAGATTTCACCCTCATTTTATGAGGACTTTAGACTGATCAGTTTTCTATAAAGCAAGCACCTATAGTTAATTACCCTCTCAATGCCGAGAGAGAACTGACAGGCTAGTTATTTGGTCGCTAAATGCATAACATATAGACAAAGATGTGGATTTTGAAATTTAGAATTTATGAAATTTATTATGTTTAACTTAAAGTGAATGGTTGGGGGAACGATGACATGCACAATCTAAATCTCATGATTCTGATCCCTCCCCTGGTCCTAATACTTAGTCGAGGAGGTAGTCAATCAACCCGATAGGATCCTTATCGCACTAGGTTGCCCAAGAGAACCTTATAGACCTGGGGTGGTGTTTGTCTAAGGTGATAAGCTTAAGTGCATCTTAGTTAACAGAGAGATTTTTTTCCTATCAAGTGCACTTTATAATTCACAACTCAAGGTACAAGCCATTGCATAAGTATACAATGTGACCATAATATAATGGTGTCATTTTGGACCATCAGTGAGGACTCCAATGTGATCATATGTGGAAGCTGCCAATGTAATCGAGGACACGCCACGATCCGGCATGAGATTGATTGAGAGTGAACATAATTGTGTACTTAATTTGACATTGGTTCCTCTGTAAGCTAGAGTTTTTTTTTTTTTTAATTTATCACCTCCGACAAACAGTTGTAGAAGATGGATTAGGTTAGATTTTACTTTAAGTTTTTAGAATTTAAATTTCAATTAAGCATTTTTAGATTGATACTTAATTTTGCAAGTACATTTTGATGGTAAGTATCCCTTCCAGTTGAAATCTTCATTCAACACAGTCATCATCGGGGTTAAATCAAATTCTCTTCTTAGTCATTGAGCATTTGATTTAGAATCAATCCTGTGAACTCCTTTTTTGCAAGGAGTATTGAATTGATTAAGTGGGACTTACGACTTCACCATATAGATAAAGCGGCCCATGATAATTCATTGAATTTTGTGTAGTTTATATAATTTACAGATTTTACGAGGCAACTAAGGCTATGCTTAAGACACTCTTCGTGGAATGTGTAAATCACTTGAGGATATTTGCACTTCTTAAAGCATTACATTTGAATTCATCTCATTATATGCACAAATCTTGAAGCAATGAGTAGAAGTCAATGATTGCTTCAAATATGTGCCATATTATTTCAAAAAATTATTAGCACTTATCCCAATGTATTGGATGCTAATTTTCTTCTTGGGATGTGTGCTCAATTGACTTGTTATTTTCAGTTACTCATACACATTTTGATATTATAATTTATGCATTGCACCTTGAAATATGTGCATAACTCATTTCTTTAAATTACTTGCATGCATTTTGAGGCAATAAACTTGAGGATATGATGGCCTTAAAATCATGTTGATCATTTTTGTTCACATGCATCTTAATGTAAATAATTTGAATTCAACATATTATCATTTCAAAATATATGCAAGTTTTATTATCTTCATCCACATTATCTAGTCATCTCACACAAATGAGTATTTTACTTTTCTCACCCTTTATTGTCTTCAAATGATTGTCACTTAATGAAGAAGATTTCATTTTACTTCTATAAATGAGGAGGGTGAGGAGGTTCCCTTTCCACCATCTCTCATTCTTTCTATTTTATCTCTTAAAAAGTCTTAAGTGAGCTTTGGAGATTGCCTTAGTGTTGCTTGTAGGTATGTCCTCTCTAATCCTCATTTTAATTTATAATATTTTATCTTCTTCCCCCCTTTTTTTTCTTGCTCATTGCATTTACTATTAGCCTTGATTGAGTTTTTTTATTATTTAATTAGATATTTAAACACTTATGAGTATGTTTTATTGTTCTCCACAAGTCCTATTGTTAACAAAAAAATTCGGCAGCATCTCCCCTAGTAGGGAAGTTCTACCAAAATTAAGCCTACCCACCCGTCTAAAAAGACACGCATGGGTGGTGTTTTACAACATCGCAACTATAAATTCGTTAACTTATTAGTCTAAAAATATGCTCATAGGCTTTTCGAATACCTGCATAAAATCAAATACAATATTTTGCACACTTATATGCATTTCATTCTATACATTCGCAAGTGAGATGGCTACAAAAATAATAAAATCATACATAGAATTATATCATATATATATTAGTTACGCTCATTTTAAATTCATTGTGATAAACATATTTGTGATATAACTTCATCCCTTATTATAATGTATATGGTAATTAAGTAATCAATTTATATATATATATATATATACATGGGCGGATCCACCCTTAAGTGAGGGTTGGCAATTGCTCATCCTCAATTTTTTTTTATATTATTGTTTCTTTTGTAAAAAAATAATTTTGCCCATCTTAATAAAAATTCTTGCCCAACAAAGACAAATTTTTTTCATTTTATTAGTTAAATTTTATCTTTATTTAAAATTATTTAAATAATTATTTATTATACATTTAATTATTTTTATTACTAATAATTTACTCATTTAGATCTTAATAATAAAATATATATTTTTTATTAAATATTTGATCAATATTTAAAACTTAGCAACTCACATAAATCTGAATTGAGATTTCTCTCAAGCTTTAATTGATTAAAATTTTGTAAAAACTAGAATTAATAATTATATATATTTTATATATATTGTTTATATTTTATGAAATAAAATGAAATTATTATAAATCTTATATGAAAATATGGTTTATTTTTAAATGTTTCAATATTTAAATTATGAAAAAGATAATAAATTTAATATTAATTTTAAAAAGTAATAAATGATAATAAAATTTTTTGTTTAAAATTTTGATAATTAGCTACCTCAAAAAAATATATATATATATATATATATATATATATATATATATATATATATATATTATCATTAGCGCATTTTAGATTTTACATTGCCACCTCACATGCGTAATTGATTGTGCGTTTAGCCTTTATGCATTGACTTATGCAATGCGAACCTATATTTTATATATTTTCAATTTTCCGAATATGCCTTGAGCAATTTATTTTGCAAACTGATGTTATTTAGGAAACGTCGATGGTCATCGAAGTGAACTTGGCTTAATCTTTGCAATGTTGACTTGTGACTTTTCTTAGTTCATTCATTCAATTAATTCCTGCAATAATTGAGATGAATATGACCCCATATATAGTTGTTGTCTCCGTCAATTTCACGTTATTTCATTTTGACATGAATGTATAGGTCAACAGTGAGAATGAAAGTTGAATATGAGGATTAGCAAAGATGTAAAATTCTAACAATATGCATAAGCTAAATAATCGTTCTATTTTTGCTATTAAGTTAAGTATAAGCAAAATTATATTACTTTGAATCAAAAATATAAAGTTGAACTCCATGCCATCGAATTCACAACACATCATACTAGAACGTAAGATGTTAGCGTTTTAAATACACCCCATTTGCTTTGACACTATGTCAAATGTTTAGATTCAAGTGTCTGCACGAGCTTGTTCTTGATCGTCCGTTAACAAAACCTAAAAATCTATTATAAAATTTTCGACTTAGCAAAATATCTGAGAAGCTAATTCTATCATGTGATAGTGGATATGATCCTCAGTTAGGAGCTAAACAGAGTTAACAGGATCTAAACCTCTTAAATATATTCAAATTAATCAATTTTTTAAATCAAATTAACTCAAATTAAATAGCAATCTAAAAAACTATTTAGATGAAATTCAATAATTAAAAGTTTAGAGCAAAACTCAATCTATCCATTTTCTGCAACTGTTTATCGGAGGTCATAAATTAAGAAAACTCTAGTTCACAAAGTAACAAATATCAAATTAAGTGTTCTGCTATACTCACTCTCAATCAATCTCATGCCAATAAGGATATGGCCCGTGTCCTCTAACCAAGTGGCTTCCGAGCACGTGATGATGCGTATGACGAGTCAACAAGTGATTTGTTTAGTAAGGCTCAATTTTATTATGATCACGATCGTAGATGCTTCCCAATCTCGCTCTTGAGTTGAATCATAGTATTTTGATAGGGCAAACAACCCTCTATCAGCTAAGGTAAACTTAAGATTGTTTCCTTAGTCAAACACCACCATAGGTCTACAAGGATTTCTTGGACGACATAACTTATGTGTTGCTGATAAGGATCCTTCGGTCAAGTTGGGTCGACTACCTCCTCTGACTAAGTAGACTAAGGACCACGACGACCCGAGATGACGGAAACATGGGATCTAGATTTGACACGTCATCATTTCCCCAACCATTCATTTAAGCTGAAATGATGAATCTCATAATCTTAAATTCTAAAACTCCATATGCTGCTACTATACGCTACGCATTTAATGATCTAACGACTAGCATTAATCAAAAATTCTTTCTTACTTATTGAGATGGGTAATTAACTATAGGGGCTTGCGTCTATAGAAAATCTGGAACGAGATCTACAGTCATCACCAAATGTGGATGAAATCTTTGGATAATGTCTTATCTACTATTTCATCTGCCTTTTGAAAATTACACCGACACTTAAATCATATTCTCTTCATTCAATTGTCGAGAGGTCGGTGGCGAATTTTCGAGCCCACACTTGCACAATAAAAATGATAAAACTTTTGATCTTAACAGATAAAAGAACTATATTAAAATGCATAAATAAATCATGTATGCTATTTATGGTAAAACAAGAGATGTTAAGCATGATAATATTAACCTATTTGATATTTCAAGCAAAAAAGCCAACAAAATAAGAAAGTAAAAATTATTACTACGTAAGCCATATTTTTTTCATCTCTTAATTTTTTTTTAGTAGCAACAAAATGTAAAATATGAATCATAAAATTCCATTCTATACAGTGAATTGCAACTCAAGAAAATGTCATTCTTGAATCTAATAAAAGCTTAAAAATATTTAATCTAATGATACAATATCAAATATATGTTTTGCTCAAACATATTTGTGCATCCAACTATCAAAGTGATCAGAAATTAATTGAAGTAAAATATATTTGAATCATAATTTCATGCCACCATTCTAATACAATTAGCTAATGCAAGACCATAATAGTAAATATAACATTAAAATAAAAGTACAAAAACTGAATTAAAATTAGTAGTTTGCAACATGGATAATATGCAAAGCGTCTTGTTTAGGTCAAAGGCTCAAACCTATTGGTAGATGCAGTGAATAAACACACAACAACATGGTTACCATATCACAAGATGAAAATAGATAATAAAGACATCAATATGACAACATTTGCTCTCAAATTTCCATTTAAGAACCAAACATTGAAACATGTAAGCCCTAATAGAAAACATTGATGAAGTTTTGAAAAGATTCTCTGAGATTCACAAGCATTTATATAAATTATATATTTCAAAACCCTCTTTAGGACTAATTCTTTATCCTTCATAAATTAGAGAATGAATAGTTAGATGTATACAGTAATAAGTAAACACCAAAATTTATATGGCATCACAAAATCAAATAAAGAATAAACATTTCAATGTCTGAATGCACATTCCCAACAACAAATTAAATGGCAAAATCAGCAAACCCTAAAATTTTCAACAATATTTTTACTTCAAAAGGAACTTGTAATAAACTCCACTAATCACTTCATGGATTAAAAAGAGAAACAAAATAGTAAAGAATAACATGGAGGATATGAGTAAGAGGAGTGAAGAAAATAATGTTATAGACAGAGGAAAGCGGGCCTCAATAGACAACTCAAGAAGTTAAGCTAAAGAGAAAGTAACAAATGATATCGAACCCCTAAAGAACCAAAAAATTGCGATCGAAGGTTCAACTCTTCACGGATAGCAGCACAAGACTCACAACTCACGCTCTCGGAGATAAGGGATGTGGACTCAGGATTAAGGCAACGAAGTTGAAATCTCGAATCGATAGTCTATGAGTATACGTGAGGTTATATACGTAAGGTTTTTAGTTTATAAAATTTGGGCATTCATTTAAAATCCATACAATCAATGGTTTTGATTTGATCAACAACAACAAGCCTTTATCCCACTAAGTGGGGTTAGCTATATGAATCCTTCATCTCCATTATGTCCTATTATGTGCTAAATTCTCATTTAATTCAAGTATACTAAAGTCATTTTTCATACATCTTAACCAAGTCTTTTTAGGTCTACCTCTATCTTTCTTAACATAAGACAAATCTAATGCATCTACTCTCTTAACCGGGTCATCAGACGACCGACGCTTTATGTGGCCAAACCATCTAAGGCGACTCTCTCTAATCTTATCTTCCAACGGAGCTACTCCAACTTTTTCCCGAACATACTCATTTCGCATTTTATCTCTATGAGTAAAGCCACTCACCCACTTAAGCATCCTCATCTATGTAACACTTAACTTAGTCTTATGCTTCTCTTTTATTGGCCAACATTCTGTACTATAAGTCATTGCAGGTCTTACCACCATCTTATAAAATTTGCTCTTAAGTTTAAGTGGAACTTTTCTATCACACAATATTCCTCCACTTCAACCATCCAACTTGAATTCTACTATTAATAACATCTCCATCTATTTCACCATCATTTTGAACAATAGAGCCTAAATATCTAATCGGCTTCTTATTAATGACTTGTTCACCTAATATCACAACACTACCATTAGAACTTCAACTAAAATTACTCACTCTATATATTTAGTTTTAGATCTACTTAAACAAAACCTTTAGACTCTAATGTTGACCTCCATAATTCAAGTCTCTCTTGGACTCCCTCTAGTCTTATCAATAAGAAGATTGTCATCGAAAAGCATGTAAATGTCTTAAATCCACATAAAGAAAGAAAAAAAAGATAAGTCTGATTGATGTAATCCAATTGAAATGGGAAAATTTTTTATCAACCCTCTTTGTGTTTGGACACAAGTAATAGCTCTAGTATATATATATCCTTAATGACTTGAATATAACCAATATTAACTCCTTTCTATTCTATAACTCTCCAAAGAACATCTCTTGAAACTTTATCATAAGCTTTCTCTAAATCAATAAATATTATATGTAAATCCTCCTTACTTTCTCTATACTTCTCCATCAAACCTCTTAACAATTGTATAACATCCATAGTAGATCTACTTGGATTGAAACCAAACTGATTGTGAGAAACTTTTGTATCACATCATAACATATGCTCAATACTCTCTCCGATAATTTTAATCTATGGTACATTAACTTAATTCTTCTATAATTTGCACTCTTATGTATCACCTTTATTCTTAAATATAGAAACCAACAAACTCTTTCTCCACGCATCAAGCATCTTTTTAATTTTTAAAATAATATTAAAAGATTTGTAAGAAATTCATTGGTCTCCTAAACATTTTCACACTTCTATTGGAATATAATCAGTCTCTTGCTTTTTTTACATTTCAATTTCTTTAAAGCTTCTCTAACTTGATTACTATCGATGATAAAATAAAATTCTCTATTTTGTTTAGGGTATTAATGTTGCTAAAATCAATCATACATTCAGATCCTTCATTGAAAAGTTTATCAAAATATCTCATCCACCTATTTTCAATATCTTTTCTAAGAAAAATACTTTATTATCTTCATCCTTATACCCCACTTGACTAGGTCTTTACTTCTATCTCTTTGGTTGGCTAACTTATACATACATCTTTCACCTTCTTTGGTATCTAATCTATTGTATAAATCACTAAAAGCTAAATTTTTTGCATCATACATTAATTTTTTAGAATCTCTATAGGTCACTTTATATCTTTCTCAATTCTCCAAATTTTTACATCTAAACCAAATTTTATAATAATACTTCTTATTTCTTATCTTTTCTTGCACACTCTAACTCCACTACTAACTATTTTTATTAAAAGAAGCTTTTCCTTTTGATTCTCCAAGCACATTTTTAGCAACTTACTTAATTTCACTTGTTACTTTTTTTCACATAATATTAGCTTCTTTATGAACATCCCAAATTCTAAGCTCTTGTAGCTTGCTCTGAAAAATACTTTTATTTGTGTTCTTTAAGTGTCCCTATATAATCCTAGGACAATAATTTGATTTATTTTTCCTCTTACAATCTTTCATCTTAAAATCTAAAACTAACAATCAATGTACTTAAACTTTCACTTGGAATGACCTTCTTTACAATCTAGCGATCTATTTTTCTCATTAGAAAATAATCAATTTGTGTTTTACTAGATCCATTTTTTATAAGTAATAATATGTTCATCTCTTTTCTTAAATAAAGTATTAGCAACTATAAAATCATAAACTAAGGCAAAATCTAATATAGTCCTACCTTCTTCATTAGTTACTCCAAATCCATAACCACCATGAACACTTTTAAAATCTTCTACCACTCTACCAACATGTCCATTTAAATCTCCTCCAATAAATACTTTTTCTTCAAGAGATATCTTTTGTATTAATCCTTCTAATTCATTTTAAAATTTTTCTTTTGAGCTTACATCCAAACCTACTTGAGGAGCATAAATACTTATAACATTGGTAACCTTAGTTTCAACAATAATCTTTAAAACTATAATTCTATCTCCACATCTATTAATATTTATAACATTATCCTTCAAACTTTTGATCACATCACCATCTTCTAGTTTGATTTCTACCGAATACCAAAGTTTAAAACCTAAACTATCAATCTACTTGGCCTTCTCCCCAACCCATTTAGTTTCTTGAACATAAAAATATTTATTTTTCTATGAACCATAATATCTATTAATTCCATTAATTTTATGTAAAAGTACATTTATTCCAAGATCCTAACATAATTCTAGTTTCATGGACTAACTTCGCATCCGTGCATATAAAGGAACCCTTGCTTATTTAACCGCACTGCATCGATGTACATTGCATATTTTCGTATTCAAGTCATAAGCCTGCCGCCCGGACGCCAGAACACAATGATTTAAAGAATTCATATCATGATTATTTCGACAAGTTTTACATTGGCTGTCGACTACCTATCGCAACCCTCCACTTTTCACATCGGGACTTGGGACCGGCAATGGTAGTGTTGTTGTGATTTGACCAAAGACATTTAATTATTTTTTATTTTTTATAATATATCTAAACTTATTAACTAATTCAATTATTTAAATAAATATAAATTAAATAATAAATATTTAATGATATAAAAATATTCTATAATATATATATATATATATATATATATATATATATATATATATATATATATATATATATATATATATATATATATATATATATATATATATATATATAAATATTTATCTATTTTGAGATAAATTACTGGTTGAACAAAGTATTGTTCATGTTTCTGCTTTTATAAATCGGTAAAATATTTCGTTGGAATGCCGAATGAGTTGAACCCGGCTCAATGTAGATACGAGCTTTTTTTTTTTGAGATATGTGTCATTTTGAAAACCCTTCTATGTGAAACCTACATCTGATTAAATTTAAACCTCTCTTAAAACTTATGAAGTTATAAACACCCGACTAATACACACTAGATTACGGAACACAACCCTTACACCATTAGATTAGGGATGGATTGTTTTGATTGATTTAATATTTTAATGTGATGTTATGTGATGTGATATGATACTTTATGATAGACCTATGATGTGAGTTAGAATAGTTCTAAGTTATTGGTAGAATTTTATTTAGGACTAGACTAACAAAGTTTCTTGCAGGTGGTCATGTAAAGGGACACCATTGTAATGTGACTGATGTAAAGATGAATGTAATAGTTTAAATTAATAAATTTGTTTGCAGGTGTCGCTATATAAATGTTATATAAATTGCTAAAGCCCCTTGAGCATGACCAATAGGACATATAGCTTGACACTTGAAAGTGCCAAGCATTTTGTGTGATGTTGTAGAATTTGTGAATGTATGTTTTATATATATAACTATCAGATTAATATTTATTTTATAGGAGCAAAGTTATATATTTTTTTTATTAATGTAATTGTTAGTCATGGATGTTTTTATTATTAGCTTGTAGGATTTTACAAGGATGAAGAAACAAAATAAAGATAAACCCCCGAAAGGGAGAATCTTTATAACCTTTAAAGCCAGGTGAACCAAAAGAAGAAAAAAAAAAGAAATATAACAAAGATGGACCCAAAAGGGTAAATCTTTGTGACCTTTGGATTGCAACACACACACACACACACACACACACACACACAAAAAAAAAAAAAAAAAAAAAAAAACCTAAAAGAATTAGATCAGAGAAAAGAAACACAAAACCTAAGTCTATCTATTAGTAGGTCTAAGATGGGTAGTTTAAAGTAGAGCTTAACCCATCGCCTAGCTCGGGGTGAGGACAACTGGGTACTCTCCATCTGTTGATCTAAAGAAGCACTAAATTTGAAAAAGCGGGGCAGACCGACAGTTGATGCTTTTGGATTAGTCATGCCACCAATTCATAGTGGGTGAGATCGATGGACACTACCAAAAAAAAAAAATAAGTAGAGCTTAACTGCCAGTCTTTTTTTTTCTAGGACTGTATTTCATAGACCTAAGCACATCGATCTTTCTTTTATTATTCATAATTTATTTGTAATTGTTTGCTTTTGATGTATGTTTAATGTTTAATTACTTTTATTACACTCTGGATGTGAATGAAATATTTATTTTACTTGATACTTTTGTGATTTGTGTTGGTTATTAGGTTCCTGGATGAGTCATGTTAAAATTAAAAATAATTTTTTTCTATTGAAATCAAAAGTAATTAAATGTTTGAGGAATAAAATCAAGTAGGAACGCATAAAATATGGCACCATAATTGCATTCATATTATTCTTCATTTATGCTAGAGTAATTTATCTTCATTGCATGAATAGAGATCGCTTAACCTTTAAGTCTCAGTAATTTATCTTCATTGCATGAATTATAAGTCTCAATATTTCCCTTAAGGCTACATTATAAGCCCTAACCTCTTAAACATATTCATAATAATGTACTAATGAATTATAAATCTCAATATTCTAACAAAATATTAAACTCAACTAAAAAGAATTTTGAATGCCATAACATAAAGTTTAGTCATAGAATAGTTCTGAGTATTACAAAGCTTCTCAATATCATATACTCCCTGCTTTTCTTCCTTTGATTTTCAAAAATAATTGTTTATAAATTTGAGCTTATATGTTTGAATTTTCAAATTATCAAATCCTTAGTTTTGAACTTTAAGCAAATCATAAAATTATCTATCACTATTTTAATCGAGAGTTTTCTTAAAAGTTCATGCTTTTAAGATATAATTAACGATAAGAGCTTGCCTGTATAAAGAACTTACATCTCATAATATAAAATAAAAATTATACTCAAATAACTGGAAATGCAGACCAAGCAAAGATTGATTTTTTTCTTTTGTTATTGTATTTAAATACATAATAGAGTGACATTTCTATCTTTCGAGATGATATATCACTCTCGATGACATATTTATATAAGTCCTTTTGGGTCATGTATGTGGTATAATTTGCTCATTTAATGCATATAAATTGATTTCAATATTTTTCAACAAGGAGATTTACATGCCTACAATAATATGATCAATTGTGTTGGGTTATCAATCATATCATTTATGGAAGGGTGTCTACATCAATGAGTAGGGTGAATATCTCACTATTGCAATTGTGAGAATGATAAAATTTATCTTCCCAATTATAACACAAGTCTTTTTGTGATTCTCAATAATTTTACATTAGCATAGCTAATATGAAATCAAAATACCTTTTGTTAGCTGGAATAAGTCGCCTTACTAAAATACCTTGTTTTCTAATAAAATGACTAAATATTTTATAACTGGTGATATCTCGTATTTCTTTATGCAAACGAACTAGAAGTGTAAACGAGTCGAGTTGAGTTGACTTAATCGAGCTAAGCTTGTTTAAACCCTGTTAAGCTCGAGCTCGACTCGAGCTCAATTACCGCTCAAGCTCAAGCTTGAGTTTAAATGAAAGCTGTCGAGCTCGAGCTCGTTTAAAATTCGATAAATTGTGATGATATGATAATTCAATTCACGTTCGAAATGAGCCAGCTCGAGTCGAGTCAAAGAACTCGAGCTTGGAAATTTTTTGAGCTTGTTTATGAACTCGAGCTCGAGCTCATGGCTCAATAAGCTTGGTTCGCTTGTTCACAAGAAGCTCAGTCATGGCCACTCACAGGACAGACTATCATAGATATATTAAGGAGGTGGCATTATTTTGCTGATTTAATAAAAATTATCGCATAAGTGGTAAATGTAGCATCAATTTTAATGTGAATCATTCAAAAGCATAGTGTTTTTCTTATTCACATATTCATACACATGCCTATGTATTTGGGATTTCCATAGGACTGTAATGCAAATCCAGAACTCATTCAATCAATCAGATATAACAATTGACAATCACAGTAGTAAAGAATGCAAAATAAACACCATATTATCTCGCAAATCATAATGCGTTGGCTTGTCAAGCCCTCCTCAGCACAATATTAACAGAAAGAAAGAAAACAACAAATATAAAGTAAAGGTTATTAATTTCCAACCTGAACTGCATCTTAAAATAAATAATTGAGTAGTGGAGATTTATTACTCAAAAATATTGCAGCAACAAACACTAAGCAAGACGTTCCTCGTAGCCACAATTCTGCTGGGTTCTTTGACGCACTTTCAGAACTTACTAGCAAACAACGCAGCAAATAGATGACATACTTCACATGGATCTGAAGAGTGGTTTTTACCTGAGACTGGAGAGAAGGAACCTTTAAGGGATTATCGATCTTATTGGTGTTCTTGCTTTGAATCATAGAAAATTAAATGTTAAGAATTGAAGCTCCACTGGAGAGAATCATGCTTACAAACTAAATAACAGCCACACTGCTAGAATTTTTAGTTCTTGAATTAATAGCTCTGAAATTGCCGAAAGAAGACCTGCTGGTATTAAGCACATTATGTGTTGTCGAGAAGGGGTCTAAGTATACGCCCAGATAGGATATGAGTGGATCAGCACGAGATTTATCAATAACCAACCTTAAGAACTGAGCTTTTACAATGGGAAATAGTAGAAGTCTTTTATATCCAATGGTTGTTCCATTTGCTATCATTTTCCACTCGCCTTCCTTGAGAACTTCAGTATGGAACTCAATGACCCGTTGTCCCATTTGAATTGGCTCCTGGGCTTGCAACACATTGAAGGATATGGCTTGGCGGAGGTCTAGGATTAATGTCCAATTAGCTTGGAGCTCTTTGGGAGCCCAATAAGAGTAAATACCTTCTACGATTACATTGAAAGGGCTGAATTGATATTCATCAGGACTGCCTCGTGTGCTGCTAGCAGAAACAGTGGCATCCCTGGCCAAATTATGTGAGAAAATGGTCTGTCGCATTGCAGTAAAATTCTTGAGGACCTGAATATCTTCATCAGATATTAGGCCAGATGAATTTGGGGGAACATTTAGTATCAAGAGACAGTTTCTGCCCACTGAAGTGTAGTATATGTCCAGTAGGCTCATGGGAGACTTGGGATTCTCTGAGCTGTGCCAAAACCAACCTTCCCTGATGGATACATCGCACTCAGGAGAAACCTAAGCATAAATAGAAATAGGAGAATTGCGATTAGGTTTCTCTGCTCGACTGAACATACGCTTAAGGATATATGATGAAGATCAAAAGCAGCAATGTAGAAAAAGAAAATGCAGATGAAACTTTCCTTTGATTGGAAAGATGATCAAACATAAAATAGTCAACAGTTAAGGTAAGGAGTTGTGAGATCAACAAAAGTCAAAAAATAGTAGCATTACACGTCAAATGTTCCACAAAAGCCAAAAAAAAAAAGGAAAAAAAACCAAATGAATGGAATGCAGCCATAACAGTACCCTCATTTGAGACACAAACGACATGTCAACCATTGATACATAATGGTGCATGCAACCATGGCGGTAGAAACCCATAATATAAAAACAACCTCATACCAGCTACTTATGCAAGCCACATCCTCATCTAATCAACACAGAAAAAGAAAATCCGTGAGTGACGTTCGACAACAGAACCCAACACTGCCACAACACTGCACAGCTAATCACACTATCATCACCAGTAGCTTTATAGTATTTATCTTCATTTTTTATTAATTTTTGTCAAGTGATGTCTTAGGTGTTGAAACTAATCTACATATATCATATTGATAAGCTTTGATCAATATTACCAAGGTCTAATCCAAATCATGATACTCTGACCCAAATTTTATCTACACATCTAATGACTAACTTCAAAGAAAAACCCACAAAAGTCTGCAAACAATGGAGTACTACCAAAAACTTAATTGACCCAAATTACCATGTAATGTAGAGGTTGGCTGTCTTCTTCCTATATAATAAAAAAATCAATGGAATTGCAAGATCAAGTATACGGGATGCAAAACTAATAAAGAAAAATTAAACAATTAATTCATAGAATGCAAAGCCAAAGAGTAAAGCGACAATAAATAGTTCATAAATTTACAGTTTCTACAACAGCTTTAAGACTTGAAAATAAAATGCTCCTAAGAGGTTATTCAAACAATAAATTATAGGGGATTTACATACATACCACTCAAAATATTCTAATTTACCTATCTAGCACCCTAAACTTTAATATTACATACATACCACACATAAATTTTTAATACAACAATTCTACCACTCCACCTCCTCTCTATCAATCTCTATTAATCCCCATCATCATTCCATTCAGCATAGTTTTCATTGTCATTATCTTCATTCTCTGTCTTCTTTTCTCATTTTTTACCTCAGCTAAAAAATATTCCCCGGTGCAAACACCACCTTTGAAACCTCCCTCACTCACTTTGCTAGAGGCAGCTGTCTCGCTATATTCCATTGAGAACTCCACTGTGATCAAATTACTCCAGTCACTGTCTTTAGCTTTGTAGACTTCAACACCAGTGTTCCGACATAACTTATAGCAACCTTTTCTACTGTTTCCCAGTTATCGCCACAGATTCTATCTTGAATGCATTAATTTGCAGTTTAGCTTGGTTTAGCTTGAATTCTCCCTCACTGTATGTTGGAGCTCAGTTGAGCTGCCGGAAAAGGTATATGAGATGTAGAGTTGCTTCGTAAATACCATATCTTTGCAAATAGATTATTCAGGAGAAGAAAGATCAAAGAGATGTGGTAAATTGCAGGTAGTGATATCGATAAGTGAAGAGGAGAGCCATCATTAGATCAAACCAGGATTTTATTATTATTACTTTGCTGTCAATTTTATATTTTCCTAGAACTCAGATTGTCTATAAGTTCAACCATTTAAAACAATCCTAATAACTTTAAAAAATACTAAATTGTTATAATATTGTGCACAAAAAAATTCTTGTTTGGTCAATCATAAAGAAAACAATGGAAAAAATATTTTTCTTGCTACTTAATATTTGATTTCTGATTATCCCTATTGACGACAGATCACAGCGGCAACGATGATGTCGGCCTGCTTTCACTTCTTTCAGCCTGATAAAACATCGGGATAAGTTGCCTGCGAGTCACTAGTTTATCAGATAAACTCTGATTGTTGGACAAGAACATCGATACCCCAGTTTTCTAAACACAAAGAGGATGAATATGGCGACGACAGCAATTATACTGGACGGTGTGATGACGGGGATTAACAGAGGCTAATAGAGACGAGCTGAAGTGGTAAATTTGATGTATTTAGAGTTTTTGGGTGGTATATATGTAATATTAGAGTTTAGGGTGTTATATAGGTAAATTAGAATGTTTTGAGTGATATGTATGTGAATCTCTCTAAATTATAATGTGTACATGAGACCCAATTTACAAATAGAGGGACAATTATACATGTTTTAATAAAGATAAATTGAAAAAAAATGATAAAAGAGCAAATAATATTTCTATTTTTTAACTAACATATAACAACAAATCGTATTTGTACTATCATAACACATTAGGTGAATTGACATTTCAAGTTTTATTGGTTTCCATCACCATAAGTAGCCAGCACTAAACAACGTGGTTTAAAAGTATGAATGCTGCAAAATGGATGATGAATGATTTAATGTTCAATGGCTTGTTTTGATCTTATTTAAGCACTCATGCAAAGAAGCTCTTACAATAAATTTATGAATTTTGTTATGGTTCTTTATCAAAAAAAAAAAAAGAGTTTGATAATAAATAAGGAATTGTGTACCCACTCGGTCTTTGTGTCACCAATAGCAGCTGAGCTTTTGTTAAAGAGTGACCAACAGGTAGTGCCAGCAACTGCAGCCTCATTACCAATCCATCGGCAATCAGGACCAGCATCCGAGAAAATAATAGCTCTTGGCTGCAATTGATGAATGAGTTCAAACCAAGAATCAAACAAGTAAACCATCTCCTTCTCGCCTTTCCCCTTTGCGCCATCCAACCAAACCTCCTGAACATCTCCATAGCTAGATCAAAGAAATAAGTTTTAACATTTATAGAAAACAAGAAATGGAAAATTTGAGGCGTAGAAAACTTTAAAAAGTATGATGTACTTAAGTTGCTCAAGAAAATAGAAAAAATGATAGAAGTAAATAGTATAATTTAGGTATATACCCACTCCTGGATAAGAATTCCCATTACGGAAATGAAAATAAAAAGAAATCAATCAGACATCCCATAACCCCCAGAATAAATAAACAGGATGTATCAAACAATTTTATATGGCATGGATTCTACTTTGTCATCATCTTCAAGAAACATAAGAGTTGTTGGAACTGATATTACATGAAATTGCATCAAAACCTTGCAACAGAGTTTGAGGAGAAGAAAAAGAGAATGAAGAAAGCTTAGGTTCAAGGATTCTCTTTAAAAAATGATTTAAATTTTCTGGAGACCTCTTTGACCCCATAGAGAGAGAAACATGTCAGACCAAGGTCACAAATATATCATAAGAGAGAAAGCATATAAAGAAATTAAATTTTGATCAGTTGTAAAGAATTATATCATGTACACACTCGACTGGTGACCCTAGACCAAAGTCAGTGGTATAAACTTGGCTTACATAAAGAAACAACAAAAAAGTACACAAAGAAAACATGATGTAACTGGTTGCGAAACACATGAGTTTCGATAGCAGGTGTCCAATGGGCGAGAACTCCTAGTTAGTTTTGAGTTGAGGATGAGAACTCAGCACCAGTTTTTCTAGCGATAAGCCCCTAGTCAGCTTAACTAGTGTTCTTAAACGAGTAGCTTAATTTTGTGGACTTAATAAGCCAGTTCATTGGTCCTCCTGAGCTAGTTACTGAGATGCAACTTCTGAAATATAACTAAAACTCAGTGTAAAATGTTAGTTTCTAAGCCAATCATCAACCTCTTTAAGTCAGTGGAGAAGAGTCTCCATGCTCTCAGAGCACCTTCAGGAGAAGGTAAAAGTGAGTTCCCATAAGTCATCAGGCTAACGAGGGTGCAAATTGAGAATGCCAAGAATCCGTCTCTAAAGAAGTCTTTGGAAAAGCTACTAAAATTAATATCTCAAATAATGAGGGTGTTGCCAAAAGAAATTCGTTGTTATGAAATTGAAGTCACATAGAGAGATTTGACCATGCTGACAAAACTATTGACAATGGAAATGAGTTGAATTCAATCATGAAAGTAACAAACTCTAGCGACAAGGTGGAACCCACAATCCACACTACTAAGGAAGAAGATAATAAAGTGATCGACTCAACCAGGAAGTCACCTAAAGAGGAGTTGAGAATGATGATCTAGATAAATAGAATTGAAATGCATGAATAGATTACATCAATGAGGAAAGTGATCACTACACTTCAAGTATTGTTGAGGCAATGAGGTTGCAACTTCGCCATGTCAAAGTCAAACTTAATCAACCCAACAATCATCATGTTGAGTTCCCTAATGAATTTGCCTAAAATGTTTACTTAAAAGTCGTGATATGAAAATAGAGTTCATCTTAATAAGTTTTCAAAATTAAGTTTTCAAAGACATCCCAAATAAATTGATTCAATAGATGTCAAGTTCATGTTGCACTAACTAATCTAGGGTGATGCTATTCCTTAAGAAGTCACTCTCGAACCAAGGTTTCACAGTTTGTTAGGGGGAGCTGAAACATCATACAAATATGCTCCTAAAAATTAATCTTACATTATTTTGGTGTACTTCACAAAGAATATGGTCTAGCAAAAAATTTAATTAAACTTGTTTAATTGTATCATTTTCTTTGAATTTTGATAATGAGCTTGTTGTTTGAAGAAAAAAAAGTGTTTCATCTGTTTTATAAATAAAATGACATTAGTTTTAATATTCTCATTATTTTATGTTTATACTTATATGTATAAAGTAGGCCTTTGTAGAAGAATAACTTCCACTACAAAGTCAACCAATTGAGTAAATTGACCTTCATTGGGAAGTTCGCTCGCTGAGAAAGTCAACCTTCACTAGGAAGTTGACAAATTGAAAAGTTGACAACTTGCTTCATAATCATCCATCATGTCTTTTCATCCCTGATACCTCTAAAAGCTATAGAGTCCTAATCAGCAAAAGCACCACTAAATCCAAAGAAATTAGCAAACTTTAAATTAACTATAGCTCCTTCTCTAGCATTTGAAAAAAATCCTCTTCAGACATCTTTTTTGCTCATTTGATATGTCCATTTCTTTATATGGAGCAACACTGTTTAAAACTTCACTTTAGGAAAGAGTGACCATAATAATTAATAAATAAATACATATAATAAGTGACACTATGAAATAGAAAATAAAGTAAAAAAAGCAAAAAACTAAATTTTACCTTGGATTGAGAGAGTGAGTCAAAAAATGAAAAGTGTTGTTTTTATTACAACTTTGCACAAGAATATCATATACAACTTTGTAAAATGTGGACCCTTCATGGTCCACTTTCCTTCATATCGATAAATAATTTCTTTCACATTTTCTATCATTGAATCCTGCATATCATACACAAGATGGAGGGAAGGTTTATTTGTATCAGTCACTCTCAACATGACATATATATAGGCTTCGTAAAAGCAATAATGTACTTTATCGTATCCCACCACACACCTTCACAAACTTTGCCTTATCTATATCATTTTCACGTTACATGCTCCATCTATCACTAATCATCATAGTCTATAGTCTTTGTTTTATTATTTTATATCTCCTAAGCATGACAATAGTTAATGCAAAACAAGTCCCTACAATAGCCAATATTTTAAGCTTCATAAACATTAAAAATTGATAACCTCATTGAGTGATTCATGAATAAAGGTCTTTATGAAGTTGACATCACCTATAATATCAATTATCCTAGAACATTGTTCATATGTAATTTCATTTTCTTCTACATTTGTTGGAGCACAAATATTTTTTAATGCTAAATACAATGTAAGACCAACATAGGGAGTACAAAAAATATAAATATATTGACCCTCAATCGATTTTAACAGCTCTACATGAATTATAATCAGTAATCACCGCACCACTTTATTTTATTTGTAATGTACAATATATCCTTATATACTCCTTCACAATTGATGCCCTTAATAAATATAAGCCTATATTCTGTGACAGCCATGAAGTTGATGATAAGCTTTCATTATGCATTTGTCCAACCATCACAAACTATGCTAACTCCCTTCTCATTTCATGTCTCTTTAATAAGCTCAAGCATCCTTTCAACATTTTCCCTTTCCTTCTGAAGCAAAGTTGTTCAAAAAAATTGTAACCAAGAGGAATACATCCAGATATTGTGTTGTTAGCTATGACAAAGCACTAAAATAATATGAATTTCTTATTAGATGGAATGGAAGATTTGTTGAATAAAATATGCGAACAATTTCTACAAGCAAATGATCTCTTTGTTTGTAAATTGAGCTCTTTCAAGAGCACCAAACCCTAAAACTTTTCTTTTTAAGGATCAAAATTTTCATTCTAAATAGATGTCCATTTGATTGTGAGTCACAACTCTGATTAAAACTACCTTGCCCAAAATAAATGAAACCTTCTTAAATGTAGTATTCTTCTTCTTCTGGTCAGCACGTACATCAAGTCTCTCCACTTCCTAAAGCAGTGAAACAATTATTTTAAGGCATGATTGAACACCACTCTAGGTTGGCTAAGCATGTGAGCTCTAACTCTAGAATATATTCCCTTAAACTTTCCTTGATAAATCTAACATTGAAATGCTCCAATAGACTCTACTTTATCTAATTTGATAACACATACCCATAAAAGTTTCATCTCATCCTCTATGAGAATGTTATTAGCCAAGTTATTACCAGAAGTAGAAGTCATTAATCTTAATACACAAATAAAAAATTAAGAATGTATAACAAGTTTTAAATCCTTATATAAATAAATCTTCTCAACAAAAAGAATTGCAAGAGTAAATCCAACCACAAAATAAGTAAGCTAATATTTTTTGCATAAAAGTACTTGAATGCAAGGAACCAAGGAGTACAAGCATGCAGATAAATATCTTAAGTGGCATTAAGAATAACTTAACGTGAAATTATAGAATAACTTAAGGAGTCATTGTTAGCCACTATCATTTCTAGACAAACTTTCATGTGAAAGCCTGAGTCCCAACCTCACATTCATTGTAAAATAACTTCAGTAGTAATTTTTAAGACATAAAAAAAAGTTCTAATCTATAAATTATAACACTAAAAATAGTAATAGAAAAGGAGAGTACAAAAGAATGTGAAGTCCCAATCTTAAGTCATAAACCCTAAAATTAAACACTAGTAGTTATCTTACTTAGGGCTGCCAAAAAAGCTCGTTTTGGTATGCTCGACTCGTTAAGTAGCCCGTGCTCATTAACTAAACGAGAACACAACAAACATTTCAAGCTCGATGATAACGCACGAACAATTCTTTGTCGACGGTTCGATTTAGCAAAAATAAAATATTATATTATTATTATTATTATTATTACTAATGTTATTATTATTATTATTATTATTATTATTGTTACTACTGTTGTTATTATTATTATTATTATTATTATTACTACTGTTATTATTATTATTATTATTATTATTATTATATATACATACAAATATATGTATATATCATAATTGCAAAGATTTACTTAATGCTTAAAGTTTTCATAAAAGACGTACTGTGTCAATCCTCCCTTTACTGATTTTTCGATTATTGTATTTTGAGCCATTTCAACACGGTGAACACCTAACAAAATAATTTTCAAACGATAACACAATAAATGAAATTTCGAGTCATTTCGAACACAAATAAAATAATTTTTCAAACGAAATAACACTAACAAGGATTTGGCTGCCGCTTCGCTCGCTTTACACCTAATCTTACTCCATTATTGGAATATGAAAAGTAGCCTGAGATTTAGTTTGATTCACAAGTGCGATCTCTAGTGCAAAATCAAATACCATTCAATTCAATGCTAGAGATAAGTGTATAGCAAAAATATTAAGATACACAAAGAACCACTTTCTAGTCTCCATCTAATCAAATATATTCATTAAACAAAGATCAATGCGATACATGATAACATCATGAGCCTTCACATGATATTATAAGTTTTAATGATCACAAATATTTATGGTTAAACAATTATGTTCGCTAATTAGTTGTGCGTACAAACTATGGTATGATTTTATATAGAAACTACAATTAAGTAGTCTAATCAAAATTGACTGTGAATGCACGAACAATGATTGATTTTCAAAAGTTTGATCAAGAAAGATCCTATGAAGTTTAAAACTGGGGAACAGTTAATGCCAAAAGACCCAAGTCCAAATATTGCATAATTATGTTTAATATTTATATTTTATTTTGTCTACATATATTTGGCACATGAATGATGAAAATAATCAAGCACACACAGGCTTGAGGAAATATAAAATATTTTAAAAAAAATTTAAAATTATTTTTCAGAAGAAATCATACAATGCAATCTCCATCATACTGGACAATTGTTCATTTTTGTTAAACATTTTCAGCCACCATAATTAAGTCAATTCTCTTAAAATTGTCAAATTTGAACTATATGATTCTGATCGAATTGTATGATTATTCATTTTTATTAATTATTTCAGGCACCAGAATAAAGTTAGTTAATTACAATTTTTGCCTAATTTGATTGATCATACAGTATGATGCGAATCATACAATATGAATTTATTTGGTAATTACTTGATTTTAATATAGGATTTGTGAAATTCGATTTTAAGAAATTTTCCTTAACATGTTCATATTGTACGATGTGTTCATACAAGACAAACAAACAAAGCTAAATTTTAGTTTTTATTATTCGTACAGTATGATCATTGATCGTATAATACAAATAGTGGCGGCTATTGAGATGATCATATCATGCAGAGTCCCTAACTCTAATAAAATGAGCTGATCATACAATCTAATTTTGAGTCATACAATACGATTATGGATCATATAGTACGATTGAAAAAATTTCAAAATAAATTATTCTAATTTTTTATTCAGCTCTCTCCTTATAAATGCCCATTTGGGGAACCTAATCAATAGCTTGAACATAAGAAATCTTAAAGAAGACTTAAGGAAGAGTGTTTAGCTTAAAAAAAGCAAGAGATTTCTTTCTTCCTCTTTTCCCCTAAGGTTCTTGTGTTGGTAATGTTACAGTTTTATTTTAGTTGTTCTTTTCTTTCACCTTTTAACATAAGATTTTGTTCTAGTTGAGAATTTGCGTTAAGATTTTTATTGTAAGAAGTTTTATTTATACATTAGGAAAGAAGTGACATCTTTATTGCCTTGAAAGAGAAAGAGAGCGAGTGTAGGATTTCTCCATTACCTGTAAAAGAGAGAGGCTCTCCGCCTTCGTTTATTGTACCAAAAGAGAGATTATGGATTTTTGAAAGAGATCGAGAGTGAACGTAGTCCGTTGGGCTGAACCACTGTAAATATTTGTGACCCGTTTTCTTTTCATTCTTTTATTATTATTTTTTTGCTTCTCCGCCTTCGTTTATTGCACCAAACGAAAGATTGTGGATTTTTGAAAGAAATCTGGAGAGTGAACGTAGTCCGTTGGGCTGAATCACTATAAATATTTACAACCCATTTTCTTTTCATTCATTTTTTTTGCTACTCGTTTCTTTGTATGGATAGTTGATTTTTTCTATTAAATCTCTCTCTTGTTGAGCTATAAAGATTTAAATTTTTTTTTCTTTTAAGAAACTTTTAAAAGTACACCCCGCCCTCTCTTTTAAAACTTCAGCTCCATAAGAAAAAAATAAACTTACCAATAACTGTTGTTATTTGTCACTACCTAAATATAAACCTAAATATGAATAACAAAAAATGATCTAACATAGGTGAATTGCATACCTTCGACTTTGATGAGGAAGAGGTTTGGTTTTTGTCAAATAGGCTTCTTTGAACCCTAAAAAGGGCTTCTTCAACTTCGGCGCACGCAAGACTCAACACATGGGAGACTAGGGCGCGATTATTGGTTAGGGCTTCTTCGACGAAAATGAAGGAACGGAGAGGTGGCTTCAACGGTTCGACCTGAGGTAAGTTACGCAATTTATTTATGTTTCAAAACCATGTCCCATTGTTTCAAGACCATGTCCCTGACATGTCCTTGCTATGTCCATATTAAGTGTGTGACTTGACACTAAAATGAACTATCGGACACGTGTCGGGGCATGTCGAGAGCCATGTCCATGTTCGACATGGGTATGGCAATGATTTAAAAAGTGTCGATTCTTCATACATCGAAATAGGTGAAAAGATAAGATGATATAATTCTTGACTTTCAAAATAGCACACAGAATATGTATGGAATTTGTATCGACTAACAAGATTTTGGAAAAAGTGAAACCAAGAATAAGCATATTCTTAGTTAAAAGCCTAGTTAAAGAATAAAGCCAAAAAAACAAGCTTAAGAAATGGTCTTCTCGCATAGATTAAATAAACAATTTTTTTTGTTCATTCTGACAAGTACCTTGACACAATCCAATAATGTACAAAAACACAACTATCTTTTGCTTAGAAACTTTAGTAAAGTTGCACATCATCAACATAGTATGGACAAATGTGTCATACTTTAATCAAATCATTGAGTTCTCACATGATTATTCTTACGAAGAAAGTGGTGATAATTAATAGATGAATAAGAAAATTGTTTGTACCTTTTCTATTTTATCTTTAAAAGAAGTCCTACTCAGTAGGTAAACTATATATGCTTGAAAAAATGTTATTTGATAATGAAACTTATTAATGTGATTTCTTTTATAAAAATGATCCTTTGTGATTATTAATAACTTAGAATTTTCTACTTTATAGTGAAAATAGAATATCTTGAGTACTCAATGGTTGTCTCTAGCCTTATTAGACCATTTATTCTTAGCTTATATTTTTAGAATAAGTTTTCACCTTGTATAGGATGAAACCTATCTTACACAAATCTTTTGTCACATAGAGGTAACCATCTCTAAAACTAATTGCTAAAATAAACTTCTCACTCTCAATGTGAATCTCATTCCAAAGAAATATAAGTTCTAGTGCTTGATTTTGAGTCCCTAGATACTTAAGACTCGACATGATGTTTGTTTGTATGACCATAAAAGATTGAGTAATAAAATCATTGGCGACTTTAGATAATAGGAAAGAAAAAAAAAGTAACAAGGCTTTCTCGATATATAACCAATGGATAATGAGTATAAGTGACTTGATGAGAGTCAATTAACTTTCAAACTAAAAGAAAGAAAGTATTGTTGAACATGATAATATAATTATCTCACATATTTACTTTTTCCATGTGAGACTCAAGTTTTAAGTGTTAGAGGGACTGATTCATCAAATATAAATTGTCCGATTGCATGAGAGTCACAGCTCACTTGTAGGAAATAGACTCCCTTTTAAACATGACCTCATATAATGACCACTCCAGTCACCTACATAAATTAGTAGGCCACTTAATTAACTAGTTGAGTAAGCATTTAAGAAATTAATTTTTCTAATTTTGATCTAAGTCACCAACATTCCATGTTTATTAGCTTGAAGTTTAACAAACTTTGAGTAAAAAAAAACAAATGTTGACTTAAAGATCAAATTCTTAACAATTTTCTAAGTTTCTAAGTTGCTGGGTTCGGATCTTTCAAGCTAAACACCCAAGGGTTAAGTGTAAGCTAGTTCAATATAGTAACTAAATTGCCCATTTCTTTAAACAATTTTATTTTTCTCTTAAGGGTAGAGTTCTCCAAGTATACAACAACAACAAGCTTTTATCCCACTACGTGGATCAACTACATAAATCATTTTTCTCCATTGTATCCTATTAAATTTCATATTCCAATTTAATTCTAATAAAATAAGATAATTTTTTTTATACTTCTTAACTAAATCTTTTTACGTCTACCTCTGTCTTTCTTAATAGGTCAAATCTAATATGATTAATAATAACTTTTGTAAATTCTGAAATGATGACCTTTATATACATTTGAGAATTATAACAAATTAACAGATTCATAGAATATAATGAATCATCCTATTAAAAACATTGAAAAGTGATGAATTCATTCAATATTGCATATTATCAATTTCCTAGGGTTAAATTCCTTAATGTGTTTGGGACAGCATTCTGGCTGCTTTGTTTTTTTAGAAAACAGCTTTATTTGACTACCAACTTTTTGGCTGCTTTTCAAAAAATTTTGTAGTAAAAAAACTATTTTGAGAATCAGAGCTATTAGAATGTGATGACTGTCAAAAAGTTGCTATTTGAATTTTTCAAAAAGAAAAATATTTGTAACTCATACAAAAACTTTTTCAAAAAGCTATTTTCTCTACAACCACTTTACAACCAGCTTTTCAAAAAGCTACAGCTGACCCAAACAAACCTTAAGTCTGATTAAACAAAATTAATTGTATGATATATTTTGAATTTTTGAGATTCTTCTGTAATGAAAATATGAGAAATAATTGATTTAGACTTATATTTTATTTATTTTCATTAACTAAAAATTTTAAAAAACATAGATTTTTTTGGGATACTTCCCTTTCTAAGATAGTAGCTTCAAGTTGCCATGCTTTCTTTTATTCAGTTTTAACCACATTTAAATGACATGATTTTAATAAGCTGTCATGAGAGGATTTATGGAAATGTCCCTAATATATGAATCATCAAGGATAAGACATGTTCATTCTTCTCTACTAGCACCTTACTTGTATGGTGGGATCTAAATCTTAGGTTTGCAAAGATAAACTCCTTCAAATTACCAACAATAACGAGTTCTTCAACAAATCCTTGAAGGTGATGAGCCCTCAATATCATGCTTGTGGTCTTTATGAAAGAGTAAAATTTTGATTCTTCATGAGCATATGACATTGCCCGCATTGGGCGAAAATACTCCTTGTCATTCATTACAACTACAATCTCTGCAAGAAACATGAAAATGATTATAAGTTGAATACCTTTATTATTCAGGAAAATTTTCCCATATTGAGGGGTTAAGTAGAATGCTTCTTTCTCACCTTCTAGAGTGGAAACACTTATGTTAGTACTGCTTTTGATGATGATGGCGTCACTTCTCAATTGATTTGCCATTATTATTGCACAACTTCTCCAATATTGAGGATATTGTCTTGAGTCTCATGTGGA
Organism: Cymbidium sinense; assembly: GCA_021442155.1. Taxonomy (NCBI): domain Eukaryota; kingdom Viridiplantae; phylum Streptophyta; class Magnoliopsida; order Asparagales; family Orchidaceae; genus Cymbidium; species Cymbidium sinense. The sequence continues at coordinate 88,960,957 of CM038232.1, read as the reverse complement.
TTTCGAATGGCATGATTTGAAGGTTGAAATCAAAGTGACATGACTGTACTCTTCTTATATTGGTATGGATATTAACAAACTCCAACAACTCATCTAAAATATTTGATTGCTGTAGTTCAAGTCCATAATCAAAAAGACTCCTAGAGGCCATATATAAGTGTTGGCTAAACAAAAAGAGGCACCAAATTTTGTATTTTAAGCATCTCACATTGAAAGCAAGTAATGAAGTGACCTGCTAGGCAAATCATTTTGACTCTTCCATCCTAAACCCTTAAAAAGAAGGAACGGGCACTTCAAACTAAGGTTAAAGTCCTAGAAGATAGAAAGCCTAAGAAAATTTAAAGGATCAGAGTTTTGGCAAGAAATATAAGATTATATCATACCCATGGTCTATTGGTGGCCCTGTATTTATAGTTGTAGACTTAGGTTGGCAATAGAAAATAAGTTACACCAAAACAAAAAAAAGGAAGAAAAATGAATAAAGAGATTCAATATAGATGTATATAGGGTGAGTCTAATTGGTTGTTGTCCATCGGGAAAGAACTCCTGACAAGTTCTGAGTTGAAGGAGAGAACTATAGACAACTGTAGGTGAGTAACCAAGTTTTGTGGGCGGATAGCTTTGACAAGCAAGCAAGTTCATGGGTCTTCAGGGGTGGATTGATGAAATGCAACTCTTGGGTGACTCGGGGCCTTGGGCAACATTAAACTTAATAATTTATTGAGTAGCATCATGACCAATAACTTGTTCAAATTGACATCAAGTTATCTAGGTAGCTTGATTAACGAATTAGACAAATATGGGCATATAAGAGGTAGTTCAAAATTCCAAATTGACACAATGAAAAACCTAACACCTAAACAAACAAGACCGATTATGTTTCCCCATTCTAACCAAACCCACAAGAATCATTCCAATTGACAAAATCCAACAATAATCAGAAAGCAACAAATTGCATTGGAAACTAACTAGGAAAGTGCCGTACTTAGTGAGCAATTCCGTCATCTGTCCCAAAAAATACTCGTTGTACTCTAGTGACTTTCCGTAACAAGGCTCGTTACGATCCCAAGGAGAGAGGTATAGCCCAAGACCAAGACCAAATTCGTGGGCGGCGGCGGCAAGGTCAGCAACGACGTCACCCTCACCTGAGCTCCAAGAGCTAGAGCGAACAGAGTAATTAGTGTAGGAGGAAGGCCAGAGACAGAAGCCGTCATGGTGCTTGGCGGTGAGGACGAGGCGAGAGAACCCGGCAGCGGCGGCGACGGCAGCCCACTGGCGAGAGTCGAGTTTTGCAGGGAAGAAGATGGAGGGATCAGCGTGGCCGGTACCCCACTCGGAGTCTGTGAAGGTATTGGGGCCGAAATGGAGGAACATGGCCATTTCTCCCTGTTGCCATGCGAGCTGGGAGGCAGAGGGTAAGGGAAGAATGGGAAGGGGAGGGGGAGTTCTTGGGATTTGCCGGTAGGAGTATTTTGTGGCGATGCTGGCTGTGGATGGGCTAAGAAAGAGTATAGGAAGGAGAAGAGGCAGGTGCAGAGTCAAGTTCTTGGGTCTTGTTGCCATTGCGACTTGAGTGTGAGAATCATTGCAATTATATTATACTGATTTACATATATATTATATGATTTTTATGTATTTACGTTTAAATTTTAATATGTTATCAAAAACTATATTTATTTTCTAATAATAATAATATTGTTATTTTATACAAAATGCTAAAAATTTAAGTGTCATGATTATATTATCATTTGATTAAAACTCATTATTTTGACATGAAGTTTTTTTAGTTATTAAAAAATTTAATTAAAAATTTTAATTATTATCTATTTAGAAATTGAATTTTCTCATATAAAATTTATGCTTGAATACTTAATTTTTATATATATATATATATATATATATATATATATATATATATATATATATATATATATATATATATATATATATATATATTTCATTTTCTGTTAAATATGCTTTGAGAAATATTTTTTTTTCTATTAATGATGATAAATGATAAATTTTAATTTTTGTGCTGTCATAATAATTATATTTTTAAATATATAGCATTTCATTGATTTGTGGATTTAATTTAGAACACACGCTGTATTTAGATTTGATTTAAACTTTTATGTGAATTTTTCAAGAGAAAAATGGTCAACATATTTGTCCAATTATAACTATTGTGAGGCATAGAAAATCAAAATTTTAATTTATTTAAGTGTTTAAAAAAATAAAAAACACTGAAATAAATTAACCTTTATGTGAATTTCTTCAAGAGAAAAAAATTCAACATATTTGCTTTTAAATATATGTTGATATTTAGCTTGTTTGATTTTTTCTATATTTGTATTTAACTTATACTTATTTTACTAATTAATCTAATGAGTAATTAAACAACATAATGAAAAAAGCCAGAAATTTAATCAGGTATTTGAATTCTAATATTTATAAGCAATTTTAAATTCTAAAAAAACAAGCAATTCGATAAACATAAAATTAACATTCTATTACTTGAACCAATTAGTAAGATAATAAAGAAGTCACTAACAAGCTTTCTTACAATCACATAATATAAATAAATTGCCCTTATGTTAAACAAGCAATTTGATAAACATAAAATTTACAGCTTTTTGGTTGCTTTTCTTATTCGTAGAGAAAGAAAGCAATCGATTCGTTTGGCCAACTTTTTGCTCCATTTCAGAAATTTTTGTAGTGAAAAGCTATTTTTGAGAATCAAAACTGTTAGAATGTGGTTGTTGCCAGAAAATTTTTGTTTGAATTTTTAAAATAAAAAATATTTATACACGTCTTTAAAAAGCTATTTTCTAATGATTTTCAAAATAGCTTCCCAAACAGATCTAAATCATGTCAAATAAATTATTGGAGTAAATAAATCTTAATGTTATGCCATGAAATTTTGAGAGTATTAGAATTTATGGAATTTAAGGGCTTTCATTCACTTTGATTTAACATATTAGAAATGTTATTGATGCTTATAATTAAATGTAATTTAATCAAATTTATAATTCAATTTACTCAAAGAAAAATCAATATTAATATATATATATATATATATATAAACTAGTTTAAATAATTATATTATATAATAAATAAATAGATTATATTTAACCAAATTTTAATTAAATAATTTACAAGCAATTATCAAGTTTAATAGCAAGCCTTTAATAAGTTTCTTGTTGAACACTAAACAAACTTATTTGTGAGTATAAATATACAAATTACATTGTGTTCAAACTTAGTTCATTTATCCTACAAGTTTTAAAGAACATTCAAATTCATTCAATTACTAACTTAAATAAACTTGAATGTGTACTTAATTAGTCAATTTTGAGTTGTTCATGAAGTGCATTTGTTTACTTGTAGCCGTATTAGAAGGCACATGTTGATCCTGTAAAAATCCTCCATTCAATTGATTAATTATACTTAACTAATTAGTTGATTAATTAAGATAATGACTTGAATCTTCATTAAAATAACTATTTTTTTACTTTACATAATTAATTAATTAATTAATTAATATTGATAAGCTTTCCTCTATTATATTATATTTATAAGCTAATATGGTTAATATTAAGATTGTATTCATCAAATCTATTACAAAAATGTATCAAATTACTTGATAGTTTAAAAAAGCTTCTTAAACTGGAATTAAATTCGAAAACAATTTTCAAATTAGAGGAATCAATATTTTATTTATTTTTGAGAAGTTGAGCTTTAAGAGCAAATTACACTTACGCTCTATATGCTGAACCCACATCTCTGCCTTGAGAGCTTCGCTCCTATTCGACGGGAGGCAATGTCTCGAGCAGGAATCAATTTTCTTACTCTTACCCTCTCTTGCTGGTGGTAGTGGAACCCGACCGAGTTGAATCTCTCCAGCCTATCAGGTGAGGAAAGTAAGTGACCCACGTGGGTAATGAATGTGTTCTTATTACATCCCCCAAGATGGGTGGGGTGTTGGGTGGATACCCATTGCAAAAAAAAAAATATTCTTACTCTTTGTGTCAGTTGCCGACGTGCAGTGGCATACAATAACCATCTAGTTTTCAGTGCCCATATTCTATTTGGATTATTAAAAATACTTTACTAAAAAATACTTCCTTGGATATCATGTTTATGGATGATGAATGTAATGTCAATTAATACGATAAGATGGGTTGTTTGAATACCCTTCAAAAAAAAAAAAAAAAAAAAAAAAAGAAAAAAAAAAAAATACTTTACTTGATTGCTTATTCTTCCTCATAAATGTAAAACTCTCAGAAGCTGTACAATATAATGACTGCTGCTTCATAAGCATTTAGCAGAAGGAAAAAAAAAGCTTTATCTGATATATTGGGGTTATTATTTCCTTAATTTGCCATGTTAGGAATAATAATATTCATAATACTATTCATGTTTATCCAAGAAACCTTAAATTTTATATTAAATAGAAACTAAGGCAAGTATGTATATATATATATACTTAAAATTTTTCTTCAGGATTACTTATGACATGTTTACTGGATGGGTTCTCTCACTTTTTGAAAGTTGGTAATTCACATACTTAATGGCAACAATTGCTTAGTCAAATGGGCTTCTCAATTTCTTAGGGATTAATTGGGATGTGTTTTTTTTTTGTTGTTTTAAAAACATTTTTATTTCATGTATGTTTTGTTTTTTTATTTTAAATTTTCAAATAACTTATATTATATTTAAACACACTCAAAACACATAAAAATTATTTTAAATATTTTTTAAAATAATTATTACCACCAAATATATTTCATTTCATCTCAAAATATAAACAAAATAATATCAAAATCAAGAATAAAAAATTAAAACAAAATTGATTCTAAATGGCCCCTTAGAACCTTATTTTTGAGATTTTATTTTTGGTTTATTTTGAATTGCATGTTGAGGCTTTGGGGCCTCTACTATTGGATAATTTTGGAGTTCGTGTAGGCTTTATATTTCCTATTATTGTTCATAACTTTATGGACTTCTAACTACACTAACCTCTTCTATTCTTTTATAATTATTTGATTTATTTTAATAATTATTTACTTTATTTGTGCATTTGAATGATAAATCTACTTAAAATTTGTTTGTATTTATTTAACTATGCAATCTTAATGAGTCTCTAATATAATATGGGAATTTAGTTGTCTTATTCTAACAAAAAAGAAAGAAATAAAATTAAGTACAAATCCTTAGGCTATGTAACCATAATTACATTCATATTACATCTTTTTTTTTTTTTTGCATGCTCTATCTCCATTGCATAAATAGAGTCCACTTGGCCTATGAAAGTGACAACCACATCTTAAGAGATAGGAACATATTATAGTAGTGTTGAAATTATTTTCATAAACGTTGAAATTATGGATTACAAATTTGACTTGCATTAATAATAAATAAATAAATAAATAAAACATATAACATTAATAAGGAGCATTATATGTTTATTATGTCTTAGCTTTTTTTGGCTTTGTCTAGATTCTTTTTTTAATAAATAATAACCTTATCTATCTTATTTATGCAAGAGATTGGACAACATGAATTTAATGTGATTAGGTGGGCTAGCCCGTAATCCTTTTTATCCAGGATTGTGAGTCTAGAAGAGTTAGATCTATTTCGACTTCAAATGAAGTTGAAAGCTACAAGTCCTTAGTGTATCATTAGACTTAGGAATGAGTGACTTCTCAGTTATGATTCTCACATTAGTTTAAGATTCAAGTTTGATAGTTTTCATTTGGCAACATCATAAGTCCTAACCTCTTAAACACTTTGAAGGTCTCATGCTAAAAAATATTAGTTCTAAATTTCTAAAAAAATGAATAACCTTAAATATAATAAATTAAAATGTTTGAAATGTAAAGCCTAATTATAGATAATTGGAGCATTTTAAAGCTTCTTTGTATCAAATTCTTCCAATTTTTCATCTTTAGGCCTCTAGAATGAAATGTTCATAAATTTGAACCAATCCCCTTTGAAACTTTAGATAATTATTTTTTGAATTAAACATAGAATAAAATATAGAATTATCCACTCCTACTTTAATCTAGAGTTTTTTTAGGATTTTTTTAAAGATGTAATTATCTAAAGGGGCTTATCTTTATAGAGCTAGAATCAAAATAGAATTTAATTTCAACTAAAAAATTCTAGTGATGCAAACCAAATAAATTTAAAAATTTTAGAATGATATTTTCATCTATCAAGATAATATGCTATTCTTTATCTTATTTAAACTTTGAATTTATTATGAAATAATATTTCTATCTTTTTAGATATTAGATTACTCTCAATGTTATATTTAATCACTAAAATAAAGTTAAAATTTTAAAGTTCATGGGTTTCAATAGAATTTTTTATATTGGTTTCATATTTTCTCTTGATATTATAATTTGACTTTGGTCTTTATATAATCAATATAGAGCTTTTTCTTTTCATTTAAAAATTTAATTAAAACAAAATTGAAACTAATAAACTCTGTAATATTTTGATTCCATTTGGTCCAATTATATTTTTATTCTTATCAATTTGGTTTGGTTTATAATTTTGTTTGATTGAATTAATTGAATAGATCTATCAACAAATCCATCCAAATTGATCAGATACACACCTCTATTCACAGATGAGGAGGGTCATGCAAAAGTCTCATGCCATCAAGAAAAATGTTGATGACACATTAGGTTAGGCTTATAAATATCATGTGAGCATTGACAAAAAGAGTTGAAGGGAAGGGGAGATGTGAATCCTCAAAGTAGAGAGAGAATATATTTGAGAATATTCATAGTTTAAATCAAAGTAAATCATAGTTATTTTGAAAATTTAAAAAATATATAATTTAGTAAATAGAGGAGAAGAAGAATTAGAAGAGGATCCTTACAAGGTTTTCATATTTCATCTAAACTCATGATAAATATTCATTCATAGACATATCATCAAGTTAAAAAAAGAAGAATAACATGGGTTACTTAATAATAGATCCAAGTGAAACTTCAATAATGAAAGATATGTCTTTATTTAATTTTAATTTAATAAGTTTATGGGAAGGACTAATCATTCATTAACTATTATCTCAATAGAGTAATCCATATTTTGAGTGTCAGTTTGCAACGCAAAAGGTGAATTACTATAACTAAGTGAGATGAAAATCTATTATATAGAAAGCTTATATGACAATAATCATTGAATCACTAAAAACTCAATAAATAGTACGATGGGCTCAAACTATGGAAGGGGTAAGGAAAGAAGATTAAATAAAGTATAGAAATAACCTTAGTCTAGATTTCATGGATCTATCATGCAAGATTGTCAAGCCCAATGTCATAAGCATCAAAAGATAGCCAACCCAACCCATGATTATACTTTAATAAACAATAACAACAAACAAGCAACAATAAAGAAAAGTAAAGATGCAGGAAATGTAAAAAAGAAAAAATAGAGATTTTTATATGGCTCAGCCAAACCCCAAAAGTGACCTACATCCATGCCCAATAACCCAAGCTAGAAATTTACTAATTCAAAGTTGAGATTACAATAAATCTGCATACTCTCCTTCACTATAATCAACACTGTAGTTTCATACATGGGTAAGTACAACCCAACACATACTTTCCTACAATAGGCAAGTACAATCCAACCCGTACTTTCCTACAACAGACAAGTACAACCCCAAAATAGATTAATAAGTGATAAGAAAAGAATTGCAAATATCTAATTCTCAATTTAAAAGATTTTTTCACTCATTACCTAATTATACTAATATTAAGACAAGTGAAATTAAAAGAAGAGAGCTTACTAATTTTTTATTAATATGAAACTTTTGCAAGCAATTTTTTTAAAAAAGTTTGATTTAATATAAATTTATGAAAGTTTGAAGTCAAAATGATTTAAGTTGATAATTTGAAATACAGCACAATAAAGAATTGAATGATAAAGCACGACATGTGTAATATGCAAACTTGAATTAAGTAGTGAACTAATTTGTTATGAAAGATTGAATCACACAAGTTGACTTGAATTCTCTTTTACACTAGTAATGATATATCCAAGTGATAAAATGATTTGTAAATAAGAAAGCTTGATAATCATTTGTATACTACTTGAAAAACAACACAAGATGATTTTTATTTAAGGATATATGAAAATGTGATTAAAAGAACTGAATTATATGCACCAAGTTGATTCAAATAGGTCTAGTAGTTTTGACTTACTCAAGAACACAATGAAGTATTATGTTAAGCACAAATACAACTTGAGTAACCTACATACAAGTTTTAGTCAAGGTAGAAATCAAAATATTATAAAGAGATTAAACACAAATTAATTTAAATAATCTTATGTAGCTTTCGACCAAGAAAGAAAACTTGCTTATGTAAAGAGTTTAAGCACAAAATAAATTGAATAACATTATGTAGTTTTTGGCCAAGGAAGAAAACAAGACAAGATCAGAAGTTAAGCACCTTAAAAAATTTTAAAAATCTCTTTGAAGCTCTTGGCCAAGGGTAGATTCACATATCCTTTAAGTTTTCCAATCAATCTTTACTATAATGTCTCGGCCAAGAGAAAGAAAGGATGATTGAATGAGTTGTATCACTTGAGTCACAAAGCTTCTCCAGAAGAATAATGTAGCAAACTTTGGCCAAGAGAGGATAGTAAATTTTTGTAGAACCTTTCTCAAATAAAACACATCACCAATATATAAAGAAAGGGATGATGAGGATCGACCAAGCAAGCATCTATAGGAGGAAAAATTAGTTGGCAAGAACTTGAATTTTGAATTAAAAAGCACATGATGAAATTCTAATGAATCAACCAAGATAGAGTAATAAATAACTAGGCTCCTTAGCATATTAGACATAAAATCAAATTGGAAGGATATTAAGGGTGGCTGGCAACTAAAACATGGGAGGGAGTCCAGCAAGAAAATTATTCAAATTTTAATGGAGACATTTCAAACTTATGATGAGAAATCCAAGGATGATCTAGAGAGAGAGAGAGAGAGAGAGAGAGGGAGAGAGAGAGAGAGAGAGAGAGAGAGAGAGATAGAGAGAGAGAGAGAATCAAATGAAATTCAAGATGAATTTTGAATAAAATAATTTTTAGAAAGAATCCAAGAGAATTTTGGCCAAGCTAGTTTCTTTAATTAGGGTGATCATAATTTAATGCAATGAATCAATTTGAATCCAAGCTGATTTTAATATGAATTTTAAGTAATATAAAAATTTAAATTAATTTAAATATAAATACATGTGGCCGACCAAACAATTTCTTAAATGGGATTTAATTTAAAATAAAATAATTTAAATAATGGCTGATTTGAAATTAATTTTTAAAATAACTTGGAATAATTTAGTTAAACTCCAAATGATTAAATTAAATCATGCTTGAGACTTTCAAAATATTTCATAAAAGATTAGATTTAATTTAACAAGGATATGACATGAATTATGCAAATTAAATTCAAAATAATTCAAATTCAAAAATTCAAATTAATGAATTTTCCAAATATAAAAATTGAGGGTATTATTTATGGAAATATTTTGAATAATAAATCAGTTAGTAGCATTTGAACATATGTTTGTTATCATCAAAATCAATCTCACATAAGGTGAGACTCATGAAGTCAACAACTTTATTTGTAATCATAAATTATGTCATTCAGAGTTAGTTTCATGATCTTGAACTAGGAAAAGAAAGTAAAGATTTTCTAAATAGAAGGTTTATAAAGAAGAAGGTTGAGAAAGATACAGGGCTTGCAATCCCCACATAGGAACATAAATGCCTACAAAAATAAAAGAAAATTAGATAGCCCAATTATTCATAACTGAGCTACTCAACTTTAGACTTCCAATCTTATTTGAGTTAGGCTACCACTATGTAGTGTACTTTAACTTCTTAAACACAGTTAAAATCATGCCTACCTAAAACTCCATCCTAAAGAATAGAGTATACAATGCAGATTATATGTCAGGGAAGACCTTTAATGCATAATTAACTTAGCCATGTTATGAATGTGCACTAGTGCTTATGGGCTTTGATCGTTAGGCAACTCTATCTTACACCTCCTATATAAAATGAAAGAGAGCATAAGTAATCTAAAATATTTGATTAGAGAGACTTTTTTTTGTAAATATTTCTTAATCAATTTTGAAATTATTTAATTTTATTAAAGTTGATATAAAATATATTGTCCTATTAACTTAGTGTGAAGTTTTTTACAGCCCAAACATTCACTACAATAAAGAAACTAAAAGTAACAATAATAAATGACTAAGCCAAAAGCAAATGATAATTTTGATGTGATGGTTATAAAGGAATAAGTGGTAAGCGAGCACAACCATACAATCTTTTTATACATACCTAGAATACAAATAAATGTGATAGCTGAGTTTTAGGTAACAAGCTCGAACGATTTTAAATAATAAAGTATAAGTTTGATTTTTTTTTTCTACTCATAGTTCTTTTTCTTAGTTTAGATTGTACATCTATTCATGGGGTGTTAAATTTGCTTGTATTGTGTTGGGAAACTAATCTTATATATTATTTTGTATATAAAATTCTTAAAAGTAAATGAAATGAAGAAAATATCCTAAATTAATTGGAGTTATCACATCATGAATGCAATATCATATATTAATGGCAACATTAATATTTTGATGCATGGTCCCTATAAATTTAAAATAAAAGTAATGGCCCCACATTGACAACCTATGGATAAATATCTTTGTCATAATGCATCAAAATGACCAAAATGGTGAAAAACATCATAAAAAAATAATAAATTTCGTATTCTAATTAGACTTAAGCAATCTCACCCTGAGCATCAAAGGGTTGCACATTAAGACAACCTCACTATATCCACCTTATACTAAGAAACTATAGATTTCTGAATTATCATAGCACCTAAGTGTGTGTAAAAGTAAGTCTATCTTATAATTACCACATATAACATAAGGACCTATCAAGCTAAGTCATTTATAAGAACTAACTCATCCTAAGGCTTATCACTTTTATATTGAATCAAAGTGATAGATTTTAGAATAATTAAGCTTATTAAATGATCATATGATAAGCGATTATAAATAATATATTTTTATTATTAGATAAGCTATTAGCTAATAATAATAATAATAATTAGTCATAATTAGGATTAAATCTTAGTTTTATAGGATGTATTCTAACCTAAAGTGCAACATCACTACATGCACGTGCAAATGTATTAATATGATGAGGTTAGTTGAAATCATCAACAATGTTGGACGAGACTCAAGTGTTCAATAAGGGTATGGACACTTGATGATATATAAGTTCTGGATAAATAGAGAAATATCCTTGATATCTAAAGTGCAGGACAGTACTAATTATAAACCATATAATATGTATATATTTGGAACCCAAAGGTATTCAATTATAGTATATAACTAAACTGCAGAATGTGTTTGTTAAACTATTATGACTGAGGCGAGTAAAAATTTAATCAAAAGTGGTATCTATCAAACTCAAAATCAGACATAATCAAAAGGACAATTAAGTCCATTAAAAGGCTTAGTATAGAGATAGAAGTGTAACTATACTATGAATAGACTAACTCACTTGTGTATGATCATCCCATGAAACTTAATCAAGCAGGCTTGATTGAGGAGATGTGTTTAATACTAGTAAAGAGAAATAGACCAGCATAAATAGGGATACTTAGCAAAAATGATTGGGTAAATATTAAAAACTTGGAAAAGAGTGTAATACGAAATCATGAAAATGATTCACTCAAGGGAAAGGCAAACATGCAAGACACTTATGATTTGACCTACCAAAAAAGAGTGTAATACGAAATCATGTGTGTTCCTTACCTAATAAGGTAAACAACTTATGTGCATAAATATAAGTGTAAATGAGCTAACTCATATACTCAACTCCATGAAGAAGACTAAGAATATAATTAAATATAATCAAATTTAGATTTATAATATTAGTGAAGTCCTTGCATGTTTTTAATCTAAGACATGAATGCATCCAAGTACATACGCAGTGTTCTAATATTTTTATAATCATTAATATGTTGATCTTAAATCAATAGTTTACCTATACGAAATTAAAGGGATGGTATTGTATCTAAAATCATATGATTATTTTAAATAAGGAAATTAAAGCAGCATACAAATTAATATATTACCGCTTCTATATAGTTTATATATTAATAATTATAAAAAATACACATTTTAATACAAAAATAGCTACACTTGTTAAATAAATTTAAAATAAAAAATAGGTTTATAATACAAAATTACACTTCAAGGATGTATTATATAAGTGTGGGCCCATTATGGGTAAAATAATAATTTACCATATTAAGATTTTCTTTGTCAAAATTTTATTAAAATGCTTTTAATTTTGTTAAAATTATGAAAAAATTGAGAAAATTCATTCATTACAAAGAACGAAACATAAATTTTCTAGAAAATTTGAATATTATTAAATATTTTTAATATTTAAAATGAGCAAATTTTTAATTTGTTTGATTGATCTAAATGCACTAGAAAATTATGAAAATAAAAGTTATAATAACTTATAGACACATCAAGAACTTCATAAAAATATCTTATAATTTTTTAAATATTATTAAATAAATTTATGAAATTTAAAATGGCAAAATTTTTTATCGTAAATTAACTTGATTAACTAAAGTATCTTAAAAAAGTATGAAATTTTTTATAATAATATGAATTCACATTAGAAATATTCCCTTAAAGTTTTAGAACTTTCGAAATTATGATTTAATTATTATAATTTTAGAATAACAAATAATTATCTTGAAAAAAATTATGACTTATAAACAATGACTTAAATGGTCTCTAAATTCTTATAAATTGTTTCTAACACTATCAAGATCTCCTCAAGAAATATAAGAAATTTTCAATCTACTTCATGGTTTATTTAATTAAAATAATGTAAAAATTAATTTTTAAAATTATAAAAAATGATTATTTAAGATTTGATTTTTTTTTTCTAAATTCATCATATTAAATAACATCTTTGGTGAAATTTTTAGCTCAATTCGGTTAATGGATTATCTAGAGGAAAAAATAAAATAAAAAGAAAGTCCTACAAAATAAGTTATATGGTTAGAACCTTGTGCGGTCCTACATTATCCTCATCATTGGATTCTATTTAAACTGAACCAATAGCTAGAGTAACATCTTCTACCTCTCACAAGCCTGCATAGTGGAATTTGAGTTATGCTCAAGTTAACGTACCCGAGCCTAACTCATTAAATATTCTCTCTATATAAACTATCTTAGGTGAAATCCTTCATTTGGAAGCTTCTAGGAGTAAAAAAGAATCGAAAGCATGGTAAAGTCGAGTTATGGCCTAGATCATTGGGAAGACCAAAAGTATAAGAAAAATAAATAGGGTTTAATGGTGTTACCTTGGGAGTGCAGGAATTGATAATTTGCTGATTTGGAAAGCATCGCTAGCTAAAATGTGTTTGAACTTCACTATAATTAGGCTAGAATGTAGTGGATCAACAGCTCAATCAGTTCCAACCACTTCTAAGCCTAGCTTAGTCTCTGAGTTGGTTTGGTAGATTAAAATGGCTAGGGAAATGATAGGAGAATTTCTCTTATCTTAGAGAGGATAATTAATATTTTACCTCCCATAGGAACTTCACCTATTTAACATCATTGAACTTGAGCTTATCCATGGATAACCATGGTTAAGATTAGGTTATGCTATAGCTAGCTATCACATGTTTCCATTTGAAGTGCATATGATCATTGATTATGGTTTATGATAGATTAATGATGGCTATTATAGATTGGTTTATATATTTTCCCATTAATCCCTATTTAATGTAGACCTTTCCATGTTAAATTATCTAATATCTATGAGATTAGAGTGTGACATTGTTCCTTGCTATGGATAATTATGGATTTTATGAATTTTTTAAAAATCCTAAAATTTTGAATGGTATGTGTTAATTTTCTTAATTGACCTATATTTTAATTATTAGGTCAATGAGTTGTTTGACCCATTTGGTGGGGTCAAAGTCATTTGGATTGAACTAGGAAAATGGTCCTAGGAACTATGTTGACTTTTGGTGAGGTTGATAATCACCTCTTTAGACATAGGATCTGATCTAGGCATTAAGGCTTCCTTAGAGCTAAGATACTTCTAATTGTTAGGTAGCACCTACCTACCCCAAATCAAAATCAAATTAAAACCAAGATCAATCTCAACCTCAAATACAAACCATCTTGACCACCAAAAACCAAATGATAACCTAATGAGCTAGTGGACCCCACTAAGTTTAATTAGCCTACTTGACCCATATAGGTGGTCACTAGGGCCTAAGTTAAACTAAAACCAAAGTGATTTCTATGAAATGACCATTTGAAACTTAATACTTTGATTCAAGCCCAATTCAACCTAATCAAGCTCAATTTGGCCAATTGACTAAGTTGACCCAATATAACTCATTTGGGTCCAAAAGGAGTAAACCCAAAATTGATCAAACTCATTTGAAATTGAGCCTACCCAAACCTTCCTAAATCTTAATTGAACTTGATTGAAACTTAATCATAATCCAATTTGATCAATTAATCCACTTAAGACAATTTGACCTAATAGTACTAATTAAGCCAAACTCCAATCTAACCTAAGTTAGACCCAATCAACTCATACAATCACCTCTAAACTAAAGATTGATCATATCTCAACCCTCAATTGACATAATTGATCCAATTTAGTCAATTGGCTCACTTGACTCAATTTGACCTAAAAGCTCAAATTGAGTCAAAACTTGATTCAACCCAAATTGGATCAAACCAATCATTCCAATTACTCCAAAATGATTACTGATTATGATCAATTACCCAATTGCAACCAATTGAACCCAATTGAGCTAATTTGGCCCTTTGAATCAATTTAACCTAAAGGGTTAAATTGAATCAACACTTGATCTAAACCAAATTAGATTGAACCAACACTAATAATCATTATCAAATTAATTATTGAACACTTTCAATCATCAATCAAAGCCAATTTGATTAACCCAACCCAATTTACCTATTTTGCCTAATTTGACCTAAAGTGTCAAATTAAACTAAAACTCAATTTAATCTATATTAGATCAAATTAAAGCCATCAATCATCTTTAATTAAATAAACAAAAACATGATTTGACCTCCAACACAATCTAATTTGGCCAATTTGATCAACTTAACATATTTGATCGATATGAACCAAATCCAAATTTAACCCAAATTCAATCAAACCATTGATACCAATACATTCCAAATTCAATCAAACCCAATTTTGTTAATTTGCCAACCTAACCTAATTACACTGAATTCAATTGAGCCAAACCCAACTAAATTAAGTCTAAATCCAATCAAACCTGACATGATTTTTCCTTAAACCCCTTCCCCAGCCAACGTGAAACAAAATCCCAAAATGGCAAAATCCTTTGGCCAAATAACCAAGTTGACCCAAGCCAGCCTTGCCCAGCCATTGACCAAGGTGAGGTCCCTCTCACCATGGCCGAACTTTGGTTCAGCTCCCATAAGCCATCCACTTCACTCTAGGTAGTGGAGGAGTCCAACTTACCAGTCCTAAGCTCACTTCAACACTTTCCACTACTAGGGTGGTAGCAATGGGTTGAACCCATCTAAAATGATGGTTTATTTAGCAAGAATGGTATACACCTCCTCCACTATTCAAACTTAACAACACACTCCTTAGAGCCAATCCCCTGAGTTTGTAGAGCCCCTCAAGCACTCAGCTGTCGGCAAGACCAACACCATTTTAAACCTAAGTGCCTCACATACCCAACCACCAAAGCCAATTTAATCCTTCTTCACACTTGGGCGAGTGAAAAGAAATTGAGAATCACTCAATTTGAGCATGAAAAGGTGGTTCTACACTAACTTCGGTCTCATGGTGATTCATGGTCTATAGAATGTTCAATGATGGGGGGGGGGGTTTGTGTTGGGGTGTGGAGGGGAAGGGAAATAGAGGAACTTCTCAATAGGGCTTCTTCTCTACTAGACAAAGCAACTTCAATCATTGGACCATCGGTATTTAGCTTCAGTGAGGTAATTTCTCCAAACTATAAGCATGGCCTCATAACTATTGGTCTTTTGTGAAGTGAACATGGATTTAGTGTGAATCAAGTTGTAGGATCTCCCTAAATCATTCCATTAATGATTTGAAGTCATTTTCACCATGAAACGAGCTTTACAAGCTTAGATTAAGCGATGAGGGATGAATGGTGTCTGTCTCTTATTGAAGGTTAAAGGTGAATCATACACCACTTATTCCATGTGATTAGAATGGATAATTGTAATAAATCCACATTTGATTTATTTAATTCAATCCTTTAAATCGTGAGATTAATCATGGTCATTGAATCAGCGATCAAATAATTAAGACGAAACAACGTCCGCTGCCAGCTAACTCAGTTACCACGGGGGATAATTTAAGTGATCAATCATGTAGCACAGTGTGTAAAGCACGACTGAGTCAACATCTGTGTAATTCCCCTAAATTTACCTTTAAATGGATTTAAATAGATAGAATTTAAAAAATATATATAATTAATTATAAAAAACCTAAAAATATAAATAAATATTTTATAAAAAGCTTAGACATAAAAGAATCCATGGAAAAATAAAAGCCTTAATTTAAATTGAATGTATAATGAATAATTAGGGATTGAATATTTTTTAAATAGTAAAATTAAACTCTAATCATTTAACTAATTAACTTGAGACTTTGGGTGAATGTTTCATGGGATGAATTCTACCTCCCATAATTATTTTAAATCAATTGTTTGGGTAATTTGAAAAATCCAAATTTTCAAACCCTAAAGAGCCATTTTATGCATTTAATAAATTTATATAATTAGGAAAATTATGAAAATTATTATGGGAGCTTAAATGTATATTAGAATGTTAATGGTAACTGGATAAATTAATTAGAGCCTATTATTCTAATTAATTTTTAAAATCACCATTAAAGGGGCCTTTATTAATTTATTAAATCATTAATTGCATTAGGACTTAGAAAATTCATAAAAATGGCTTAGGTCTCAAAAAAATATGATCAACTCCTCTTTATTCTAAGTTAACAAATAAGTTTCCAATGAAATCAAAATCCCCAATTGGTTTGAGATTTTTTGAGTGTAATTGATGATTTTGGGTTTTACCCATTTCCTTAATTAGTCCAAAAATATAACTCTATTTGCATTAGAACTTTTAAGGCATGTTTATTTTATGTTTCTTTATGTTCAATAATTGTATCATAATTTTTGGGCTTATATTTAAGGTCAAATTGAAATTTTGGGCTCTTTTGGCTTAATTAAATAAAATAATTAATTAACTCTAATTAAGTTATAAAAATCACTTAAAAAACTTTTAGATCTCTTAATGAATAGAAGATTTAAGAGATAATTTTAGTATGTTTATCTCTTTATTAGGATTAATCAGCTTAAAATATGAAATTATTAGTAAGGAAAGTTGATTATGCTCAAGTGTGGTTATTTTTTTGTATGAATCATCATAGGACTTAATGGTCCTAAATAAATTAGTTCATGTTGATTGAATAGTTCTATTCAATCACTTGATAAGTACATATTTCATACTTCATGTACAATCATATTTTAGAGATTAGATATTTCTTTAATTGCATGTTTATAATCAATAGTGTGATTATTATTACTAGTAAATTTTAAATTATTTAATAAATTTAATAAATTAATATATATATATATATATATATATATATATATATATATATTATAAAATAATATTTGATGAAGATAAATAAAATAAATATATTTTATATATGTATAATCTACATATCTTAAAAGTTATATAATCTAGACATCCCGAGAGCGCATGGACACTAGTTCGAAGGAGGTCTTAGATATCATGACTCTCTAGTTTAATAATGACATGCAACTTGAAAAGTGTATAGTGAAGTACATATGAGGATTAAATTACTTTAAAAATTAGTAGCCTAAAATTAATTAATTTTTTTACTTTGCATATTAATACATACATATATGGCTAAATAGGTATATAGTTTGGACATCCCGAAAGCATAGTGCTACTAGTTTGAAGGAGGTCTTTGATACCTCGAATCCTTGAATTAATAATGGCACATACCTATATTAAGCTAAGTATTTTGTATGCATACCTATGTAATGAAATCCATTCCATTTTCAAAATTCATATGCAATTCCTAACCTAAGGAAAATTAATATATAAATAAAAATGCATATATACATGCATGCATACATGAATACTTCAAATAAAAAAAAATCTAACTATATTTCTCTAATAAAATTAATTATTTTCAAGAATCAATGTTAAGAGTGATGGAAGCAAAGTAAGGAGGCACCTTTGAGTTAATCATGATTCATTTCTAGTAATCTTAAGATGTCTTTTATATGATCATAATCATATTTAGGTTCAATCTCAACTTAAGGATCTAATAAAATTTAATGCTTCATTAAGATTATCAAAAAACACAAAATTTACCTTTAGCTTCAACCTAAGGGTAGTGTATGCGATGCAACTCTTTCCACTTCATACTCTGAAGAATATAAACTCAAACGAAATGTTAAACTAAATCAAAATTTTTAAGGGCACCGATTGACTACTTTAATCAAGAGTATTCTTAGGAGATCCCCACCTCTTAAGATGTAATTAACTATAGGGGCTTGCCCCTATAGAGAACTAAAGAACTTGGCTTAAAATAAACTCTACTTATATCTTATCCAAGTAAAGTAAAGAAAAAATCTTTGGCACATGTAGACCATCTGCCTTAAGAGTCTTTATTAGGTGATCAAGTTCATCGTAGAGTGCATCTTCTATCTTTTGAGATAGTGTCATTCCTTGATACCGTACTTGATCATTTCAACAAGTATCCCTTAAGATTTACGTAATGTCCCTATGCATCTAAGTTTAAACACCACAAACTATTGTAATAATTAAACTCAATGGTTTGAGATGATGCACCTATTTTATGGACCAAATTCCATTATAAACATAAGTGTTCATATTTTGGTCCAAATAAACCTTTAATCAAATTAAACACTTTTAGGCTCAAATTCAATTGAGTTATAACTAAGCATTTATCAATGACATCCTAACTTATAATAAGTTTGAAGGATTTGATAGGCTATTATGATTAGATTAGTCCAATTAAATAATGAAAATAAGTATTAGCTTTAATGGGTGTAATTAATTTATTTGACCAATCAAGCTTGAGACATTGGATAATTAGACCAAATTTTATTTTAACTATGCATATAACACTTATAAAAGTCTAATTGGTTCAATCAATTTGAAGGTTAAAGCCAATTTGATCAAGTTGGCTCTATTAGGTCTATTGGGTTGACTTGTATTCAATTGACCTAAATGATGGATCCAATATTCTCACTAGAATAAAATCCATAGAATTTAAGTTTAACTTGAGCCCAAGGTTGACCTAGGTTAAATTAGAGTTTACTTTCTATCCTTATGTCAATTCAACACATATATAGAACTTCTAGTGGTTATTTAATTCATAATCATGCTAGGAACATTGGAGATATTTAAGGCAATTGATCAATTAGGTTGATAAGGGTATTCACCTCTTAAGGATCTAAATAAGGTAAGAACATGTGAGTATTTTTTATTCAATCATGTGTCAAATTCTCCATAATGATTTTAAGGATGGCAAGCCAATCTTCAGAGTCTCAAAATAGTTTATATAAATAAATGAATCAATGATATAAATAAATTGCTTAAAATCTAGTACTTATATCCATTAGAGAATGATTGAACCTAAGTAGTGAAAGAGATCTACTTTAAGGTTGGCTAGTGTCAAACCTATGATGAAAGACTTACAAGTGACCATTCTACACCTAAGGGTTAATTAAGCCTAAGTTAATTAGGTTAGGTTGAGGCTTTTAGTGCTCAAGAAGGATATTAAGTTATGTCTAATTGATATTTTTTTATGTCAACTAGTAGGATTTAAAGATAATAAAAATGTTTAATAAAATTTAAGTCAAATCTTTGTTAATTCTTGCAACCAAATTGTAACTAATCCTTCCAAGTAAGAAAGAGATTGCTTTCTCATCTTCTTATTATATTATAATTTAATTGAAGTCATTGTGTCATCAATACTAACATTCTATTTTTCTTTTTAAAATTTAGTTAAACCAAAATTAAATTAAAAAATTGAAGTAATTTCGTTTTTTTGGTTTAGTTCTATCTATAATTTTTTCAATTCAA
Source organism: Cymbidium sinense (assembly GCA_021442155.1). Taxonomy (NCBI): domain Eukaryota; kingdom Viridiplantae; phylum Streptophyta; class Magnoliopsida; order Asparagales; family Orchidaceae; genus Cymbidium; species Cymbidium sinense. The sequence goes on along the minus strand of CM038232.1, from coordinate 88,940,666 downwards.
ACTTATCTACAATTTAGTTTAGTTCAATTGGTTAAAGAAGATACCTTTCCCATCCTTTCATTTAGAAAAATCATACTTCGCGATAGCTCATCTAACAACCCAGATGAAGAAGTTCATCATGTTGTAGAGTTATCTACTACTTTAAGAAAAACTTTAGATTAAGATGATGGAAGACTCTTTGACCTTATTGAAACTATATTTTAGAGACCATGCTTTAGTGGATGATAGTTTTCAAGAAAAATATTAAATTTCACCCCAATCTTGAGGTATTTCTATTAAGATCTTTCATCTACTAATACAATAAAAAAATACCCTCTCAATACAGTATGTATGCTCTCTAAGGAGAGATGTAAATAAACTTCAATGTTGTTTTACATTGTACCTATATGATGTTGAGTATACACCTTCTGTATCTCACCATTCGATTTGATGATAACAAACCTTACATAATAAAGACTAACAATTTATTTGTAGGATAAATTATTCATATTAATTATTATGATTGCCATTATTAACTTAGATTTTATTGATAATAAATATATATTCTTGAAGTTACTAATTATTTATTTTAAGTACTTTAAGAAATTCATATCAGCTTGGACTTGGATATTTTGGCAATTTTCATAGGACATAAAAAGCAAGTCAAATTAAACCTCAAAAAAATAAAAATAATTTCTAAACCATTTCATATCATTTATTTTTATTTTTACATAATTTTCATATTTTATTTGCATTGATTTTTCAATATTCCTAAAATTATCTTTTTGGATAATGTGACTACTTGCATTAGTTTAACCCTTATCTATTGCATCTAAAAGTGAGTTTAGTTTATTTTTAACTTTATTAATTAATTTTTTATGCTTGAGATAATTTTTATCTATTTATTTTAACATGTCACATGGGTTAGTTATTAAATTATGAAAATGATCATTTTTCATACACTTTTCATTAATTTTCTCTCTCGTATCAATAATTGCATTTGATTTTTATTTATCATTCTATTTGGGCTAATTTTTTATGATTTTGAGATGAACAATTTTGTGGGATTTACTCAATTTAATGCCATATCATTTTCACTTATTTAATGAATTTTAAATTTTAACTTTATTTGAATTTTGAATTTGAACATTTTGAATATCAAATTGTATATTGTCTTTATTAATTTCTAAATTTGGTTTATTTGTGTATGGCATGTTTTGCCTGAACTTTTATTTGTTTTTATCATGATATATTTTATTCAGTTAATTTGATTTAATGCATTAATATTTTCATATTTGAGAATTTTTAAAATTTAAATTATTTTGAATTTTAAAATTTGAATCATGCCATAAATTATTTCCAAATTTGTTTCATTTATTTTGGCTTGCATAGGCCAGCCCCCTATTTATTCTAATAGATCTAATTTGATCAAATTCCAATTTAAATTCAAAAGGATGTTGAATTAATTTGATTTCATTGAAATTTAAATTCAAATGGATCTTGATTTAAAGCACATTCCTAATTTAATTTTCTATTTTTTAGAAATAGCTTGGTCGACCAATATTATTGGATATATTTATAAATAAAATTTGTTTTAAATTAAAATTGCCTTTTATTTAAACTCTTTACTTTATAATTGAATGGTTACATTAATTGATGTGTGATTTATTTATGGAATACCCCTTGGCCGAAATTCTCTTGGATTTATTGTAATTATTTTTTTGAATTTTGAATTTTGAATATTTCATTTATTAATTTCTAAATTTATTTTCTCTTTATGGAATGATTTTGGCTGGTCACCATTTTTTTATTTAAGTTATTTTAAGTATATTTGAATTGATTATGTTTTGTTTAAATCTAAATATAAAGAGCCATGAATTTTGCACTTTCCAAAATTAATACCTTATTTTTGAAAAGTCTCGCCGAGCCCCTCTATTTAATTTATTTATTTTTGTTCTAACATTCAAATCTATTTTTTATTAATCACTCTTGATTTTTAGTTAATAAACTAACATTTATTGAAGATTGATTCATGCTTGGAAAGCATGTTGTTGGCCCATGATTAACAATTTATTTGATTTTGAATTAATTTCTATCTTTTCCTTATTTGACATCTTCATTAATTAAATTTTATTAATTTACATAAAATGCATTTAAACTTGTTCCCTCTATGGTTGAACTTCCCACACATGATTTTAAATTTGAATTGATTTTAAAATTTTATTACATGTGCTTCAATTTTCAAAAGTTGATTTATTTTCTTAAGCAAATTCCCGTGCATTTTATCACACTTTTTCTCTCTTTCCTTGGCTGAATTTTACATGGGCTAAACTCTATTTAAAGAGTTAATTTCATGATTTAATCTCTCTTGCAAAATTATCTTTTGTTGGCCCCATGCAAAACAAAATTCTTAACCGCTCTCTTTGGTTTTAATTGGTTAAGCTCATTCCTTCCTTTGTGCTTACATCTTTAACAACAATTCAAAGGAAGTTCTTCTTCTTCTTCTTCAAATAATTTCTACGCTTTGGAGAATATACCTTCAAGTCTTTGTGCTCTCATCTTCATTCTTTTAAAAGGACTTGAGTATGATTGTCGCAATTTAATTTCAAACCTTGTGAGTTTTAAATTAGCGATTTTGGAGATTGAAAATATTTTGTTCTTCATTGTTCAAATATTGTTTTTCTTGAATCTTTTAAATTCAACTTTCAAGTATTTACATATCTCACATTGTCATTATTGTGTTTTATAAGTTTGAAGATCCTTTTCCTAAGGCTTTCACATTTTTGTTGATTTAAGTTTCTCATATTGTGATTTGTGATTACATATCTCACATTTTTTATTTTTTATTTAAGTAATCATCATTTTACTTTGTGCATGTACCTTTTTCAAAGTTAAATTTGTGTCCATCATTTTGCATTAGGCTAATAGGATTACATGTTTTAAATTAAAAAGAATAATTATTTAATGAGCTTTCTTTAATTTGTCTTGTCATTGCTTATTAGTTTTGAGTGCAAAATTTATTTCAAATTGGAGAGATAGATCTTCTTTATTATATTTTTTTTTTTTTATTCTTTAAACTTAGACTTGCACTGTGTAAAAAAGTACATTATTGGGTTGTACTTTCCCGGTGTATGATAGTACATTGTTGGGATTGTACTTGCCTAGTTTATGAAAGCACGAAACATTCATTATAATCTTGACTTGATTAGTAAATTCTTAGTTAGGGTGACTAAGCATGGAGGCAGGCTAGTTTTTAGGATTTGATTGAACCACATAAAAATTTTTGTGCCCCCCATCTTTAGTTTTCTACACTTTATTTTTCTACATTTCTTTTGGTTGAATACTTTATTCTTTACTTATGAACTATCTAATATACTTTGCAACTAACTTTTCTATAAAATTTTAAAAATTAAGCTTTAATTTAAAAATCTTTTAAAGACCCAATTCACCCCCCTCTTGGGTGCCATATCCTCTTAACATATGATGCATCAAAATGTCCTTTGTATGTGAACCCAAATTTTTAATGAAATAGAAGAAATTTCTATTTCTTATTATTTTTCTCCTTTGGTTATAAAATTATTAAAGAAGATAATTCTTTCTTGAAGTTAGTATAAATGTCATGCTTAATTGTACCATAAACTATAAAGGATGATTCCTAACAAAAAAAAATGTGGCATAAGATTTCATGACAAAAATCTATCCCACAATAGTGTAATATGATTTCTTGCATTTTATATAGGATGATAATGATGTGAATGATATAAATGATGAAAAAAAACCTTTTGAATTGGAAGATGGTACTCATTTGATTGTCGAAGAGTTGGTTTGAAATCAATTTGGGTACTGATGATGATCCTCTCCTTGCATTTATTAGTAAGTCATTATCAAGTAACTTAGCATCACAAATTACTCTAGTTTTAAAAGATTATCGAGAGTCTTTTGCTTGGAGTTAATATAAAATGTTAGGCTTACCTTCTAAAATAGTGTTGCATAAATTATCTATAAGTCCAATGTTTCTATAGTGTAACAAGTACTAGAAGAATGCAACCTAATATTAAAAAAAAAAAAAATCTATGATTCATGAAACAAAGAAATTAATTAAAGTTAGATTTATCCAAAAGGAACAATTCCCCACTTGGGTAGCTAAAATTGTCCCCGTTTATAAGAAGAATCGTATTTGTGTCAACCATAAAGATTTAAATAAAGAAGTCCTAAAGAAGAATTTCCTTTACCAATCCCAAGAAAAAATGATTAGCATAACTACAACTAACTTGATGTTCTCTTTGATAGAAAACCTATTAGAACATAATCAAATCAAAATAGCCTTTGACAGTGAATACCATATAACCATCAGAATTCTGATAGACATTTAATTTTCTAAAGTTGTGCCTTTTGGATTAAAAAATGTTAGTATCACTTATTACTGTGCAATGATTTAAATTTTTACTGAGTTATTACATTACGAAGTAGACTGTTATACAAACGATATTATTGGTAAAAGTAAGGTTATTGAGAATTATGTAGCTAACCTTCAAAAAATCTTCCAAAATGTCAAAAAATGAGTTAAATTGAATATTTTAAAATGTGTTTTTTGAGTTTTATAAAAAGATTCATTATAAAGCATCATGACATTAAGATAGACCCTAGCAAGATTAAAATTTTTTTGGAAGTGGAACCTTCAAAAAGCCTTGCCCATTTGAGATCTTTATAAGAAAAACTAGGATTTTTAATGAGGTTTATTTCTAACTTATATGGCTTAGCTTTAACCAAGAAGAACGACCAATTTTGTTGGGATAAATCTTATCAAGATGCATTAATAACATCAACAAATACTACTACATCCAATAGTATCAACATCTCCGATAATAGGAAAACTAGTAATATCAGACATAATAGCTCTTAACGAATTAGTTGCAGTGTTGCTTGCCCAAAATAATGAAAACGATAAAAAATGCTTTGTACTATCTCAATCATTAATTTTTCCCTATTAAAATAAAATACCCACCAATAGAAAAACATTGCCTCACAATGATCTTCGTGATTCAAAAATTAAGTTATTTTAAGTTATCTCACAAGATTAATTTAATATTCCGAGTCAATCCCTTGCAGTAATTAATGACTAGGCCCACTTTGTTTAGAAGATTGACTCAATGGGTAATTATTTTATTGTAGCTCAACATTACCAACACCCCTCAAAATGCAATAAAGGGACAAGCTTTATCATTTTTTTAGCATCTCATCACATCCTTGTAGACACTCTATTAAATGAAGATTTTCCTGATGAGTGAACACTTTTAGCGGCTAGGTGAACACCAATCTTAAGTCTAGAAGGCTCATAAGGTTCAACTCTAGAATTAGATGTTGATTTAGGCTAAGTGGGACTTATCTACCCGAAATTCAAACCAACTCTTATGCTTAAATCAAATTGAAACCAAGCCAACCCTAACACAAAATATAAGTAAATTAAATTACCAAAATCAAATGCCTTAGCCTAGTGAGTCAATGAACCTCACTAAACCCAATTAGCCTACTTGATCCATATATATTACTAACACAACCAAACCTAAACCAAATTAGGTTATAATAAATGACTATTGGAAACTTAAAGACTCTAATTCAATTAATTCAACTCAATCAACCTCAATTTGCTAATTAGTTAAGTTGAACCAATATGGTCCATTTGGGCTTAAAGGGGATAAACCAAAAATTGATCAAATCTATTTAAAATTAAGCTTACCCAAACTCTCCTAAACCTCAATTGAACTTGATTGAAGCTTAATTGAAATCCAATAACCTAATTGATTCACTTAGCTCAATTTGACTCAAGTTGACCTAAAAGCCTAAATTGAGTCAAAATCCAATTAAATCCAAATTAGATCTAATCAAAGCTATAAATTATCCATAAATTAATGATTAATCATATTTCAACCCTCAATTGATTCTAATTGATCCAATCAAGCCAATTGAATCACTTAACCTAATTTGACCTAAAAATCCAAATTGAGCCAAATCTTGATTCAACCCAACTTGGACCAAATCAACAATTCCAATTATCTCTAAAATGATTCGTGATCATGACCAATCAACCAATTGAACCCAATTTCACCTTTTAACCCAAATTGACCTAAATTTAGCTAAAGGGCTAAATTGAACAAAACTTGATCTAAGCCAAATTGGATTAAACTAATGCCTACAATTATTACCAAAGTGATGATTGAACACTTTTCAATCATCAATTGAAGCCAATTTAACCAACCCATTCCAATTGAATTATTTAGCCTAATTTGACCTAAATTTTAAATTGAGCTAAAACTTATTCTAAATAAAATCAATTTAAATTAAAGCATTCAATCATCTTCAAATGATCAAAAGAACATAACTCAACCTCCCATTCAACCCAATTTGGCTGATTTGACCAAATTGGTCAACTTAACCCATATAAGCCAAATTCAAATCAAATCTAAATTCAACCAAATCAATTACATCAATAAGTTCAAAATCATCATTTGAACCTAATCAATAACCTCTTGGCTAATTTGATCAATTGGTCAACCTAACTTAATTAGACTCAATTTGACATATATGAATCCAATTGAGCCAAAGCCAATCAAATCAAGTCCAAACCTAACTAAATATGGCATGACTTATCCTTAAACCTCCCTGACTAGCCTAAGTGACAACACATGTGAATTTGTTTCAGCCCGAACCAAGTGAATAAAGGGTTCCAAATAATACAAAATCTCCATTTGGAAGGTTCAACAACTTTCTTTGGCCATGGTAGCCACCCTCAACACCCTTTTAGCATAGACCAAATGACTTAAGTTAGCCCAAAGTTTCCTTGCCTACCCATTTATCAAGGAGAGGTCACCTCACTTTGGTCAAGCCTTGGATCAACCCCAAGGCAAAGTCCCTCTCACCACTAGCCAACAAACTCTCCCAACCACTAGGAGAGGTCTAGCACACTAGTCCCTTGCCATTTCTAGCCATCCCAGCTACCTGCCAGCTGGCAAAAACTGGACCAACCTCTTTGGTTGGTTTACTTGAGGTGGTGAGTATACATCTCATCGCCATTCAAACTCAACACACACAATCCTCACAACCCCAAAGCTAGTCCTTCAAGTTCCTAGAGCCACCCCTCCCCTGAACACTTAGCTATTGGTGAGACCAATATCACCTCAAACTCGAACGCCCTTCACACCTAACTCCACCAAAACTTAATCAAAGCCAAATCAATTCTTCCCACACCTTTCTTATATTATCATGACCAAGAATGAATCAAGGCACACTTAATTTGATCACTAGAATAAACATTTTGATCAAACTCGATCGATCGACGGTGGAGCTAAGTTTTGGGAGCATTCAACGAGGAGGTAAGAGACGATCTTCTCAGTAGGACTTTTCCACTTCAAGATAAACCTACCTCAATTGATAAACCACCAATATTTAACTTTGGTGAGGTAATTCCTACAAATCATAAGCATAGGATCCTAAGTTTTGGTCTTTTGTAAAGAAAAATGTTATTTGGTATGAATCAAGCCATAAGATCCCCTTAGTTTCTCTCCTTGATCGATTTAGTATATATTATCCTTCGATTCAAGCTCTGGTGAGTTTCAATCAAGCAGGGAAGGATGAATGACATTTATCTCTCTGTAGAGGTTAATCACGAATCATTTGTCATCCATTCTACATGATTAGAATGGATGGCTGTGATAAATCATGTTAAATTTTTTGATTTATTCTTATTTAAACCACATGATTAATCATGGTCATTTGATCTATGATCAAATGGTTGACACAAAATCGTGTCCACCATTGCGAGTCAACATGCCACGTAGGACATTTTAAATAACAAACTCCATGACATCACGTGTAAAGCATTGCCACATCAGCGTTGACGAGGTGCCGATTGTGTAAATTGGTTAATTTAGTATAAAAATCTAATTGAATGGCTAGAGCTTCAAAAGTTATAACTAATTATAGAAAAATCTAAAAATGCAAATAAATCCCTATGGAAAGCATAGATAGAGGAGAATCTAAGAAAAATAAAAGCCCTATGTTTTTTTTTGAGGCTTTGAAGATTTTCCTAATTGGTGAAAATATTTCTTAATTAACTTGAAATTTTGGGTGATTGTTTCATGTAATAACTCTTACCTCTCATTATTACTTTACGTTAATTGGTTAGGTTATTTGGGAAATCCAAATTTTCAATCTATGAGAGGTTATTTTGCGCATTTAATAAATTTATATAATTTTAAAAATTATGAAAATTATTATGGAGTCTTAAATACATTTTAAAATGGTAATAGTGACCAGAGAAATTGATTAGGGCCACTTGTTCTAATTATTTCTAAAAATCACCATTAATTGGTTTTTATTATTTAATTAAATCATTAATTACCTTAGGATTTCGAAAACTCATAATAAATAGCCTAGGTCCCTAAAAATTATGATCAACCCCTTTATGTGCTTAGTTAGCAAAGAAGGTTTCAATGAAATCAAAATACCCAATTAGTTTGGGGGTATTTTGAGTGTAATGGTTGATTTTGGGGTTTCCTATTTTTTAATTAGTCCTTAAATAAAAGCCCAATTGCATTAAAACTTTTACAACATATTTATTTCACTTTTACAACATATTTATTTCATTCTTATTTATGATCATTAATTTTCTTATAATTTTTTGGGCTTATGTTTAAGGTATAATTAAAATTTTAGGCTCTTTTGGGCTTAATTGATTAAAATAAATAATTAATCTTAATTAATTTATGAAAATCATCTAAATCATTTTATATGACTTAATGTATTGAAGTGGGTTAAGGGATAATCTTATACTATTTATCTCATCATTAGGTTTAAATAACTCAAACTTGAAAATAAATGCTTGATGAATTTGATTAAGCTTAAATTTGGGTTTTCTCATATGAATAGCCTTAAGACAAAATGCCTTTAAATAAGTTGTTTGGTAATGTTTAATTTCTTTGCTTCAATTATTTTATAACTGTGTAGTTGATATATTTTATGCATTCATGTTAAAAATAAAAAATAAAAAATAAAAAAGAGGATTTCATTAATTGTATGCCTTGACCCAATAGTGTGGCTATAATCACTAGTAAATCTTAAATTATTTTCTCTAATAAATTTAAGTACTTATTTAGTATAAATCTAAATCAATCATGATGGTTAAAAATAAATCTATACCTATATGTATGATCTACATGCTTGAAAGGTATATAGTTTACACATCTCAGAAGCGCTAGACTTTAAGTAGTCCCAAGGGGGTCTTAGATTACATCACTTTCCTTGTTTAACAATGACATGAACATGTTGACCTCATTTTTGGGTGAGGTTAACATCATCCCAAAATTAGTAATTAAGACACCTAATCCTAGATTAGGAGCATTCTGATTGCTCACTTAGGACACTATGCTTAGTGACTTAATGAATTCTTCTGGGTTTTAATCAAACTTAATGAGATTAGGTGGATCCAAACCTAACCCAAATCTAAACAAAAAATTAAATCAAACACATTCCAATTGAAATCTAAATCCATTTGAGTTTAAAATAAGATAATTAGAGTGGTTAATCCAATTATCCTACTTAAGCTCAAAATCACCTAAACCCAAATAAATTCAAATAAATTCAAATAAATTCAAAACAAATTAAAATTAAGTCAAATGAAAAGAATAATGCCATTCCATAAAATTAAATGAATTTAAAACTAAATGCAAATGAAGGTCAAAGTTAGTCAACCATTTGACATAGAGTTGACTTACATGGGTCTCACTATATCAAAGGTAAATCCACCAAAATTTGACCAAATAAAGTCATTTTAAAGACTCAAAATCATAAAATGAACATGTTTAAACATGAATCAAATGAATCTCAACTCAATAAGGCTTTATTTGAGCTAATTAGATCACTTGGTCTAAATAAACCCAAATGATCCTTATTAAGATCAAAATTTAAATTAAATTAAAATTAATCTAAATTAAATACCCAAAATCATTTTAAAATCATAATTAAGTATAATCCAACCAATCATTAGGCCTAATTTGACCAATTTGGTCATTTGACCCAAATGAGTCCAACTTAACCCATTAAATGAAATTAAAATCAATTTGGGTTAAATGGGTTAAAATTGAAATCAACTTCAAACCAAATAAAATGAATCACTCCAAATTATTCCACACATGTGATTAAACATGATTCGAGTCTAAACAAGCCTTAATTGAGTCATATTGGTCATTTGACTCAATTGAACTCTACTTAACCCATTTAAGTCAAAATGGGTTAGGTTGAAATAAAATTAAAATCAATTCAAAATTTTAAAAATCAATCAATTTAAAACATCATAAATCATCAAATAAACATAATTTAATTTTAATCTTAAAAGACCCTTCAAACTAAAAAATTCAACTCGACCTATTTAGGTCAAAAGAGCTAAACTTAGCTCAAATCACATTAAACCTCACATGGCATGGAGAAATTGAACTCCAAATTATCCATTAGATAATCAACACTAATTGGAACTCAAATCTAAAACCAATTAATCAGAAGAAATACAAACAAACCACTTCAATCAATTTAACTCCAAAATGGCATTGAACTAGGTTCAATCTCCAAATCCAACTCAAATGGACTTGAGTTTGACCCATGATTTATCTTGGTTTGATTTGACCAATTAACCACCAATCCAAAAAATCATTGTGGTGGTGCTAAAAGACAATAGAGGACATGCAAGGTGAAATGATAAGGGATGAGGTGTAGCCATGGCAAGAAGGTGGAAAATCAATGCAAAAAAGCAAAATCTCATTTCTCTCCCCCATACCTCATCCATTCCTTTGTCCTAATTTATTTGGGTTAATCCCAATCAATCGACCACCCCTTAGAGATAGCCTTCAAAAATGGCAATCACCATAGCAAATCCAAATTAGTTTTCTACATGGAAGAGGCTCACAACCAAACAACAAAAATGGAAGAGGGAGAGTCCATGTCCACACTCGAACCGTACCCACACACTCCTGAGGGGAGAAGAAGATGAGTCGACCACCTACCTAGTTATTTTGGTACTGGCATGTTTAGAGCCACCTTAGACTCCTCCAATGAAGGGGAGTCTCAATTAAGTCATAGGAGAGAAAGTGTGAGCCTCTCTCTATAGCCTAACACTACCCAAACATCCATGAGAGATAAAGAAGATGAGTTGACTCCTTCATCGGATTCCTCACTGCCAATGAGCTAGAGCTCGACCACATCTAATGGTAAGGTGATAGCCAAACATAGAAATGGGGAGGGATCGATCCTTCCTTTAAATTGACTATTTGTATACATTTAAGGGAAGAAATTAAACACAATCGAGCCTTTCCCTGGCTCGCATACTGCCAACAAGCCAGAGTTTGACCAAGGACAATGACAACGTAGCAAGCTTTGGTCTCCATAGTGATCCACGGGGAGGCAAGACATGAAACTTATCCCAAAGGCTTGCCACATCTCCACGAAGCTTTTCGAATCATCCTCATAGCTGAGGATTGCCATTGGTTAGGTATGCCTCAAAACTAAGCCTTTGTCATTTAGTTTGGTCCTTTATGAAGTAAACTTGACCTCTAATGAGATCAAGCCATCTAGATGGGTTGTAAATCGATTCTTGATCAATTTGCAATCAAAATTGTGAGAAATTCTAGCCTAGATCGTCAAAAATTAGCCCTTAATGACAGACAACTCTCATTTCTTTAGTGAGAAAAAGAGGACAAATCTTTGCCATCCATTCTTTTTAAGAAAGAATGGCCGAGATCTAGCTGAACATCCTGATTTTAATCCCTTAGGGAAAGTCAGATTTAATCAGGACCGTCAGATCCAGATTGATCATGCATGTCCCGCTTGATAATGCAGGATTCATATGGATCCCGCAGACAAACCATGCGCTCCACGTGTAAAGCGGTGCCACATGGCGCCGACCATTTATAGTGGAAAATCTATATTTTCTCAATTTGAAAAATGATAAAAAATGTATAAAACTTTGAAAATTCATAGAATATAAAATACTCAACTAAAAAAAATACAAATAAAGACTCTATGGATTCATCTTAGTGAGGAGAATCCATTAAACCCAAAATCTCCAATTTTTATTGGGTATGTTTGGGTTAATTTGAGTTTAAATGAAAATGATCAAACTTAAATTAAATAAAAATCATTAATCTAATTAATTTCAAACTTTGAGGAATTTAAATTAAGGGTAAAACCTACCTTAGATAAAATTTTCATGATTTATTGGCAAGTAAATCTTAAAATACAAAATTTTTAAGCCATATGCCATAATTTAATGAAATAAATTAATATTAAATTAGAAAAATTATGGAAAACAATAAAATCAGCTTTAATCATCATAATAAATCTTAATGAATCTAATCACATAATTAAAACTTACTTAAATCTCATAATCCCAAAACTGACCTAATTTGTTATTAAACTTTAGAAAACTAAAATTAGCAAGGAACCCCATTTGCCATAAAAATTTCAAGGTCAAATGACCTATGATTTAGAAGATGTTGAATTTCTAGTCTCTAGGTCAATTTAAATGAAATAATAAATTATAAAATCATATAAATTGTAAAATTCATAAAATCAACTTAAAACATTTCCATTAACATGAAAACACTTAAGGAAAATTTTCTAACCCTTCGAAGTTAAGGAATTTAATTAATTATGAACTTAGGGTTTAATGAAATAAAAAAGTTAATCAAATCTTAAGTTATTAATTTGAAAAATTCCTAATAAATCAATTAATCAATTGAAATTCAAAACTAATCAACTTTTGGATTTCATATATAAATATGGAATTCATTAATATAAAAGTTCTTAAATCCATTTAGGTTAATGAATAACATAATCATAAAAATAAGTTAAATGAACTTAGTCAAATAAATGTACCCACTCAAACATATAAGATTAAATAAACATTTAATCAGAACAAATATAAAAATCAATGATTAAGCTAAGCTATAAAAGAAAGTAATATCCAAAAGCAATTGAAAGTGAACTAAACTAAAATACAAATCAAATCAAACTCAACTTAAAATAAATCAATTAATGAATTCAAAAGCAGGTAATTAAGATGCTTAGGATATTAGCTTGACCTTCTAAAATGGATCAAAGTCCATTTTATTAGGATTTAAGATGTTGAATAGAATGGGTTCCACCAAAAGTGGGGCTTGTTTCATTCTTTAAAATCTAAATTTCAACTTTAACACAAAAGTAAACTTACAAAATGGAAATAAAATCACAAATCAACCAAGTTGTTTAAATTGAAACTACCTAATGGTAAATTCAACCAACCTTAAAACATGAAAATTGAAACCTAAAATGCCTAGTACAATCATACCACACAAACCGATTTTCTTCACACACTAGATTATTAGGTCACTAACCCTAGACTTAGGTTAGGTTGATATTCTGTGATATTCAATGATGTGAAGTAAAATATTTATTTGTTTGTTTTGTAGTGAAGTATTTTAAACTGGAAGGCAAGGATTGTTTGCCCATTGGTATGGATGGTAGGACGTTCTTTTTAGGCTAACATTATTTTCTATAAGGGTTTGTGCTAAAAGCAACAACTGTAAAAAAAAAGATGTTGTGTGCTTGCAGGTATGTTTAAATCCCTAAGCATAGCTATTGACCTCACTTTTAGAGTGAGGATTCAATCTTCCCATCTTAGATCTAGGAGCATTCTAGACACTAAGATCTTCTTAATCATAGGAAACTTCTAGTGAATAAGTGAACACTTAACCCAAACCTAAAGACTTAGGAAGATTTGCCATAGGATTAGGCTATAAATTAACGCTAAGAAAATCTACCTACCCTATGGCTTAACCCATGACTCATGCAAAACCAAACCTCAAATTAATCCAATTAATATCAATTGAATTCCAACTCAAATCCAAACTCCAAGCCAAAATCAAATCTAAATGATTTAAACCTAAGCCCATTATTCAATCCTATGGACTTAACCAAATTCCTCTAATCCAAACCTAACTTAATTGGTTTTCTCAAAACCACTTCAATCCTTCAATCATCATTCCAAACCATACCAAAAACTACAATCAAAACCAATTAAGCTAAAATCAATTCTATCAACTTAAGCTAGCCCATTTGAACCCAAAATATCCAAATGAGCCAAAATCTAATTGAACCCAAATCAATTGCAACCAAAGTTATCAATCAATCCCAAATCAAATATCAAACTCAACTCAATTCAACCCAAAATTGAAGCCAATTGATGCATTTAGGTTCACTTGACCCAAAGTGACCTAAAGGATCACTTTGAACCAAATCTCAATCCAACCCAAATTGGATTGAACTAAACCATCTAAAATCTCCCATAATAATTATTGATCATCCTTGATTGATCAACTATAAGAAATTGGGTAAAATCAAGTCAATTTGGTCATTTTACCAAATTAACCCTTTTAACCTACATGAGCCTATATGAAACAAACCTCATCCTATATCAAATCAATTGAAACCAATGATTCAAACCAACCTAAAATCAATTCTTGAACACAACTTGACCATCAATTGAGCCAAAGCAAACCCAATTGGCCCTCTTGACTGAAGTTTACCCAGTTTAACCTAAAATGTGCAATTGGGTCAAATCAAAATCTAAACCAAGTTGATTCAAACCAACGATACAATTCCATCTCAAATTAATTATTGAACTTGATCAAACCCTTAGTTGAATCCAATTTGATCAATTGAACCCAACTGATCCATTTAGCGCAAATTGACCTAAATGGTCAATTTGGCCTAAATCATCCCTAAATTCGAATTGATTGGAATCAAATCCTGTAGTCATATTCAAATGATTAATTGAACATAAACCACCATCTAACCCAAGCCAATTTGGCCAATTTGGCCAAATTGGTCAACTTTGCTAATTTGACCCATATGAATAAAAAGGGGTCAAAATCAAATTCAAGCCAAATTAAACCAAACCAATTGCGTCAGAACATTCCAAATACTCATTTGTACTTGACCAAATCCTTGGTTTGACCCAATTTGACCAATTGGTCAACTTGACCCAACTTTGCCCAATGTGACCTACATGGATCAAATTGAGCCAAACCCATTCAAACTAAGCCCAAACCCATTGAAACATGTCTTGAACCATCCTTAAGTCACCATGGGTCAATCCAAATCCAACCCAACCTAATTTGAACTTGAATTGACCCATTACTCAATGGGTAAGGCCCTCCACAAGGGACATAACCTATGTTTGGATGGTCAAACCCACTATCCTCCCCTTGACAGCCACTATAAGCTCCAAATGGACATAATGACCACTGGCTCACTTGACCCAAAGCTGTCTGGGTCAGCCATGCGCCAAGTGGAGGTGAGCTAACCCCATTTCCCCTATTGGAACACTTAGAACTCCAAGGACATCCACCTCAGCCTTTGGCAGTCACCTCCCCTCCCTTGGCCACTCAAATCGAGCCACCTCAGCTTCCTCCTACCACCCATGACCACCTGCAAAATGTAGAGAACATCTCCACCATTGGATTAGAGGAAGGAGGGGGTATACCCCCTCATTTCAATTTGAATCGAGAAATTGAGCATTTAGTGAGCCCTAGCAACTCAAGATGAGAACAGAGCGTTCCCTCGAGTTCCTAGAGCCTCCCCTTTGCTAGAGATGATGAAACAGAGTGGTCCCGAGGCCTAACTCCATCCAACTCCACCAAAACTCAACCAATTCCAAATTAACTTCAGCCACACATTCACCATACCCCGAGGAGGTAGAATGAATCTTCCCGCGATCGATTCAAACACCGGAAGGCCCTTCTATACTAACTCAACTGAGGTTTTTGGCGATGGTTGGTTCCTAGAGCTATTGACGAGGAGTCAAGGTGCCATCTTCTCAACAGAGCTTCACCTCTTCAAGGAGAAGCTATCTCGGTAGGTTAGCCACAGGTCTTGTGCTTCAACGAGGTATTTTTTAGCAAATCGTAGGTTTGGCTTTAGGTGCTGGTGTTTTTCAAAAGAAATTTTGTTTTCACATGAATCCCATTATTAAATCCTCTTAGATCCCTTTTGTGAACATTTTGGATCGATCCCGTGCCTCCACGAGCTCTGGCAATCCCAGATCGAGGAGAGGAAGGTGGATGGTGTCCATCTTTCATCGCCAGGAGGACAACGGATCATCCACCATTCGTTACACATGGTTGGAATGGACGATTGTGGTTTTTCACTACATTAATTCTATTTAATCCCCTTAGAAACCACGAGATTAAGTTCCACTATCTGATCTAAGTGGATGAAAGCACGTCCACTGCCACTACGCCAGCACTGTGTCGAATGAGTTTAAGTGGCCAATCCTGGGACGCCACATGGAAAGCACTACCACGTCAGCGGTCCGCATGGCACCGATGAGATTAGGGGTTAATTAGGCTTAAAAATTTATTTTAATCACTAAAGCTTTCTAAATTCATAACTAATTGTAGAAAATCCAAAATATGCTAGTAGATACTCTTTGTAAAGGTAAAATAAAGTTACCAAAAATATTTCCATTAGACTTTAAATAGTGATTAAGGCTCAATTAGGGTTTAAATGTTTTCTTAATTAGATTAATTAAGCCCTCATTACTTGGCAATTAATCCCAAACTTGGTGCGTTGATTTAATGGGATGACCTCTACCTCCCATGATTTTCTTGGAATTTATTACCTAGGTAATTTGGGGAATTGGTAATTCAAACCTTAATTACCCCTTTAAGCAATTTAATACTTAATTATAGTTATAAATAGTAAAAATTAATTAATTTGGCTCTATTAATCACTTATTAATAGTGAGGTGATGAGGGAGAGTGATTAGGAACTCTTTCTTAATTACTTTTCCAAATTCATTTCATTAAAGAGAGTTAATTAATGTGAGTATAATTAAGTGCTTAATTAAATAATTAAATGATCAAATCAAATCAAATTAAAATTATAATCACTTCAGATAATTAACAATCATACTAAGGGTTCCTCTTCATTTTTTTAATAACATATAGACCCTTAAAAAGATTATGATTAACCCATAAGTGTGGGAAAATAAAAAAGTATTTAATTAGATTCTTTAACTTAATTAATCTTTAATCATGAGAAAATTGCATTAGATTCTTTAGGAGCATTGTAATTTTATTTTAATCATGTTCATATCATTTGTGGCTCATGATTAAATGATTAATCAAATTAAAGAAGCATAGGAAAGGGTAATTAAAAGATTTGCTTAATGGTGTAATTTAATTAATTCATAAAATTTATCTAATTACCTTTCCTTAAGCCAATCAAGATCACCAACATGAGAATGGGATTTAAACAATAAATGACTTCTCTCTTTTTTAAGTTTAATCCAAATTCAAAAAAAAATCAAATTAATAAGAAGCTTTGGTTTTCTTTAAATAATTTTAAATGATGTGATTGTCCTTAGGAATTAGTGTAGTTGAATGAATCACATGTTTATGTTTGGTTATTCCTTTCCAATCACTTTAAATATTGTATGCCATATGATTCCATGCATTTTCAAATCTAAATGAGTTAAATGAAATTTATTTATGTAAGCTTGCATGTGTTGGCTTAATTTAATTATATGTATGACTATTATTACTAATAGATCCAAATCTATTTTTCTAAAGTTTATAAATTGATAAATATTTTTAATGATAATATATATCAATATGTATAGGATTTGCATGTGTTTATAACTAAAGCATGTGAATATGAAGCCTTCTTTCCTATGTTTATATATAGATTTATATAAGTTTGAATGATAATAAGTACATAGTCTGGATATCCTGAGAATGGGAGGCTTTAAGTAGCCCCAAAGAGGTCTTTGATTACCTCACTTCCTTGGTTAACAAAGGCACATACTTATTTAATTTCATTCCTATATATATTTGTATTAGAATTTGGATAAAGCTTTAATTCATATGCATAAATAATTCTACTAAATAAAATACCACCTTTGTATGGTTTTCATTCCTCAAATTATGTATATACATTCATATGTGTTTAAGATAATAAGTATATTGTCTGGACATCCTAGGAATACGGGGCTTTAAGTAGCCCCAAGGAGGTCATTTGATTATCTCACTTTCCTGGTTAATAATGACACGTATTTGCTTACATCTTTCATACATGTGTATGTGTACTTAATTAGAAAAATTAAAATCCTCCTTTCTATTAAAAATACATGCATCCATAACCATTTCAATATGTCAAAAAACATATCATGTAAAGATAGTGATCTCTTTCTTATATTTTTCTATAGATTTACATATATGTCTGGACATCCCAGGAATATGAGGCTTTAAGTAGCCGCAAGGAGATCATTTGATTACCTCACTTCCTTGGTTAATAAAGGCACATTCTTAATTAATTTCATTTCTATGTATATTTGTATTATAATTTGGATGGAGCTTTAATTTACATGTATAAATAATTCAATTAGATAAAATACAATCTCTTGCATGATTTTGATCATTATAATTATATGTACATAATTTAATATATAAAATAATTCAATATATTTAAGATAACAAGTATATAGTCAGGACACTCTGAGAATACGAGACTTTAAGTAGCCCCAATGAGATCATTTGATTATCTCACTTCTGTAGTTTAACAACAGCACGTACTTGCTCACATATTTTATACATATGTATGTGTATTTGATTAATGAATGAAAATTCCCCTTTTCGACTAAGTATGTATGCATTCATGATCATTTAAGTGTGCCAAAATATTTTGTATGCATAGGTAAACTAAGTGTTAAATCATATGCATGTTATGGGTAATGGAAAGAAATGACTTAGCACATTTTATGTGATATTAATTCAACTATATTAATCCTAAGATGCCATTTATATTGATTAGGGTTCTTTAAGGTTAACCTAAACTTATGATTATTAAAAAAATATTTAATAAATCATTCATTAAAAGAAACTAAATCATAAAATGTGCTTTAGAAAGTGGCTTAAGGTAGGGATGAAAGAGAGTAAGCCTCTTTCCTCTCTTTATAACACTCAGATGCTAAGTGTAAATCAAATGAAACAAAACAAAACAAAAATATAAATTAAAATTCACAAATAAACTAAATAATTTTAAATGAAACCAACCATCATGTTAAGTTAAACAATTTCTAAATTTAGAGAATTATAACTCTAATGCTTAGATAAGACAACCACATAAAGCCTTAGCACACACATTAGAATTAGGCCACAACTTCTAGTTTTAAATTAGGATGATGTTTGTGTGATGTTATGTTTTATTTTATGATGTGATATTTTAGACTGAATGTTAGGGTGTATGACTCATAGACTGGATGTTAGACTATTATTAGTCTAATATATTTTTTCTAGGGGATTATCCTTAAGAGGTGGCTTAAAAATAAATATAAATGTTTTGCTTGCAGGTTGCTTAAGCCCCTAAGCATAATCCACATTAGGATAGGTGGGCTTGGTTACCTATGTGTAGGGTGTTAAGTTCAAATTATGAAATATAACTACTTGAGATTGCATGTATGTTTAGCTAACCTCTTTTTTGTAGGTGTAGTTAGATTTACTTTTCCTATAAATATAATTTTGTAATAGGAATTAAGATTAGTGTTATCAGACTTAGGATGAGGAGTGACTAGAAGGCTTAGCCCTGGGGTGCTCTGTGATGCCTTGGAGCAAACTAAATCGAAAGAAGGAAGAAATGAAGAATGAAGACCCCATAGCATGTATACGATTTCACTTGTAATTCTAGGTTGTATAAGAGTATAGCTTGGCTACACATTTTTCTCTCTTCCAGGGTGTGTGGCAGTACCCGACAAGATCAACCTCTTATTCTTTTGCGATAATCTATAAAAATATTTGATGCTATGTTTAGATTGTGTAATAGACTTGCATCTTTTCATAGTTTCTACATGTCTGATGATTGTATGTGTGGCCTAGATGCTTTAGGCTCTTAGGATAAAATTAATTTTTCTACTCTAACTAATAACTCATAATTAAATTTTAAATAACTCTTAACCTCATCTTAAAGCTTAGGTCATAATCAACAAAATTAAATGATTTAACAACTACTTAGCTAAATGATGTATGCGATAATAACATGCATATCATCTTATTTTCAATCTTGAATAGAGAGAATCTCCACTCTTGCACGATAGGGAAATGCTTGACCTATGAGGGCATCCCTTGTAGTGGAGAACACCCCCTCTTGCTAATTTAGCCAATAATGTAATTTCATCATGCATTTAGGCATATTTATTTCAAACCTTTGTCCAAATCAATGTGTCAAAATGAGATAATAAATTCGAAAAGAATTTAAATTTTTAGACTAAGTCTGCTCTTATTAAACATGATCTAGTCTCTTAGGGAGTGAGTTTAGGACTCTAGTCTCTTTCCAAATTAAATAATAATCCTAACCATCTTGTAATTTCATAAGACCAAAGTACATGGTTTTAAAGCATAAAAAGTGTTAGCTGGCAGCCACTCTAGGTGGTTGTAAGTCCAGAAGAGTCAGACAATTTATTCTCTTTTATGGAAGTAAACCATTATGTCCCCCTCTCGCTTAGATTTAGGTCATGCTTTTAGCTTGTACTAAAGCTCACTAGATTTAGGATCCAAGGTTGCTAGTTTCCTTAGGACTACAAACTTAAATCCTCACCTCTTAGGCATTTTTATAATCTTGCATTGATGGATTATAAGCCCTAGCAATCTAATAAAATTTCAACTCAAACAAATAAATCCTTTCACTTGCAAACATATAAAGCCTCATATAGGATAGGTTAGAATGCTCACTAGGCTTCCTAGTATTATGAGCATTTCCTACTTATCTTTCTTCTGAATCCAAAATAAGCCTTTCTAATTGAACAACCCCACTAGATTTTTCCAAAATATCCAATTCATTGATAGTCCTAACTTTAAAATCTTTGGAGATAATGATTGACTACTTTAATCGAGAGTGTTCTTAAGAAATCTCATTTTTTAGGATGCAATTAACTATGGAGGCTTGCCTCCATAAGGAACTAAAGAGCCCGACATAAAATAAACCCTACTTTACTTTTCCATGTAAAGCAGGAGAAAGATCTCTACTATATTCAAAGACCCACCATGCCTTAGGAGTCCTTATTAGGTGATTAGGTCCATTGAAGTGTGATGTTTCTATATTCTGAGATAGTACATCATACCTTAATATCATACCCAATCACTTCAATAAGTACCTCCTACGATCTGCATGGTATTCACCCCACATCCAAAAATAAACACGACAATAGCCCAAAGAAGCAGGTTGGCTTAGCAAGCAACTAATGTTAAGGTCGTATATTTACAAATATAACTGCTAGAATGTTATTTATATTTTCTAACGTCTATTTTGCAGAATTTAAAAACTAATTATTTTGGAATATTAAATGTAATTTGAGCCTAGAATTGGGTTAGGATCTATGGTGTCTGGAAATCGCAAGAGCTGACCTTACTAGAAATTGCAGAATTTAATAACTAATTATTTTGGAATATTAAATGTAATTTGAGCCTAGAATTAAGTTAGGATCTATGGTGTCTAGAAATCACAAGAGCTGACCTTACTAGTGTATGGTCTCAGTGGTCCCTTGTGAAGCTGATGATCCAAGCTCTGCCCTCATAGATCAAACTTATAGTTCTATGCTAGGTTATATAAGGGCAGAGCTTGACTGTTCATTTTTCTCTTTCTTTTGGGGTGCACAAGGGTACCCGATGGCATTGGCTTATTTTAATTAAATTAGTTTGATTTATTTTGGGCGCATATTAGAAATAACCTGCTTTTCTAGGTTTCTTTCTCTGATTATATTTCTATGATGAAATGCCTGGAATGTTAGGCTTCCGAAAAAATTAAATTTTCTATCCAACCTAAATATAAACAAACTGAACACAAAAATAAACAAACTCAGAACCTCATGATAATTAAATCCCTAGACACAACTTAAATGCAACTAAAAATAATTAGCTTTTATAAAATATGGTAGCATGTTATTCATTCTCCTTGAATTGGGTGCTTCACCCATTACACATAATGGGGCATCTAACTTTTGAGGATGGCCACACTTCTTGGAGAAGTGTGCCTTCTCTTTTGATTTGGCCCATAATTACTTCTAACTTCATATCATTGTGGGAATAAATTGCATACCTATGGCCTTAAATGAATTGTGTGTCAAAGCATAAAAAATAAAATTTCTTGCATTAGTTAGGTGCATGTCATACTTAACATGATCTTAGAGTTAGGGAGTGAGTTGGGTTCTTAGGTTCTTTTTAAAATAAAATAGCCCAAACATCTTGCATAACACGAAGACTGAACTCTTGGATTTTAAAAATTATTTAGGTGGTGTTAGTTGTTAGCCCTTCCAAGTGGGTTATAAGTTTAGAAGAGTTAGGGATATGTTTATTTCATCAAGTGAGAGAAAGAGATAATAATTCTCAAAAGTTGAACTAGGTCAATCATCTGACTTATTTCAAAAGCACTTGTAGACTCAGGTTTTGAAGCATCTTTCTAGGAATAATTCTTTGACCCTAGACATTTATACAGTCTTGTGCTACTAGAATCTAAGGCCTAGATTTTTAATAAAATGATAATACAAACTCTATTAAATTCAATATCAAAATTGAAAAGCCCAAGGGTAGGTTAGTTAAAATGTTTACTAAGCATCCCGCTATCTGTAGGCATTTCCTACATAATTTTAATTGATCTCCAAAAGAACTCTTTCCCCTTTGAGAGCATTCCCTATTGAATTTCTAAATTATCAGCCTTTAAGAAAAGCTTTGAAATACATAAAAATAAAAATATATTTCTTTAATCAAGAGTATTCTTATGAAGAAATCCTTCATTCTTAAGATGCAATTAACTATAGAGGCTTGTTCTTAAAAAGAACTATGAACTTTGTAATAAAATAAACCATATTCTACTTCTTCATATAGTTTAGGAAAAAAATTTCTAGTACATCAAAAACCCATCGACCTTAGGAGTCCTTATTAAGTAATTGAATCCATTATAAGGTAATATTTTTAGCTCTCGAGATAAGATGATGCCTTTGATTATCTAAATAAAAACCCCTAAGACCTGCATGTCATTCCAAATTAAAAATTCATATAGTGCCTGAAAGTTTGTAGTGACATACATAGTAGTATTAAATTATTTTTAAATCGTTAAGTATCTTCAATAATTTTATTAATTTCTTTATACATATATACATATGAATATGTATGTGAATAACAAGTATATAGTATGGACATCTCAGGAGTATACGACTTTAAGTTGTCCTAAGAGGGTCTTAGAATACCTCACTTTCTTGGTTTAACAAAGGCATGTACTTCTATAAACTCAACATACTAATGTGTGTATTTATATATAAGGAATTCCTAAATTATCTTTCATAAAAAATTTATTCATACATCATATGTACTATGGTGTTTTAATTTGGAATCATAGGAACACCATACAAGCCTTAAGAAGAACTTATTGAAGTGATCGGGCATTACATTAAGGTATGATGAACTATCCCTGAAGATAGAAACATTACCATACAATGGGCCTAATCACCTAATAAGGACTCCTAAGGTAGATAGGTCTATGTATATACTAGAGATCTTTTCCCTACTTGACATGAATAAGTAAAGTAGGGTTTATTTTATGTCGGGTCCTTTAGGTCCCTATGAAAGTAAGCTCCCACAGTTAATTACATCTTAAAAAATGAGAATTTCTTAAAAACACCCTTGATTAAAGTAGTCAATAAGTATCTCTAAAGATTTCAAAGATAGACTATCAAAGGATTAGGTACTTGTTAGAAATCAAGTGGGAAAGTTCAAATGAAAAGACTTAATTTTAGGCTCCATAGGAAGATAAGTAGGGAGCACCCAAGATACTAGGTTTCCTTGTGGGTGCTTCGATCTACCTTAGAATGAGGCTTTAAATTTTTAAAAGAGAGAATTTACTTTCATTTAAGTTGAAATCTCATTAGAATGCTATGGCTTATAGTCCAACAATAAAAGATTGTGGAAACGCCTAAGAGGTGATGACTTATACTCGTAGCCTAAAGAAAATAAGTAGCCTCAGAACCTAAACCTGAAATACTTTCACACAAGCTAGAAGCATGACTTAAGTCTAATTGGGAAAGACAAGATATAATGGTTTACCTCCATAAGAGAGAATAGATGCGTCCTGACTCTTTTAGACTTACAACTATCAAGAGCGGCCACCAACTAACACCTCCTACACTTTAAAACTATGTCGGCCAGTCTTATGTAGATGCAAGATAGATAGGTTGTTATTTAATTAGAAAGGAAGCTAAAGTCCTAAACTCACTCCCTAAGAGACTAGATAATGTTTGGTATGCAAGCATGCCTTAGTCTAAAGTTAAAAAAATTTACAAATTTTCAATTATTTTAACACATTCATTTTGGACCAAGGCTTGGGTTAATTATGCCTATATGCATATGAAATTAATTTATGGGCTAAATCAATTAGAAGAGGTGTTCTCCACTATAATGGATGGATATCAAAGGTCAAGCATATCCCATATCGTGCAAGAGTGGACACCCTCCTTATTCAAGAATGGCACAATATGATATGCATGGTGTGATAACATACAACATTCAACTAAGGGGTTGCTAAATATTTTATTATCTTGGTTCAGAACCTAGGCTTTAAAATGAGATTATGAGTTGTACTAAAATTTAGTTATGAGTTATTTAATGAGGATAGAAAATTTAATTTTGCCTTTAAGTGCTTATTGCATCTAGCCCACAAATCAAATCATCATACTTTAAGAAACCCATGAAATGTATGCCATTTCTATTACACAAACTAAACACAATAATCAAACATTGGAATTTTATAAAAGAATAAAAGGCTAGTGCGACAGAGTACCACTGTACACCTCGAAAAAGAGAAAGAGTTGGGTAGCTGAGCTCTACCCTTATACAACATAGATTACAATTGAATTTTATAAATGAAATGAATGCAATGGTAGTCTTTGATCCTTGTTCCTTCTTTTCTTCTTTAGATCTATTTGCTCCAAGCTTCATAAGGCCTCCCAAGTTTTTTCCTTCTAGCCACTACTCATCCTAAACCCCATAGCATTAATCCTAATTCTATTGCAAAAACTACATGTTTATAAAAAAATAAAATCTAACTACACCTATAAAATAGATGTTAGTTAATCAAACATACCAGCCAAGCAATTATATTTCACATATTTGGACTTAGCACCCTACACTTGGGTAGCCAAGCCCACCAATCATAATTGGATTATGCTTAGGGGCATAAGTAGCACCTACAAGTAAGAACATTTATATTTATTTATTATTACAATGACCCCTTTAGCACAATCCCTTGCATAAAACATCATTAGGCTAGTAATGACCTAACATCTAGTCTTCACACAAAATAATCCTAACATCCAATCTAAAATATTACATCATTAAATAAAACACATCATCATAACATACACCAGATTAACTTAACATTAGAATTGGTGACTTAGCAATCTAATGTGTGTGCTAGAGCTTAGTATGGTGTGTCTTGATTAGGCTTTAGAAGTATGATTGTCTAAAGTTTTAAAATTATTTAAATTAGTCATTATGGGTGGTTTTACTTCAAATCTTTTAATAAATTGATTGATTTTAATTTACAATTTATTTTGTTTTATTTAATATCTACTTAACACTTGGTTATTATAAAGGGAAAAGAGATGTTTGAGCTCTTTATCCTAATCCTAAGTTATTTTTTAAAGGTATATTATCGTGGCTTTAGTTTCCTTAGTGAACCATTTTTCAACATTTCATCAAGCTTATGTTTAGATTAATTTTAAGGAATCTCATTCAAACTTGAAAGGCATCTTAGGAATAATGAAATTGAGTCACTATCACATGAGTAACATTCCACAACTTCTATCCATTATCAATAGGATACACACTCTTTCCTTTTTTTTTCTCCTTTGTTCTTAATATTTTATTTAATATAAGTACTTGTACATGCAATACATACTCATATTTTGCACACTTGATGATAATTAATGCATGAATATAGGAGAAAAGAAAGATTTCATTTCATAGTTAAGCATATGCAAACATGTATTAGAAATTTAAGCAAGTACATGCCATTGTTAAACCAAGAAAATGAGATTATCTAAGACCTCTTTGGGACTACTTAAAGCCTCGTGTTCTCAGGATTTCTAGACTA
The DNA here is from genome assembly GCA_021442155.1 of Cymbidium sinense. Taxonomy (NCBI): domain Eukaryota; kingdom Viridiplantae; phylum Streptophyta; class Magnoliopsida; order Asparagales; family Orchidaceae; genus Cymbidium; species Cymbidium sinense. The sequence goes on along the minus strand of CM038232.1, from coordinate 88,914,467 downwards.
TATACTTGTCTATTTAAATACATGTAAACATATCCACAAGCATAGGAATGAAAATCATGCAAAGGTTATATAAAATCAAATATTTTTTTCATGTAAAGTTTAGTGACATGAACAATAAAGTTTCATCCCAAATTCGAGCACATGCATACACATAAATGAAATTAACCAAGTACGTGCCATTGTTAAACCCATGAAGTGAGATTATCTAAGACCTCCTTGGGGCTACTTAAAGCCTCATTTTCTTAGGATGTCTAGATTATATACTTGCCAACTCAAATATATGTAAACATGCACATGAAACATAAAGATAAAACAATCCTTTATTTTCTTCAAATTATAACTAAATGAAAACTTTGTTAAGCATTTATAGCCAACATTAACTTAAACTTCACATATTTTTATCCATTATTAACTTATAGCTTTAAAAATAATTTGGTATTTATTAGTGATAATAGGCACATCATATAATAATATTTATCCAACACATACAACTTAAATGTAATCATATTCTTTTAATTCCTTTTTTTTATTGAAACATGAACGTATGAAACAAATGATATGCACATTTATAATAATTGAAAAGAAGTAATTAAATGTTGCCACATAACATACTCAATTACATTAAATCCTAAGGACAATCAAGCCAAATAAACACTCCTTAACACTAACTAAAGTTCTTATAAAATTTGATTTTGATGTTTAAGTTGTTAAAACCTAAAGAGGAGAAATGATATTTAGTATTTATCCCTTCCCATGTTAGTGATTTAACATATTTAAAGAAACAAATTAAATGGATATTATGGGTTAATTAGGTTCAAGCCATTAAAAACATCAACTTAATTACCCTTCCCAAAACTTCTATAATTTAATTAAGTACTTGATCATGAGTCTTCAATGATATGCCTTTAGGAAAATAAAATTATAATGCACCTAAAGGAGTCTAATGCAATTAGGCTCATGCTTAAGAGTTAATTAAATTATAGAATAAAAAAAATCCAAGTTAAATACTCTTATGATTTTCCCACACCCCAATAATCAAAATTTTTTTAATGACTTTATGCTATTAAACACATAAAAAAAATTAATGGATTATGTTTGAATCATGTGAATCAAATTTTTTTTATTTTTTTTATTTTTTATTAATTTTTCTTAATTATTTCTTAATTATTAACATGTTAATTAACCCTATTAAGGAAGGATGTTTGGGAAAAGAATTAGGAAAAGGGGTCCTAATTACTTCTCTTATTATTCACTATTTACATTGATTACTTAATATTAATTGTTTGATTTTTACTGATAACTAATTTTTAATAATCATTTAATTAGTTAAAAGGGTAATTAGGATTGGAATTCCAAAATATTTAAACTATATGGCAAATAATTCCAAGAAAATTATGGAAACCAGAAGATATTTCAAATAATTATCCCACAAAATTTGAAATTAATTAGCCAAGTAATTTGAACTTAATTAAGGTAATTAGCTTGAGCTTCAAACCTTAATTAAGCACTATTCATTAGGAATTAATTAGAGATTTTATTTTTATTAAATTCTCATCTATCTATCCTTTCAAAAATGGGTTTATTTGCATTTTTTATTTTCCACAATTAGTTATGATTTTTTGAAATTCTGGCCATTTAATTACATTTTTAAATGTTAATTAACCGTTTAAACCATTGGCGCCACATGGATGATGACGCGATAGTGCTTTCCACATCCGACGTGGCAGCTGACTCAGCGGTGGCGGATGCGATTTCATCTCCGCCGTCCGATCTTAGATCGGATGGTTGAGATTAATCCCATGATTTAAAAGGGATTAAATTGAAATTTCTAACGTGATTAATCATGAACATCCATTCTAATCATGCGAAATGGACGATCGGTGATCCGTCATCCCGCTAGTGCCAAAAGAGGAACACCATCCACCTTCCGTTGTTCAATTTGAGCTCATCGAAGCTCGTTCGATGGTGAAATTGACTCTAAAATGATTAGGGAATAAATCTAGGGAGATCATATAGTGGAGATCACATGAAAACATGATTCACTTTAAGAAAGACCAACACCTAGAGGCCAAGACTACAGTTGAGGGATTTTTATCTTGCGGGAGCTATAGACTGGCCGTCTGTCGATATAGGTGGCATCTTGAAGAGATGAAGCCTTGCTGAGAAGTTCTCGAGCTACCTCCCCGTCGATCGATCTGTGGACCAAATGTCCTTGCAAAGCTCACCAGAGTTTATCTTGGGATGTCTTTCGGTGGTCGAATCACTCAGGAAATGATTCAGTTTGGGTCACTGGAGTAAGGTGAAGGTGTGGAAAGAGTTAATTTGAGTTCGGTGGAGATTTAGAAAGTTTGGAGGGATAGAGCTCTCGGGTATGATCGAGAGCTGGTCTCAGTGACAGTGGAGTGCACGAGGAGCTTGGGAGAAGGAATGAGACTATGCAGAATGCTCTAGGGAAACTCTTTGCTAAGTTTGAATGGATGGGGAAGAGCATACTCTTCTTTCCAACTGAACCAAAGGCTGGGATTAGTTTAGCCTTTGGTAGCAGTCTGGCTGGGGTAGGTGGCCAGAGATTGCTGGGGACTGCTGAGGTGGTTGAGGATCAGAGGTTGAGGGAGTGAAGTGGGATGCCATGAGGTGTACACACTCCCTTAAGTGGACCAATGGTTGCCCATGGGTGAACTCAACCTCTCTTGGCCAAAGGCTGAGCCCAATAACTTTGGGTTAGGTTGGGTTAGTGGTCCTCTATCCAAAAAGAGCCAAAGTTGGCTACCATAGGGTAAGGGGGTAGAGAACTCACCTAAATGGGGATTGTTTTCCATTTTGGTGGCTTGGTTCAATGGATTTGACCTAAATCGAGTTCACCATGGGTTAGGCCCACCTGGGCAGGCCCATATTGACCCAAGGATGAGTCATGCCAAGTTTGGTTGGGTTTGGGCTTGGTTATGAGTCAAGTTGGGCTAGGTTGACCATTTTGACCAAATTAAAATAATGACTTGGGTGAGTTCAATTGGTCATTTGGATTGCATGAGTCAATTAGTTTGGTTCAATTTGGGTTAGATTTGAATTTGACTCATATGATTCAATTTGAGTCAAATCGGTCATGTTGACCAATTTGATCAAATTGGCCAAATTGGCTTGAGCAAGGGTTAGGTTTAGGTTCAATTGGTCATTTTTAATTGATTGGTGGAGTCGATTTGAATTCAATTTGACCCTTTAGGTCAAATTGGGCTAATTGGGTTGGGTTGACCAATTTGGGTTCAATTGAAGGTTGAATCATGTTTAATATTGAATTGGTGATTGGTTAAAAGCATTGGTTTCAACCAATTTGATCTAAGATTTGATTTGGTTCAATTTGACACTTTAGGTCAAATTGGGTCTATTTGGGTCAAAGGTGACCTGATTAAGTTCAATTGATTGTAGTGGAGTGTTCAATAATAACTTACAATCATCAATGAAGGGATTGGATGGCTTGATTTAATTTGATGGGGGGTTTAATTAGAATTTGGTTCAATTACCCCTTTTTGGTCACTATGGCTTAAGTGACTTGGTCAAGCCAACTTAGACCAATTGGGGTTATGGATGGTTGAGATGTGTTCAATGATAAATTTGATATTGGTTGGTGGCTTTGATTGAATTGATTTGGGTTTAATTAAGTTTTAGCTCATTTGAACCCTTTAAGTCAAATGGGCTAACTTGGGTTGATCACATTCTATTGATTCAATTGGCTTGATTGCAAGTGTTAGACTGATTTGAAATGATCCATTAAATAGTTAGAGTGATTGAGAAAATCAAATTGAATTTAGTTTGTTTGAATGGATTTGAATTGAGTTATAGGATAGTTTATAACTTCAACTTTCAAGTTGGTCATATGAATGAGCCTTGATCAATAAAACTAATTGACCACCACCAATATATAAATTAAATGAAGTTTTCGTAGTAGTATTGAAGGTGGTTTGGTTGAATTCTAGGATAGGGTTTGAGTCATCAAAACCTTTTAACGAGGTTATTGCAATGTCTCTCTATGGTTTGTAACTTCACCTTTTTAATAAGTCTTAGAATTGAATCCAAGTCACAGTTAAAGGAGGATTATTTTAAAATCCCTAGTAGTCTATAGGTTGACTTATAGGATGTTGCCTGATCTCATATATGCTTCCAATATGAGTCATCAATGAATACCATTATCTTTTAGTCATATGGACATAGACATCCATAAGATAAGAGTACACCACTTTCTTACTCTGAGTCATACTATGAAAAGGGTTAGCCAAATGACTCATAAGTCTAATCACGTTGAGTCATTATTCATGTCATCTTGATTCAATTTGTTCGATCTATTCACACATTTTGTGTGACCATTCTTCTTAAGATATCACCTTATGGATCCACTTCTCTAGAATGGTTAAACTACTTAGATGTAATAATTTAACCACTACCATGTAGTTAGTGACCATAATGTTGTATATCTACATTGGTGCTTTTATGGCCAATTTCAAGTTTTAAATTTGGTATTGCCATCTTGTTCATTCTATTGAAGTTGCATATCAAATCAAAAATTTGACCTCAACTTTGAAAAACACACAAGACCAAGGTGGTTAAGGTGAAATCTTTTACTAGCTTTATCAAAGAGGCAAAAGTAGAAATTTAGGCTGAAGATAAATCTATTAGATTGGAGGATTGACTATTAGGGACACAATCATTTTAATTTGATTAGAAATCATGCATCTAAAGGCATTCTTTAACCTTTCTAAGTATGATTGACTATAGTCATAGGAGCATACAACCTAAGTTTAAATGGACACCATTGGAATAAGATAGTGACAAAATTACCTATTTAGTCTACTGAGTAAGTTCAGAATGCTCCCTTTGAACTCGCCCAAAAGTCTACTTATTAAGAGATGGTAGTGATAGAGTTCTTCCAAATATTTTTTATGGGTAGAGTCTATCATACTTTGTGAGTCTATTAAGTGTATAACTAGGAAAAAGACTAACTTGACATCTAAAGGAGTCTCCAAGTGAACTTTGGTAATTTAGGCTAAATATGTAATCTATATGCACTTTCAAAAGATCAAATAAAATGGTTCAAGCATATCCTTTTATTTTTGAAAAAAATTCCCATGATTGAGCTACTTCTTTATAACTCTTTCACCAAAATGAGCAAAAGCTAAATGAAATATTTAATATTTTGGTTTAGAATAGTAATCAAAAGGATTTTCATATAATACACCCATAGATGCTACTTAGAGGGCTTGGTGATCTAGGCTCACCTTTTATGGATCATCTTACATATAGGATGAATTCTTAAGCCCCTATAAGTTGGGATTTGGATCCTTATTCAATGGTTTAATCACTATAAGGACTCCCTTGTTATTGAATTTATTTTAAAAAGAATCCAATGAATAAGATTGAGTTGGACCATGTGATAATCAACCTTAAGCCATTTTTATAGAGTTTATTTTATTTATACTATGGATAATATGTTATTCCAATTAATCTAAAATTTCTATAGTAGATGTTATTTATTGCAAGAAACTTAAGAAAATATCAAATCTTAAATATTATTGCAATTTAAAATTTAAAATTTTTTATATTTTAATTAGTAAAATGATTAAATGATTTTAAAAAAAATTTATATTTCTTTGAGAGATCTTAATTAGTATCAAAAATAATTTATAAATATTTGAAGCTAATTTAAGTCATAGCGTATGAGTTATAATTCTACAAAGTTAATTCTCTACTATTTAAAAATTAAAATATATAAACAATAATTTCAAAAATTCTAAAATTTAGAGAATGTTTTAGTATGATATGATTCCATTAAATTTTTTTTCATAAATTTGTTTGGATGTTTTGATCTAGCAATCTAATTTAAATCATGAAATTTGACCATTTTATATATTTTTAAACTATTTAATAATATCAAATATTTGGGAAATTTTAGAAATTTTTTTATCATAAAAAACATGTTATTATATAATTGTTTTTTTTATAAATTTCAACATGTATAAATCAGTAAGTTAAAGAGGAAATTTTGGGTGATTGTATTTTAATTTTATTTATTGATAACCAAAAACAAAAAAAAAAACTTTTTTTAGTTTTTAAAAATTTTGTAATCTTTATAAATTTTTTTATTAATTTTGTGAAATTAAGAGTAGTTCATTATAATTTTAGTCAAGAAAATCTTAATTATAACCTAGTGGACGCCATAGATACATATTGCTGCTTAAGAGCATAATTTGAAACTAGTAACACAATTTAATTTTATGTGTTTGACATGTCTAACAATTTAATCACCAAAAAGTTTTATACAAATTTAATAAAAATGACAATTAAATGAGCTAAATGTTACTTTACTTTTTTTCATTAATTGCAAAGTAACCACATGCTTTCGAATTTCAATAATATCCTTTTAATGTCATTACCTTTATAAAGCCTAATTTTAGCTTAATAATGATTATTCAGAGCAAAAATATTGGAACACCATATATGCACCCACTTTCTTAAATGCATTAATGCATTAAATTAAAAACATGCATTCACTTATTTATCATAGTAGTTATGAATCTGATTTCATCTAATTTAAATTTCAATTATTCATGGAGTTGATTATATCAATTAGCTCCATTGATACTTATATATGTGCACACTAGTTACTTGCCTAGTTATTTAAGTCATCTTAATTCGGATCACCTTACATATTATATTAGTGTTCTAATTATCTCTTGAATCATTTTGATATTTTAAATCATTAATAACATGCATATCACCCTGCTCCTCGTGTTAATTTCAAAACTTGAAATTACATCTCTTTGTCAAGTTCTTAACACTTGGTCAGTTTCCTTGACTATGCATATTTATTCATATTCATCTATTTCTCTTTATATGTAATACTCACATTCCCTCAATCATGCATACTTGATTGAGCAAATGTTATGGGCTTATCATACATATGATAATTTAATCCATTAATATTTAACTTGATCATTTGTTAGATCAAGTTTAATTTGAGTCTAATCAATACCACTTTTAGTCAATTCTTACTCAACTATGTCTTACTAGTTTGAGAAAGTCATTTTGTGATTTACTCACACATAGTGAATGAGCGCCATTGAGTTCCAAATATACAATTGTACTTAGTTCCATTGTTTCTTGCTTCTAAATATACGATTTCTATTTAGTATTACATTGCACAGTGGACATTAGGAATATTTTTCAACTTGTCCAAAACCTATCTATCTTCAAGTGCTCATACCTCGCTTGACCTCTTGAGTCTTATACCTCATAGTTTATGGTTTCAATTAACTTTACATATATCCAATGTGGTGTTGAAATTTTAGGTTAGAATATGTCTTATTAAAACAAAAAAAATTACTAATTTTAGCTAATTGATTATAGTTATAAAATTACTATTCATCTAATTATAAACTTTTTTTGGTCCATATTACCATTTAAAAAGCTTATTTAGATTACCCAATCACTCTGATTTACTATAAAGTGACATGACTCGAATAATTTGGCACGATAAATGACATAGCTTGTTAAATCATCAAGTTATATTAGGTAACTCTAGGATACATTAACTTTTCACATACTTAGATATTATAATAGTTTAGAACCCTTAAGTCACTTAGCATAGGAAGGATGTGGTTAGATCATCTTGATGTGTGAACCATTTGATGCTCAGGATAAGGTTGCTTTAAGTGTGATTAGAATTTGATTATTGCATATACTTTGTGATGTCTTGCATCACTTTATCCATTTTGTTGCATTAGGATGAAGATATTCTTTTTGTAGATGCTCGATGTATGGCCATTTCTTTTATTTTTCTTTTATAGTGGTTATGCACCAAAATATAAATGTTGTTATATTATTAATCTGTAATGTTAAGTTTTTTACTTAGTGATGCTATGTTTATGTTGTGGTGTGATGGGTCTATTTAATTTAAGATATTTTGTTTACTACATTTTTCCTTGAATTATATATATTAAATAAAGTACAAGCTATGTTTTCCAATTATGTATAAGTCAATTTGTTACTCGATGAATACACACTTTGAACTAGAAGATAGGACCAAAAACAAAAGCAAAAAAAAAAAAAAAAATTAAAACTTTTATAATTTAAAATTATTCGACTTTATTAGAAGGAACTCAAGTAGCCCTTTTTATTTTTATTTTGGGTATACATAACCAGATTTCCCAACTATATTGGTTTATTATCTATTCTCTTGTAGACATCAAGCACAAAGATTTTTTTATAACTCTATTTGATTGATGATTTCTAATTATTATTGTATTGTAATTATTTGAATTATTGATGATTTAATACTAGGCTCTTAAGATAAACTATTTTTATCAACTTTAATAAATTATTAAACAACCTTAATATTAATTAAGAAAATATTTTAAAATTAAAATTAAAGCTCTGTTTGGCCAAAAATTTTAAATTACTTTAGGCTCTCTTATATCTTCTAGAGGAGGTGTGAGTTGAAGCTAGCAAATAATTAAAACTGCCAAGCATTGGTGCACATTTATAACAAGGCCAATTCTATCATATCTTAGTGGTCTTCACTTAAGGATACATAACTAGCATTGCATATTATAATTCTTAGGATAGATCTTTAGGTATGCATGATTTTAATTATGCCTAGGCAGTCCTAGTACCCAATGTGATGGTACTTGACCCAAATATGACTGTAAGTTTAAAGTAGAGTAGTCTAACTGTGTATATCAGGCTATCCCATTTGATTTCTTCATATTTTCAATTCTCTGCTCATAGAGAAATTGCAAGTCCTACATATGTCTAAATCTTTTCCTTAAAGAACCATCTGTCCATGAAATCTTCAAATTTCCATCACTAGTTTGAGATCATAAGGCTAACTCTGGACAACACAATTCAAGATTTTTGAAAGAGTATCTAACAATTGGCTTAGTTTGACTATCTTTCGAAGCTAATTTATCTTGAACTTGATAGTTTGGGATTATGGAACCATGAAATTCAGTCTTAGGTTGCTTTTACCTTTTTCTTTTATAGTGCCTTGATGCTATAGAAAAAAATGTCACAATGCTCGAGGTAAAACACTATGGCGCCTTGAAATTGGTATCTCAACACAAATAAAATAGTGCCTCCGTGCCATTAGATAGAAACATAAGTCTCAAAACTAGAGAAGGTTGTGCTTCAGTATTGTAAACTCAGTACCACAATGCTTAGGTGCAACAAGAATAATATAAATGGATTGATTAGCACTGAGGCACTGCAAAAGTGGCACCGGGGTGCCAGTCAAAAATTCATTCAAAAGCTGATAGGCTGGAAAATGCATTTAACAGAAAATGATAAAAATTTTACTAGCACTATGACACTAAGTTAGAGCTCCATGACACTGAGTCAAAGCATCGCGACACTTCATCAATGTCTGACATGTTTTTAATTCTGATTGGTTACGAAATTAATGGTAATAAATAGTAAGAAGTGCTCTTTTAACCAACATAGTAACCATTTTAACTAGGTGACCAGTGACCAAGTGCCTCATGTAGCACGCTACAGCACTGGTCCTAAATCTCAAAAACCAAGAGGCCAGTGTCTTAGTGTTGTGGTACTTAGTCTAGTCTATAAATAGGGCCCCTAGGTTGTGAATTTTTTATTCTAAAGTATTGGTTCCTTTCTAGAGTTCTCTTTCCGTTTTCTTCTTAGCTTGCATTATACTTTAAGAAGGCAAGCATGCCGGTGAAATATGTTAGTAAGGGAAAGAAGAGGATAGCTGGCAGTGACACTAACATGAGCTTAAACAATCCAAATGGGAGCGAGTGTTGACTCCATGAGCCCCATCACATATGAGGTTGGTTTTGATGATAACAAACACATGTTCAAATACTACTAATCAAGTTAAAATCAAGTGTACAGAAAAAATTCTCCAGCTCCTAGTTCTTTAGTTATATCAAAATACTAAAGCTTTTGGACATGGACTAGGTGGAAATTTTTCTAAGAATTACTATATTAAGGCAAATGAAAAGCTTACTAAAATAAAATAAATGATTCATTCACTTTAGATTCATTATTCTAAAATTATTTATAATTTTCTGTATTACAATTATTCATTAAGTTATTAATTCTGGATAGTATAAACCAAATGCATGAAATAAGTTCCATTAAATGTGTGGTCAAGCAAGATAAATTATGTTTAACTTTATTAAATCATTTCCATTCCATTCATAATTTTTATTCATATTTTTAATTCATGAAAATTGAATTATCCTAAAATTATTTTTTCCTCCTATTCTCTCCCGTATTATTCTTTCTTCTCTCTCCTATTATCTTTTCCATCTTAACATTATTTTGGCCAAATTTTTCAATGACTTTTATGCAATAAAATATGTGAAGTTCATTAAAAACAATTTCATATTATATTCTTTCATTTTTTATATTTTAAAAATTCATTTATTTGAATATCTAAATTTTAATTATTTTGAATTATTCCTTAATTTAAATTTCTTATGTATGACATATACTTGCTAAATCAAATCTTTTTTTTATAAAATACGTTCAACATCCCAAGCATGATTAATTATGATTATTTAGAGTCAAATTAATTTATTACAAGTTATTTTAAAATGTAAATTTAAATCAACCCTCTTCTTCAAAACAATTCCTTTTTTTTAATTTGATTCATTTTAGGAAAGTTTTAGGGGACCGACCACTTTGCTTTAAATTTAATAAATTAATTTATTATTTAAACATTCAATAAGTTTATAATATAATCATCCTTGATATAATTTAATTCATGTATCAATGTGAGGATTTTCTATTTTTGGAAACTCCTCCAAATTCATTAAATTTAATTTCAATGGATTTATTTCATTCAAAATTCCCTCCTTCATATTAAAACCTCCTGGACAAAATTTCTATAGGATCCCTTCTCTCTTTAGCCAAGAATCACATAGAAAATATTCCATATTGGCTTGAAACAAATTTGTAACGGAGCCTATTGAAGATTTCTTTGGCCTATCCTTCATTCCTTTGAACTTGAAATTTAAATTGATGCTTAATCAATTTTCCTCTCATTGGATCATCCTTGGACGACCCTAGAATCCTCCCTCCTCTATTTAAGAGCCTTGCTTCAACTTGAAAAATGTTCCAAAAACCTACTATTCTCTCTTACTATCTTGCTCATCTTCTCCACCTTGGCCAATCATTGCAAAAGAAAATACTTGGAGATTTTTGGTGATTCATGTGCAAGCATTCCTTATCATTATTCTCTATCCCTTGGAAATTTAAAAAAAGAATGTGTTGAATTAAAGTCTAATAATGATGCTATATTAGATCAATCAACTCTTGTGGAGAAGTTGAAAAATGAAAAGTTATTACTTCATGCAAAATTAGATTCTTGTAGTAGATTACATTCACATGTTTCATTTTTTAGACATAAGTCATATATGCATCAAGATCATTTAAATTTAGAGCTTATGCAAATAAAAATGTTACATGTAATTTTTGTAATAAAAAGGGTCATATATATTCTGATTGTCATGCAAGAAAATCTCAATCATTTCCTAATTCAAAATTTATTTAGATGCATAAAAACAAAATAGCTACACATAAAACACATCATTCATTATATATCATTTCATTTGAAATCGGACCCAAACATGTTTGGGTTCTAAAAGTTGACCCTTGATTTTATTTTATAGGAATGCCTTAAAAGCAAAATCAAAGAAGGTATGTGGTACTTGGACAACAGATATTCAAGACGAATGACAAGTGATAAATCTAAATTTTCTACTTCAGAATCTTATGAAAAATGTTTTGTAGTTTATGGAGATATTGCTAAAGGAAAGATAATTGGAGTTGGTTTAATTTCTAAGGATTCAATTACTTTAGATAGAGTTTATTTGTTAAAGGTTTAAAGTATAATCTTATTTTCATTAGTCAATTATTTGATAAAGGATTTAATGTTGAATTTCATGCATCCGTCTATACTATTAGAAATAAGAAAATTGTTTTGCTTGTTGGTCATAAATACAAAAATATACCTTATTAATTTGAAAATGCAAATAATACAAATATAAATTTACTTTGTTTCAAAAGTTTACTTGATGCTGTTTGGTTATGGCATAAAATGTTATGTCACATTAACATGCATTCTTTAAACAAAATTGTAAAACTTGATCTTGTTGATGGCTTGCCTAATAAGAAATTTCATTATGATTATGTTTGTGATGCATGTATTCATGGAAAATAATCTAAACATTCTTTCATAAATGAAAATATTGTTTCTACTACTAGACCGTTAGAATTATTGCATAAAGATTTATTTGGTCCTAGTAGCACTGCTAGCTTAGGTGGAAAATCCTATGGATTTGCTATTATTGATGACTTCTTAAGATTTACTTGGGTTATATTTTTAATCTATAAAAATAATGCTTTTGAGTATCTAGAAAATTTGTTAAACATATTCAGTGTCATAGAAGTTTTCTTGTTAGTAAAATTCAATCTGATCATGGTTATGAATTTGAAAATAAAATTTTTGAAAATTTTTGTGATGAATTTGGTATTAAACACAATTTTTCTACTCCTAGAATCCCTCAGCAAAATGGTGTTGTTGGAAGGAAAAATAAAATTTTAATTGAATTGAGTTGAGCTATGCTTGATGATTATAAGTTGCCTAAATATTTTTAAGCAGAAGCCGTTAGCATTGCATGCTATGTTATGAATCGTGTTTACTTGAGACCTCTTTTAAATAAGACTTCTTATGAGTTGCACTTTGGTAAGAAACCAAAGATTAGTAATTTTCATATCTTAGGTTATAAATGTTTCATTTTAAATAATGGTAAAGAGTCTTTAGGAAAGCTTGATAGTAAATCTGATGATGGTATCTTTTTAGGATGTTCTTTGAATGATAAATCTTATAGAATTTATAATAAAAATGATTGTCAAAGAATCAGTACAAGTCATATTTGATAAAAATTATGTAGAACCTATTAAAGATGATGTGATTGAAGAAGAGATAGAAGATTTTAAGAAAATGAGTTTGGAAGAAAATATAGATGATTATCTACCTAAAGATTGGAAATTTATTAGGAATCATACAAAATACTTGATTATTGGAAACCCCTCTCGAGTTGTTAGAACCATAAGTTAATCTAAAGATATGATAAATCATTCGTTGTTCTTATCTGAGATTGAAATAAAATCAATAAATGAAGCTTTGGAGGATCACTATTGGATTGTAGATATGGAAGAAGAATTAAATTAGTTTGTTAGAAATGTTATGTAGGAATTAGTTCCTAGACCTCAAGATCAAAATGTTATAGGAACCAAATAGGTCATTAGGAATAAGTTAGATGACTCAGGACACATTATTAGAAATAAGGCTAGATTAGTTGCACAAGGATATACTCATATTAGAAGCTATTAGATTGCTCCTTGCCTATGTTTGTTACAAAGAATTTAAATTATTTCAAATAGATGTAAAAAGTGCATTTTTAAATGGATTTATAGATCAAGATGTCCTTGTAGAACAACTTTCTAGTTTTGAAAATGTGGAATTTTTAAATCATGTTTTAAATTGAAGAAAACATTATATGGATTGAAACAGGCTCCTAGAGCTTAGTACGATAGATTGAGTTGCTTTCTTATAGATCTTAGTTTTAGAGGAAGGGTATAGTAGATACCACCCTATTCCTTAAGAATTTAGGTGATGATTTGATTATTGTTTAGATTTATGTAGATGACATTTTATTTGGTAGTACAATTGAATCTTTATGTGTTGAGTTTTCATCTTCGATGTCTAAATAATTTGAAATAAGCATGATGGGTGAACTCAACTTTTTCTTAGGACTTCAAGTAAAACAACAAGAAAAAGGCACTTTTATTTTTCAAGTTAAGTACACAAATGACTTGATAGAGAGATTTGATATGAAAAAAACTTAAATCTAGTAAGACTCCCATGAGTCCCTCTACTAAACTTGATTTAGATGAGTCTGGGAAACCTATTGATCAAAAATTTTATAGAAGTATGATTGGTTCTCTTTTATATCTTACTACTAGTAGGCCTGATATGTTTGATATATGTTTATGTGTTCATTTTTAGGCTGCTCTGAAAGAATCTCATTTAACTGCTGTTAAACGCATCTTTCGCTATTAAATTGGCACTTCTAGATTAGGTTTGTGGTATCCTAAAAATTCACTTTTATGTGACTTGATTGGTTATTTGATGCTACTTTGTAGGATGTAAAGTAGATAGAAAAAGCACATTAGGAACATGTTAATTTCTAGGGCCATCCTTAGTATCTTGGTCATGTAGAAAATAGAACTCCGTTGCTCTTTCAATCACTAAAGCTAAGTATATAGTTGTTGGAAGCAGTGTTTCTTAGGTTCTTTCGTTAAATAAATAATTAGAAGATTTTGGAATTACACTAGATCACATTTCAATTATGTGTGACAATACTAGTGTAATTTGATGGATAAAAAATCTTATCCAACACTCTAGAACTAAACACATAGAAGTTATACATCACTTTATTTGGGATCATATGAGTAAAGGTGATGTGAATATTGATTTTATTAGCACAAATTTATAAATTGTGATTTTTTTACTAAACCATTACCTGAAGAATGATTTTGTTCCCTAAGATGCATGTTAGGCATGCTTGATCAAAGCATGTAATTTTATTAGTGTTCATGGTTAAACCTTTTTGATGTTGTCAAATGGGGGAGAAAATAGTATGTTGGTTTTTTTTCTCTTTATGATGCATAGTTTTATGGGGAGCCTTTTCATGTTTTGTACTCATGTTATATTCATGATTTATTATGCTTAAAAATGTTTATAATTTTATTTATTTACTTGGAATAAATTTTCCTTAATGCAAATTATATGTCTAAAGGTTGAAATAAGGTCATTTTGCATCTTCATCATCATTTAACACCAACATATGTTTGTCATCATCAAAAAGGAGAAGATTGTTAACTCCATGAACCCCATCTCCTATGAGATTGAAACTCATGTTCAAATGCAACTAATCAAGTCAAATTCAAGTGTGCAAGAAACATTCTTTAGCTCCTAGTTCTTCAATTATATCAAAATGCTAATGCTTTTGGACATGGACTGGGTGAAAATTTTTTTAGGAATTAATATGTTAAGGCAAATGAAAAGCTCACTAAAATAAAATAAATGATTCATTCATTTTTAGATTCATCTTTCTAAAATTATTTATATTTTTTTCTACAGTACAATTATTCATTAAGTTATTCATTTTAGATAGTATAAACTAAATGCATAAAATAAGTCCATTAAATGTGTGGTCAAGCAAGATAAATTATGTTTAAACTTTATTAAATCATTCATTCATAATTTTATTCATATTGTTAGTGCATGAAAATTGAATTATCCTAAAATTATCATTTTTCCTCGTAATCTCTCTCCTATTATTCTTTCTTTTCTCTCTTATTATCATTTTCATCTTAAAATTATTTTGGCCAAAATTTTTAATGCATTTTATGTAATAAAATGTGTGAATTTCATTAAAAATAGTTTCATATTATATTCCTTCATTTTTTATATTTAAAAATTCATTTATTTGAATTTCTAAATTTGAATTATTTTGAATTATTCTTTAAGTCAAACTTTTTTATGCATGGCATATACTTGTTAAATAAAATAAAATTTTTTATGGAATTTGTTGAACATCCAAAGCATGATTAATTATGATTAGTTAGAGCTAAACTAATTTAATAGAAGTTATTTTAAATATAAATTGAAATTAGCCCTCTTTTTCAAAACAATTTCTTTTTTTTTTAATTTGATCTATTTTAGGAAAGTTCTAGGGGGCGACCACTTTACTTTAAATTTAATAAATTTATATATTATTTAAACATTCAATATTTATATAATATAATCAGCCTTGATCTAAATTGATTCATGCATCAATGTGAGGATTTTCTATTTTTGGAAACTCCTTTGGCTGAATTCTTTAAATTGATTTTCCATGGATTTATTTTATTCAAAATTCCCTCCTTCATATTAAAACCTCTTTGGCCGAATTTTCTATAGTATCCCCTCTCTAGTTAGCCATGAATCATATAGCGAAAATTCCATATTAGCTTGAAACAAATTTGCAAAGGAGCCTATTAAAGATCTTCTTGGCTAATCCTTCATTCCTTTTAATTTAAAATTTAAATTGATGCCTAATCAATTTCCATGCAATGGATCATCTTTGGACAACCCTAGACTCCTCCCTGCTCAATTTAAGATCCTTGGTTCAACTTGAAAAATGTTCCAAAAAGCTAATATTCTCTCTTGCTCTCTTGCTCATCTTCTCCACTTTGGCAATCCTTGCAAAAGCAAATACTTGGAGATTTTTAGTGATTCAAGTAAAAGAATTCTTAATCATTCTTCTCTTTCCCTTGGACATTTATTTGTCTTGAAGATTGATTAAGAAAAGTGAAGGTTTGGAGTGTTTCCTCCCTTGGTTAAAAGGATCGTAGCATTGGTCTTGAATTTCAAAGGTGCTAAGTTCTTATACTTCTTTTATTTCTTCTTGGCTTTGAAGTTTAAAAGGTTATTTAAATTATCTTGTGTTCATTCACCTCATAACATTTAGCTCTTGTTTGTCCAAGAACAAACATAATAAGATCAATTTATTTTAGAATTAACTACTTGATAGTCCTTTGATTTTTTATTTGACCTAAAGCAAACATAAAGAGATCAATTTATTTTATGCTTAATCATTGAATGAGGTTGGGAGAAGGTGGTCTACGACAACAACTTATATATCATTTTTGTGGTGTGAGAATTCTTCACCAACACAAAGGAGCACTAGAGCAATAGAGTTTTCATCTAGAAAAAACTATTAAGTTTTGATAGTAATACTATTAATGCATATTATAATTTATAAGAAGTAGTGTATGATCATTATCTCTTATATTATAATTATTATCTTAATTTTGATAAAATTTTTAATTTTCTTATTATTAAAAATTCTAATGTTTAGTGGAAAGGCAGGGAGAAAGATTATCAATTTTCATGTCACCATCCTCACTGCTGAGGCTAAAGCTTGGCACTATTTCATTTCTGCCAAGCTACTACCCGCTAGATTTTGTAATTTAAAAGGGCTTGACTATGGATGTAGGGAGAATCACTTATAATTCTATTTATAATATGCTTAACGGTAGTACTACTATAGAGTATGAACATTCTTCTCCTTTTTATTCTTTGTGTTTTACGATGGTGTGTAATGGGAGTCTGATGAAGAAATCCTAATTCAAAGGGCTCTCTTAGCCATAAAGGATAATTAAAGGGTTTGGCTCGAAAACTAAGGTGGAAGAAAGCTCACACGCTTCTCAGTCCAGACCCAAATCCTTCAAGACCTTAAATGAGCAACTCCAAGAAATTGGAAGATAAGTCTCAAATTTAAGGAAAAGGGTTGGTGAAACCAATTAACAGCAACATGAACTGGGGAGAAAATTTGACCACCATTGGTTCAACAACAACAACAATTTTTATACATTTCTAAGTTTAACTCAACACTTGTTCACATAGTTGAAAATTGTTGCTTCCATGCGGGATCGGGTCAGGCTTCTTTTTGCGGCGCCTCATTTTACACATACATGAGTACCCGCCGAAACTGGAAGAAGAAGAAGAGGAGGATGACACTTTATGACTATTGGTTTTTTTCTTATTATTTATATTTTTATCTTTCTTCTTCTTTTTTTTATTATTTATATTTTCTCTTTCTTCTTCTCTTTATGTATTTATTTATCATAAACTTTTTTTTCAAATAAATTTTGGTGTTAACAAAATATCTTCATTTATATGTTTTGTGTTCATCTTTATTATGTGAAATGCTTCAGGATTTAAAAGTTTAATAATAAAATTTTTAGTTCAAAAAGAATAATATTGAGGGCTTAGCATCTTGGTGCTACAAAAATAGCGCCTTGACCCTTAGTTGAAAGACATAAGTTCAAAACTTGAGAGCTCAGTACCTTAATGCTACATGGATGGCACTACATTGTTGTAGATGTGACTTGGGCTTAATATCAAAAAAATTAGTTCCTCGAGGCTATAATATGGGCACCTTGGAGCTATTACTTGGGTGCATAAGGTTTAATTTTCTGAGAGCTCAACACCTCAGTGCTAGATATTAGTGTTATGGTACTATCAAATGAGTGTCTAAAATATAATTTTTTTTTGAGGAATCAGTGCCTCATCATTGAAACATCAGCGCCTTGGTACTACTGGATGCGCCCCTAAGGATCAAAATACCCGTGAGTGTAGCACCTCGGTGCTGAAATAGTAGCACCATGGTGTTGTCAGATGAGTGTTTAAACTTTGATTTTTCCATAGACTCAGTGCCTCAGCTCTAGAATATCAGTGTCATGGCATTGTTGGATGCGTGCCTAAGGTTTAAAAGTTTTTAAGGCTCAATACCTAGATGCTCGAACCTCAGCCCCTTAGTACGATTTCATCAATGCCTAAGATTCAATACTGAGAAATTTTAAAATTTTGGCAGCATAACACCTTAGCAATACTAGGTTTCACAATTTTTAGTGCAAAGCACCCTTCTCCCTTATCCTGGATCCAAGATCAATGAGGGGAAGATTTTTATTTCACACTAGAACCAAGTTAGATAGTGCAGTGGATTTCAAGATGTAGCACCTTAGCGGTGAAAAAATACTGCTATGGTGCTATTCCAAACAAGTTTCTCGATTTTGTAATCCAAGAGGGTAGTGTTGTAATGCTAGAATATAGCGCTGCAGTACAACCAACAGAACACTAACCCAAGAACCTGGCACTTCGGCGCTAGATTTTGGTGCCTTGGTGCCATGAGGCGGAGCACCAAAGACATCAACACCATGAGGTGGAGTCCCAAAGACATCATTCCCGAGGGCTCAGTGCCTCAGTGCTAGGACTTGGGGCTTTGATGCCATCAAGCAAGAAATCTACTTTTGAACTAATTTTTTGGAGAGTTCAACATTTTTTATGAACATTTGGTGGCATAACATTTTAGAATACTAGATTTTATGGTGTTTTCGTGCAAGAAGCACTCTTCTCCCTTATTCTAGATCGAAGATCAATGGAGAAAGAATTTTTATCTTGCATCAGAACCAAGTTTAATTGTGGAAGTCTTCAAACTTAAAGTTCTTGGGATTCTTACACTTAAAATATTTTTTTAACAAAATTAAATTCTTCTCCCTTACTCCAGTGTCAAGATCAATGGAGAGAGGATTTTGATTTCTCATCGGATCCAAGATTGATGGTGAAAATTTTTAAAATGCTCTTTTAGGGGGGTAGGGTGAGGAGGGGGTGTGGGGGCATGGGGAAATTGCATAAAAGAACTCTTTTAAGAATTTGTACCTCACATTAATCATAATCAACTTCAGTTTTATCTAGTGTGAGAGGAAAACGCCCTTGTACAATGGTAAAAATGTACTATGAAGAGAAGAGCGTGCTGAAGAATACTTGGATGAGACTAGGAGTGAGAAAGGGAGCAATGCAAGAGAGGAAAAGAAGAAGAAAAAAGAGTGAGTAGTCCCACCTATTTTTATAGAGAATTTTGGGTAATTGTTCCTGCTTCTTGGGCCCTTAACCTTTCCCTTACGTCCTCCTAGGCAATTATCATTGTCAGGGAAGTAGTTGGCAGGAACTATTGGTTTTATTGATTTTAAAACTAAAAGTGATTGCAATAATGCCTAGGCATTGGGATTATAACACAGTGGCATTATGTTGCTTAACTAGACAACTAATGAGATGATTTGCAATTCTACATTCTATAAGGTGACAATAGCGCTGCGGCACCCTAAGTCAGGATATTCCATTTATTTCATTTTTTTAGATGTAAATAGCACTAAACTAGAACAAACCAAACTAAAAGAGCACCAGGGGTGTTCAAAAATTAACTCAGCACGATAACTCGGCACAAACCCAAGCTGAAAAATCTAGGTTCGGGTTGACCCGAATAATTTTTGGGTCAAGTTTGGGTTGAAGAAATTAATCCATTTAATATTTTGAGTTAGGTTTAGGTTGACCCTCCAACCTAAAATTTACCCAATTTTGATCCAAAAACTTGAATTTGACTCAAAATTGATCTACGAACCCAAAATTGACCTGCTTTTTAACCCGTGAGCTCAAATTTGACTCAATTTTAACTGATCTTGACCTATAATTCATATAAATAGATCATTCAGGTCAGGTTTGGGTCAATCAGGTTGAAGGCAAGTTGAGCTCGAATTTAGGTTTTTGATTTATTTAATAAACTAGTCGGGTTCTGGTCAAAGCAATTTAGGTCGGGTCAAGTTCGGGTCAGACCTGAACCTAAATCACTGACCTAAATTGACACCCCTACCTCCAACTAGAATTATGTAAGAAAATTACCACAATGCCAATAGAAAGAAATAAGAGAGACAAACTCATAATAAAAGGGCAAACTAAAGTGTCATCCATCTCCAAAACTATTTATAGTAGCTAGTGATATGGAACTCAACCATCAAACCATCAATATCCTTTTTCTGTTGGAGACACTTCCACAGCTTTATCCCAAAGGATGACATACTCAAACTTAAAGGCTTACAGATGCCATCAATATGTCAGTTGTGTAATGAAGAGGAAGATAGCATACCACATTGTTTCATACGTTGTAGTTTCAGCACCAAAATTTGGAGAAACTTTGCAGACCTGTTAGAGGTTAACATGAACTACCAAGTAGAAACTATATACAAACTAATCAAAAGCTGGAAAATAAAAGACACTTGGAATATCAACTTTACATTGATCACTCCTATGATTATCCTACGGTTCATATGGATGGCTTGATATGATAAGAAGAATAACAACATCATCATAAAGTCAAACAACATTATAATTGGAGTTAAAGCTTATTTAATCAAAGCAATCCAAAATGGAAGAATTGAACTATCACACTTCAAGGGGAGAAGGCATTGTTCGGACATATTAGAGTCGTGTGAAGAAAACACCAATTAGATAAGGAAAATGGTCTTCTGGGAAAAACCATCTCAAGGCACTATCAAAATAAACATTGTTGGGGGTTCTAATGCTAAGAATGGAAAAGCCAGAGTCGATTGACTCTTGGGGAACATGATGGCAAGTGCTCAGTGTATTTCTCTATGCCTTTTATTATGCTCTCTCCTCCCTATGCTGAGGTAGCAACATGCCCTTATTCACACAAGATTGCAATCTTTAGGCCTCACTACAAATACTGGATTGAGTCAAATTCCATGATTCACATTCATCTACTTATGGAGAACAAGTAACATTATACACCTTCATTTATTATTACTAATTCCAAAGCCTTGAGGAACTTGCTGAAAGGATTGCATGTTTCCTTCTCTCACATCTGGAGAGAAAGTAATCGTCTTGCTGATATGTTGGCCAAGAGAGGAGCTATATCTCAATCATTCTACATCTCTAAGAATATTGACCTAGATTTAACCTTTTTTATGCATAGTGACAACATCAATTTACCTTACATTAGATTTAGATTTGTGTAACACTTCTCTTTTTTTTTTTTTAATATCTTTTTGGGATCACTAGTAACTTCAAACTGATCATTGAAAGTTTCCTTATGAAAAACAAATGCAAAACTATACTTAGTAGGTCAAATAAACATGACTAGTATAAAAAGATTTTCAAACTAAAATATTTAATCTAAGGAGATAAAAATAAAATTGGAAAAACATGATTGTACTTAGGGTATACTTAGTGAATGTGGTATTACTCAGCTCTAAAAAATCCTATCCAAAAGTGCATAGCCAAGCTAAGGTCAAGTCAATACAAAATCAATATAATTTATGCATATAAGTGAAAGTGTAAAATGCACATGATAAAAGTAACATTATATGGTATAATAATGATCAATCTAGTTTAACCATGGCTCGTTTGACCATGATACCACACAATTGAGTGCAAATTATTTTAAAATAAAACCTTTTCATGAGCAACATGTATTAAATAAAAAGTAATTTGATTCAAAATATCTTAAATTTCCAACTTAAATTTGAAAATTTATAAAAATACCAAAAATTAATAATTAATGACAATTGAAGATATTAAAATATACTAAAGAAAGTCAAAATTTAATTAGCTATTCAAAAGTTGAAAGTTAAAGATGTGAACTTGATATTTTGAAAAATGAAACTCGAGTGAATAATAAATGTCATAGTCAAATGGCAAAATATATTTTTTTAATTAAATGAATAATAAATTTTTTTAAAATATTCTATTTTAAGGTTAAATTGAGTTAACTAACTTTTCATATATCTCAATTCAAGGTGAAGAGTATTCATGAATATTTAGAAATTTATTAAATATTTTTATAATTCAAGTCTAAAAAGTAAAAATTAAAAAATACCAAATAAATTAAAATAATTTTTATAGTTGAGGATGTTCAATGCTTGACTTATAACTTTGTGAAGTTTAAATTAAATCTTAATTAATTAATTTATATGAAATATGTATCATTAAATATTAAAAATAAGAGTGTAAATATTTGGAAATACATAAATCATGTAAAGATATCCAATGCATATGAAATTTGAAACAAATTTTCATGAATATAAAATGAACTTTACAATGCAATTTATTTTCTAAAAGGTATTTGACAAATCTATAATTAATTTAAAAAATGTAATAATTATGGAATATTAAATAAAATTATAAATTATAAATAATTTTAAATTTTTTGAAAACATTCAAGTAGGTGTTTAGAATGAAAAATCATACAAACATGACGTCATTGATGCATAAATTTTGATTTCCCTTAGAAATTCTAAAATAGAAATTTTGTTCATATTAGAAACAAGAAATTGAGTTTAATGACATTTGACATAAAATAAAATATTTAAATCATACCACAATTTTTAATGGCATTTGGTGGTATTTTCCTTTATCAAAATAATTAAAATAAATTATATTTTACTAATAACAAAAAATAACTCAGATAAATTTAAATAACTTTGAGTATGCTTAAAACATAAAATAAAGTTTGTAGGATGCACGCATGGCTATGAGCCCACCTAAGGAGGGTTGCTTAGAAATTTGACAAGTACCATTTTACTTTGAAAATACAAAATATATGTAAATAACCAGAGAAACTTTTGCTTAGAAATTTGACAAGTACCATTTTACTTTAGCAAGACCACCTAAATCCCAAGCTCTACTTAGACAGTTTATATCTTTTTGACAAAGTTCTATTTAGCTTCCAAAATCACCAAGTTTAACATACTTATATTATTATGCATGCAATTTTTTATAATTTTTTTAATGCAGTGAAAAAAATGCTCAAATTTATCAAGCCTCTTTTTTTTTTAAGAAAGCAAGTTATCATAAGTTAAACAAAAAAACTTCTAAAATTAATCATAAACATTAACAAAGATAATAAAGCAAGCAATTAGATTTTGATTTGCCCTAATGGCTAGGTTACTTTTAGGGTGAAGCATGCCTTGCTAAGGTGTTCTCTCAATCAAAAAATAACTAAATTATATAATGAAGCTTACTAATTGGAATTTTGTGCTATCATCATGAACATGCAAGCAATATATATCTTTTAAAGCTACTAATATGTATTTACACTATCATATAAAAGAAAATTAATTAACCTTACAAGTTTGAAGACAAGTCTACCACTTGAGATGCTCCCTTTGTTGAAGCAAACTTTTGACCGAATTTGCTCTTTTGAGGCTTTGCTCTGATACCAAATTTCATGGAGGTGGGTGTTCTTTCTTTTGGTGAGATTGAGAGAACTTGGGTATTGGATGTGAGGAAAGAAAGATATGTTGGATAACTAGTGCTCCCACCAAAGATTGCTAAGGTTTGGCCACCAATCTCTCAAACCATAAGAACAACTCAAATAATTTGTAATTTTCAAAAGCTCTCCTTTCATTCCAGCAAATGGGGCTATTTGTAGCCATTACAAACATCTTTCTAAAGAAAAGAATTCAAAACATCGAGAGAAAGGTGGGTGGCCACATTAATGTGAAACATTAAGTTTCCTTATTATTTTATGCCATCCACCCATTTCACATGCTATTATTTTATGTGGATTCAACCACCATCACATGCCATGCTTTGAATTTTTAAATTCAAAATTTCAAACCTAGAGTTTCTAGAAGAAAATTTAAAATTATATAAATAAAAAAATTGAAATAATAAAATGGGCCTTAGCAGGCTAATGGGGTAAGCTTTCTTCTTTCTTAAATTTTCTTGGGCTTTAGCTTGAGATTTTCTAAATAGACCTTGAGCTCTAATTTCTGGATCCACATGATGTCATACATCACAAACACACCTTAGTACTTCTATTAGCTAATCAAGGCTACTAGAACAAAAGGAATCCCCCAATGATTATAAGGGCCAAAGTGAGTATTCCTTAGTTTATTAAAAGTGTTTAAAGGCTTTAATTAAGAGAAGTTAGGAATTGTACTATATTTTTTAGTTTAAGTTTGCTAATTTAATTAGGTAGAAAATCTAATTTTATCTTAAGAGCCTACCATATAAATCGGGCTTCTACAACAACATCACACTAATCATAGAAAGAAACTTACAAAAAGTATGCTAGTCTAATGTACACCCAAAATAAACACACCAAGTAAAGAAAATTAATTAAAATAAAGGTTGATGTGGTCATGTTCCACTATAAACCTTAGAAGAAAGAAAAATGTGCAACCAAATTCCACCCTTATACACCTTGGCCTAGAACTAGAAAGTTTTGATCTATGTGAGTCTTCATTTCATTTTTTCTTCATATTATTTCTTTCTTCAAGGACTTCCTTAGGCGTCACAGGGGATCACCATATTGTGTAGTATACTCTTGCTTCTCCTAAATCTTATAGATCCTAATCTAATTCTAGTATCAAATTAAATTTAAAATTTTAGAATACAAATTCTATGTAAACTTACAAAACAAATATTATCAAAACACACAAATACACAAGTAATTTATATTTTAAATATTCAAGCTTAGCACTAGCAAGTATCAAGCCCACCTGTCGTGATAAGCTATGCTTAGAGACTTAAGCAAATGACGCCTACAAGTAAAAAGATGTTAATTTTAATTTTTATTATGAAAATCATGTTATTAAGTAAAACCCCCTATAGAAGACATTTGTAGTCAAGTAAATAGCGCCCTATCATGTAGTCTATGTGCAAATAATCTTAACATCCAGTCTAAAATAGTATGCTAAAAATAAAAAAAATAATATATTACAAATAAAGTATATGCCTAGCCTAAATCTAGGTCTAATGGCCTAGTAGTCTAGTGTGTGTAAAAGGGCTAGTGTGGTAAGGCTATACTAGGCTTTCAAGGTTTAAGTTTTGATTCGGGTTTTTAATTTAGTTTACCATTACGTGATTTTAATTTGATTGTTTAGATAATTTTGAAATGTATTTAAGTGTTATTTGATTTAGGTTAAGACTAATTTTAAGGTTTTAAAGATTGAAGAAGAATATGGGCCATACTTGAGGCAAGACTTAATTTCATCAACACCCTAATCTTAATGAGTAAGCACTTCATCAAAAGGTGATGGTTTAACCTAAGAATCTAAATTAGATTTTTATTTTGTTTTGTATTCTAAATATGTACATCCCAATAATTTTGCATATAAATGAACATGCTTGGAGATTCGTGGTAAATCTCCTTCGGGCCAACAGCCCTTCGATTTTAGGTTTATTGATTATATACCTAATGACTACACATTATAGCGAAATTAATTTTAAACTTTAATAATAATTTTAGATTAGATACATTACCTGTGTTGATGTGAATTAATTATGGTTTAATTGACTTTGTTTGAATAGATTGAATTAAATTAGTTTAATTAAGATTTAATTAATTTTAAATTTTAAAAGTTGATTTAACCTAACATTCAATCCATCCAAAGTTTAAATTATCTTCATTTTAATTTTGGCTTGGTTAATTTAATTAATTAATCAACTTTATTTAACAATCAATTTGTTTTAATTAGTTTGATTAAGAGTTTACTTTAATTAAAAGTTTAATTAATTTTTTTTAAATTTGATAAGATTGATTTAATTGAATGATTAATTAAGATTCAATGATTAATTATGATTTAATTAGGTCAACTTGTTTATGTATTAACTCGTAAGACTTGATAAATGATTATTTAAGTGTTCATGATTTACTTTATTAATCAATTTATATAATTAAAATTGGATTAATTAAGTTAGGTTATTGATTTGATTAGAGTTCAATTAGTGATTATTTAAGTTAACATGATCAAATGATTAGCTTGATTATCAAGTAACTAACTTAATTAAAAGTTAATTATAGATCAATTAAATTAATCATGTTTGATTTATTTTAATGATTTATTCAATTAATATTGAATTTATGATTAATTAAGTTTTAACCTAGTTAAATGACTAGCTTAATCAAATAATTAAAGTTTAATTTAATAATTAATTAAATTTACTTTAATTAACTCAATTTAGTCATTAAATTTAATTAAATATTAATTTAAGTGATAGATTTAATTAAAGGTTAACTATTGATTAATTAATTCAAATATATATAATTTAATTAAATATTAACTATAATCTTAATCACAGTTAATTAAGACCAGATTAGTGATTTATTACACATCAAGGTGATTTAAGATGATTAATTAAATTTAATTAAAATAATAATAATGTTTGATTTGGTTCCATGTTGATTAAGTTCTAATTAATGATTATTTATATTTATTAGAGTTAATTTGTTTAAGTTGCTAATTAAGTTAAGTTTGTTTAGTTTAATTCAAGATTTGGCTAGGGATTACCTAAGATTACTTTATCAATAATTTTTGGCTAAATATTCAATTTCTTCAAAATTTATTAAACTTTCTTTCTATTTTATTTAATGAGATCAATTAACTTAGTTTAATAAAGGTTTGGGTTCCATAATTTTGTGTTTTAATAAAGTTTAAAGGGTTTAATTATTTAATATAAGCAATTTTCTATCGATGAAAATTTTAAAAGTTAATTAATGTTATTCTTGTAAATTTTGTAATTTTGAAATTAATTATTTGGTTAAAAATCAATAACTTTTAATTGAATAACCAAAATGTCTTGGAAAGTTTATGGGAAGTGAACCTTAATGTATTAAGCCTATTATAAAAATTCCAAATTAGGTAAGTAGGCATTTTAGAAGCAATCAAGAGATTAACATTTTTAATAAAGTTAGATTATTTTTAAAATATTCAACAAACTTTAAAGTTTTTATAATTTTAATGGATTTCACTCTAAATGTCAAACTTAGAGTGGGGGTCATTTATAATTTTTGGTTTAGTGGTTAATTTGTTAAGAATTTTTGAAGTTAGCCCCAATAAATTCATTTAATTTGAATTTTAATAATTTTTTTATTAAACCCTTATTACATTGTTTTAAGATTTAATCAAGTCTAGAGAGTCCATTTAGTTTTTCTATGATCTCTATTGCTAGTAAATATATTTTGGATAAGTTTGTTGTGTTTATGTGATTTTTATAATTTTTATATTAATTAATTCATCTAAATTAACCTAATATGTCTTAAAAATCATAATTATTGGTCTAAGGTTCTAATTAAGTTGGAAAATTTTATAGTAAGTAGAGGTTTACATTAAGTTTATATCTTAAATTTTCAACTTAATTTGATTTGTATTTTGGGATAAATTTAAAAATTGTAATTTTTAATAAAATTTAAATTAACCCCAAAATATTTTGTAACATTTTGGAATTTTTATATCATTAGACTCCTATCTGAAAAATAAAACTTGAAAGAGTTTATTTGTATTTTCTGGATCATTAGTTGATTTCATATGAATTTTTAAAGTTCAGGTTAATTAAACCCATCAATTAATATATAACTAAACCCTATTTTGATGATTTTGAGATTTTAAGTGATACAGAGAGCTTAATTAATTTTCTAGGATCTTTGATGTTTATTAAAGTGATTTGGAACATTTGAATTTGTTTTCATAATTTTCTTTAGCTTTTCATTAATTACTTAGTTAAAATCAGCCCAAACAATTTAAAAAAAAATAATATCTTTTAATCCACTAGCTATTTGACTTGAAATGTTTATGGTAGATATATCTTAGCATTAATTTAAATCCCTAAAATTTTTGGCTTAATTGGATTATTATTTTTGTATTAATTAAGAAAATATAATATTTAATTAAACCTAAATTATATTCAAAATACCTAGCAAAATTTAGAGATTTTAAGTTAATTGGATTCCTCTTAAAGAGATAAATTCATGGAGTATTTGTTTATAATTTTTAGTTGAGTATTTTAATTTCTATATTTCAAGCATTTTTCAAAGTTTTTAAAATCCAAAAATCCCTAATCTTTTACTTAACCCAATCTGCAATGAACTAGGCACCTCTTTCCAAGTTTTAGTGCCTAATTGGGCCATGTAGAAGCCACATGGATTGGCAGCAAAAATATAGAATTTTTGTTTGGTTAAATTAAAGATTGGATGGCTGAGATTAATCTCATGACTTAATACATTAAACTCCAATATCTAGCTTGATTTGATTCTAGCTAATGATGGTGAGAGATGATCTTCGCCAATGATGGTGAGAGATGACTCTAGCAAAAAGCTAGTACAAAATTATAGTGACTCTCATTGTAATTTTATGATCTGTTAATTAGGAAGCTTTGTAAATGAAAATGCAGTGGTTTATATAGATTTTTTCTATAATTGAGTGATTTTTCTTCATAAAGCATCAAGGTCCTAAGACTAGCTATGGTTGAAATTCAATATGCCACTTAAGCCCATGTTAAGTGATTTTCACATTTTGAAAAGCTTCTTAATGTTGAGACAAAGCATTTGGGTGAAGTTTGCCCTCTTACCTTCATGTAGATCATCTTGTAGTACATCAACCACTGTACTTCATAGGAGCTTGGTCAAATTTAAGGTTAGACTGGTCAAGAAAGTGGGGTAGACTCAATTTGGTTGCTTAGGATGAAGAGAAGGTGTGTGAAAGATCAAAAGTTATGGATGAGGTTTGGGTGTTTGATTTTATATATAACTGACCCCTCGATTAAAGGAGCTCAGTGGTCGTTGGCCATGGAGAATTGGAGCTTGGAATTGCCTATGGAGGTGGTTAAGTGATTGAAAATCATCTTAATGACCACCAAGTGGGAAGATGAAGGTGGGATGCAAGGGGATTGATGGTTTGGCTTTTTTTTTTTTTTTTGCATCTTCTTCTTTATCTCCTCACACTTCTTTTCCTTTGGCTACATCCCTTCCTCATTTGGACTGAGATGCTATATGATTCATTTAAGATTTAAAGTCCCTTGGGTTGGCATGAATTTGTTTGGGTAAAACTTAGGTTAAAATATTTTAGCTCAAATTGAATTTGGCAGAGCCAATCATCCTCCATTGATGTCTTTGGGTTGATGTTAGCCTAAAGTCATTCTCAATTGGTCACTTGAAACCTTTGAGATCAATTAATTTAAGTTAAGTCCATGTTGCCTCAATTTAGCCTAAATTGGTTTAATTGGGTCAAGTGGCCCAATTGGACAATTTAACCTGTATTTAGGCTCCAATAGTGTTTACTGGATTATTTAAAGCATTTAAGACTGATTGGTTACAATTGATTTGAATTCAATTTTGGATTTAAACAAAGTTGACCGAATCTAGTTAAATTTGGGTTCACTTTGGTTCATGGACCAAATTGGTCAAATTGGACTTAAGGAAGAGTTGTATTAAGTCCAATTATGTATTCATAATGATTTGAAGTGTTCAAATTGATTTGATTTCAGTTTAATTTAAATTTTTCTTGATAAGATTTATTTAGGCCTATTGGGTTATGCAACCCAATTAGCCAATCTAAGCCTCAATTGAATTCAACTTTGTAAAAAATAAAAAATAAAAAACAAATAAAAATAATAACAAAAAAAGAATTCAATTTTGTGTTTTTAAGTTACTATAAGGATTTTGAGCCCCTAGAATAGCTCATTTGATTTAATTTAATTTTCTTAAATTTGGTTTTGACTTGGTGGGGCCACATAGGCCAACATAAGTCAAATGATATAATTAGCCACTTTGAACCCCAATTGGATTCAATTTTATATTTAAATTAGTCTGAATAATAATCCTAAGTTTTTAAATTGATTCAATTTGATTTGGATTTGACTTAATTTAATCTAATTTAAGTTTGGGTTAAATTAAGCTTAAGTGGGTTAATCAAGTTAATCAATGTAATTAACTCATTTAAGAGTTGATTGAATTTACATTTTGGTTCAAGTGTGTTTCATTTAAAGTTTGGTTCAGTTTTGTTGAATTTGGAAGTGACTAGACTTACTTACCTAATTGGGCTAGGTCAGATCTTGGTGGGGCTTACAAGCTTAGTTTGGGCCTAATATTGGAATTGATTTCAATTTAGTTTTAAATTTGGATTTTGAATTTCATTTCATTTGATTATAAGTTCTACTTATTTAGATTTGGATTAATTTTATACCTAATCACTTAGTGAAGTGTCTTAAGTGTATAATTGAAGAGGTTTTTTTATTTAGGATTATGAATCTTAATTATCAAGATTAGGAGGAATATTAACCTTATAATAAATGGGACCAACAGATCTTAAGATTTGAGATGTTCATGAAGAAGCTGATGTTATGTAAAAAAAGAAGCAAGTAAGATTAAGCAAGTTGTAAAACATGTACTTGGAGAATCAAAAGGAAAAGCTATTATTAATAAAAATAGTTGGCGGTGGATTCAAAATGTGCAAGAAAAGCTAAAAATATTAAATTTTATTATAAATATAGGTTTATATGTAAAAGCTCCGAGAATTAGAAAAAAGTGGGTCATAGGGATTCTAAGAAAGTAATTTGTAATGCAAAGAATTAAAAATTTAGTGATTTATATAATAGATAAGATACTACAGAGGCTAAAAAAGGTATGTACAAGTTAGCAAAGCAAAGAGATAAGAAAAGAAAAGATTTAGTTAAAGTGAAATGCATTAACTACGAAAATTATAAAGTGCTTTTCATATAAAGAGGATGTTCAGCATAGGTGGATGATATATTTTAATAGTCTTTCTAATGAAGGTTGTGATAATATGATTGACATTAGTAAACCCTAAATAAAAATAAATATTTTCTTTATTGTTGTATTAATAAGACTAAGATTGTAGAGGCCTTAAAGAAAATTAAGTGTGGAAAAAGTAGTATGATTAGCTTTACGCCCATATATTTTTGCTTTAGTTGTGGATGTTCTTACTAGACATATACAATAGGATGTACTTTGGAGTATGCTTTTTGCTGATGATACTCTTCTTGTTGATAAGACTAGAGAGGTAGTTCTAGAAAAACTTGAGTTATGGAAGTCAATCTTATAGTTTAAAGTCTTTCATTTGAGTAGATCTATAATCAGATAAATTGAGTGTAATTTTAATTATAGAACATCTAGTGGTGAAGTTGTGATAATGTGTGATCAAGTCATTAAAAAGAGTGAACATTTTAGATAACTCTAGTCTATTTTTTAAGTGATGGTGATATAGATGGAGATGTTATTAGTAGAATTCAAGTTGGATGGTTGAATTGGAGGAATGCATTGGGCCTGTTGTGTGATAGGAAAGTTCCACTTATACATAAGTAAAATTTTAATATGATGGCAGTGAGACTTGCAATGTGTTTTGGAGTAAAATAATGGACATTAAAAGAGAAATATAAATTAGTTTAAATTTTGTATATATGAGAATGTTCAAGTGGATGACCGACTTTACACTTAGAGAGAAAATGAGAAATAAATATATACATGATAGGGTTGGGGTAGCTCAAGTGGTAGATAAGATTAATGAGAATCATCTTAAATGGTTTTGCCACATAAAAGGTAGCCCATCTTATGCCTTAGTTAGAAGAGTAGATGTATTATATTTGGTCTATGTTAAGAAAATGAAAAGGTAGAACTAAAAAACCTTAGTTAGGAAGTAAAAAAAATGACCTTAATTTATTAGGATTAAATGAAAATATATAATTGGACACATTGGAAAAAAAGAATTCATGTAGTGGGATAAAGGCTTATTATTGTTTTGTTGTTGTTGTTGTTGTTGTTGTTGTTGTTGTTGTTGTTGTTGTTGTTGTTGTTGTCGTTGTTCTTGTTATTGTTATTATTATTATTACTATAATGGGATCCTCTTATGGGCTTGACTAAGTCTATCAAGATCCTTTAATCATTTAATGATGTTTTTCCTAAGTTAGTCTAGGTTAAATGCTAAGGTAAGGTTGCTAGTAAGACTAAACAAAATAATAAAATTTAAAATTAAATTGATGATGAGAAATTGCTTAAAACAACTACATGAATAAATAAATGTTAGACAAAAGGCATTAATCCAATTATGCTAAAATGACTAAGGTTGAGAGTGTTAAGCTCAATCTTAATTTGGAAGGTGATTTAGATCAGTATGTCCTAAGCATTATAAAATATACAACATTGCCAATTTTGGTGCCAATAAAGATCTCCTAATAACAATGATATATTACCAAAATGTGCTTTAGATGTTGGAGAAAAAATAATAATATTAATGCTAAAAGATTTATATTTTCTTCATTATACTTAACTAACATGTTCATAATTAGGAATCCTCTAGTTTGCAAAATATCCAACAATATTAATAATTTGACTTCTCTATTGAAAATTCATAGAAGACATCGATGACTAATAGATCACTCAACCATATAAACAAGATTCATTAAAGCCATTGTCTTAACTACTTGCTTAATGAAGAAACTTGAATTTTTCAATCTTTGTGAGGTTGAAGTTCATTCTACATGCAAGATGATCTCTATAACAAATAGGGATTGTTGTATATTTATTCCAAGTCATCACATGAAATAAATAGTTTTTATAGTTTTATTGGACTAGATAACCTCTAGATTAAAGAATAAATCAAAAGATTGATTATTCCACTTTACACTATCAGTAGGAGATAACTCTGAAAAGGCATTGCTTGGTTATTATGTAATCTCAAAGGTGGTTGAAAAGAGGATTTTTTTAAACCCTCAAATCTTATTCAAAACTAAATAAAGTTTTTTAAATTGATCTCTACTATTTAGTGCTTAGAGAGTTGCACATCAAAAAATTAAATTCAATTTATCATATTGATCTGCCATTAATAGCATTATAAAAGAAACTTTATTTAATCATTTCTAATCTTCAAACCTTTGGGTGAAGACATAGAATCTCTTCGAACTCAATCTTAAACCAAATAAGGCTTGTTATAAATTTACTCTTTATGGTTTCCATTTGAACTTAAAACAAGTTTAACCTTTAAAACTTCGATGAAAATAACTAACTAGAAAATAATAAAAGAGATTTTCTAGATAAGCATGTTTCAATCATACTAGAGTAGACCTCTTATAGATGGTTGAATCTATGATGTAAATGGTTGCACGTACATCTAAGTTTCTAGATCTTATTGATTAAAGAGAGAGAAGCATCTACATAAATTTTGTTAGTCATATCTCTATAAATAGAGCTTAAGATGAGCTTCTAGTTTGATACATGTTGTCAATCCCTTAATTAGGCCACAAAATAATATTTAAAACTGAAAATTAGTTACTTCATCGCTTAAATAGAAAAATAAAAACTTTGAGATTAGGTTAAATTATAAGGTAAAGAGTGAAAAATATCCATGTAATCAGCAGCTTTTCTACAAAAGCTAATTATAGAGATGAAATTAATTAGAAGATCACTAGTAATATGTTAGTTTAATAAATCAAGATCAAATCAAATAAATACTTAACTATATTTGAAGTTAATGCTTTCAACCTTAGAACAAACCTCAAATATAACAAATAACTATGTATTCTCATAACTTAAGTCATTAAGCTCCACTCTTCTCTTTGTATAGGAGTGTACATAAAAATAAAGGTAATCAAATTGTATCCTATTCTAATATTCAAGTGGATACATAAGATTACAATACAATAGTGGATGATTCTTGATGTCATATCCAAGATGTTTATAAAATCAAAGTAGATCATCAAGGATAACTCTACATTATTAAACTTATAAGTTATTAAAGATTTCTTTATTTTATATGCAAGAGCATAAAATAGAACTTAGAAAATCAAACCATTATCATCTACAAATTCAAAAGCACTCATCAATTCAAAAATAAGAAATGACATTCAATCTCATGTTTAAGCTTATATATAAGATCAAAATTAATCTATAAATATTAAGATTAACTAGGACATTCATAATTATTTGCTCAAGAGTGTGCACAGAATAAAAGAGAAAAGTTGCTAAAATCTGAAAAGATTGAATCATCTCCCAACTTTATTTTAAATAAGAACATATAATTGAGATATAATTATAAAGCTCATGTTAAGTGGAAGACTCAACTTTATATTCATGAGCATACATAAAATCAAGGAATTAATCTTATTACACGTTGTAAAAGAATTAGAAGGTTCCCAAATTTATGTCCAACATGTATAGAGAACCCAGTAAGTGGATCACCAAAGGTGTAAGAAAACCAGACCAATTCTCAACCTTACATTCAAAAGCAAATGTAAATTCAAGAAATAGCTTTAAAAACGAAAATAGACTAAATACTTCTTGACTTAACATTCAAGAACTTATGTAAAATCAAGAAGTTTGTGAAAGAAAACTAGAGGACTTCTTAGACCTATTCCCAAGAGTGTATATATAACTTTAAATGATCTTACTATAAAAAGTGAGATCATAACATTATTAACTCAAGAATATGCTAATTTGGTTTCTTGTTATAAAATATTCTGTAAAAATTGATTAAAATAAGATAAAATTTGTGGGTTTCAATAGCATCAAACCAACCCTAAAAGTAAATTAAAAACTAAAACTAGATGATTTAAGACTTCATAATTAAAATTAAACTTAATCTCTATCATTAAAGGTAATTAAGATAATTTTACCTAAAAGGTAATGTGATATCCACAAGGGATATTGATAATCAAAATGAAAGCTTATTTCATTGAAAATGGTATAATTAGTTTTTTAATATTTTATAATAAGAAAACTCATATTAAATATGAAGAACTTTATCACAAAAAAGTGAACATAAATAACTTTTAAAGATTCAAAAAGTAATTTTAGAGTAAGAGAACCCCATTAGAGAGCGGATGTATTTAGCTTTTAACAATAAAAATAAAAAGAACCAACCTTTATCCACAATGAAGGGTCGGCTACCTGAATCCTTTTTCTCTAATGTGTCCTATTAAATGTCATATTTTCATTTAATCCTAATAAATAAAGGAAATCTTTTATACTTCCTAAACAAGTCCTTTAAGTTCTACCTATATCTTTTCTAACACAAGACAAATTTAATACAACAACTCTCATAATTGGATCATCAAGCTGCTAATATTTTATGTGACCAAACTATTTGGGGCAGCTTTTTTTAATCAAATTTTCTACTAGAGCTACATCAACCTTCTTATGTATATATTCATTTCACATTTTGTCTCTAAGTGTAAAGTAACTCATCCACCTGAGCATCCTTATTTCTACAACACTTAAGTTAATTTTATGCTTCTCTTTCATTAGCCAATATTTTATGCATAAAGCATTGCAATCTCACCACCATCTCATAAAATTTTCTCTTAAGTATAAGCAAGATTTTTCTAATAAATAATAGGCTTGATGCATTCCTCCACTTCAATCATCCAACTTGAACTCTACTAATGACATCCCAATCTATTTCACTATTACTTTAAATAATAAACCCAAGATATTTAAAACATTAATTTTTTAATGACTTGATCGTCCATTATTAGAACCTCATCGTAGATCTACTTCTACTAAAATTACACTCATTGTATTTAGTTTTAGTTCTACTCAAATTAAAGCATTTAAATTCTAAGGTAGGGTTCTATAATTCAACTTTTTCTTGAATTCCCACTGTAGTCTTACTAGTAAGAAGAATATCATCAGTAGAAAGCATACACTAGGGTACATCCTCCTATAAATTCCTATTAAGAACTTCCATAAATAAGGCAAAAAGATATGGGCATAAAACCAATCCTTAATGTAATCTAACTGAAATAGAAAAATGATTAGTCATTCTTCCTCATGTTCAAACATATATATGAAATAACTCTAGTATGCATAACCTTAAAGACTTAAATATACACAATATTATTCAAGAACTCTCTAAAGCGCTTCTCTTAGAACTTTATCATATGCTTTCTCTACATCAAGAAATATCATATGCATATTTTTCTTACTCTCTGTTTACTTCTTCATCAAACATCTTAACAAATGCATAACATCCATAAAAGATGTATCGACAAGATTCTAAAATAGTTTTGGGAAACTTTTGTATCATATCGTAACATATGCTCAATTACTCTCTCCCATTATTTCAATGTATGACAAATTAATTTAATTCCTCTATAATTTACATGCTCTAGTGCATCACATTTATTCTTAATAATAAGAGCCAATAATTTTTTTTTCTACTAATCTGGCATCTTTTTAGTCTTTAAAGTAATATTAAAAGGTTTAGTAAGCGAAGAAATTTGTTGATCTCTTATGCATTTTCACACTTCCATTGGAATATTATAAAGTGCCACTGCTTTTCCACTTTTCATTTTCTTTAAAGCCTCTTCAACTTTGGTTTATTAATATGATGGTGAAAATAAAAAAAAACTCTATTTTCTTTTAGGGTACTATGGTCACTAATCTCAATCATATTTTCATAACCTTTCTTAGAAAATTTATAAAATTATCACATCCACTTATGTTGAATATCCTTTTCTAAAAAAAAGAACTTTTTGATCTTAATCTATAATGCACTTCACTTAAACTAAAATTTTACTTTTTGTATCTTTTTTGCTTGGCTAACTCATGCGTACTTATTTCACCATATTTAATATTCAATTTATTATATAAATCACAAAATACTAAATTTTTTGAATCACAAATTGCTTTCTTAGATTCCCTATAGGCCATTCTACATCAATCCTAATCCTCTAAGAATTTACATCTAAACGAATTTTTATATAAAATATTTTATTTTTAATTTTTCTTATTCATTTTGACTCTGCCAATAATTGTATCATTGTTTATTTGATTAGAAGTTGCTTCATTTTTTTGGCAAAAAAAAGCACGTAAGATCCTGAATGATGTTTATGAAGGCTTTCGTAGGGCTTATCAGACTAGTCCCAAAATAAAATTTTAAAGTATAAGACTTAGTTTTTTTTGGTTGATTACGACTATGTCTATAATAACTTCACAGAGAAATGTCTTTAATGCCAATTTTTTATAATCTTATTCCACAAATCTCTAAAGTTCCTATACCGAATAATATTTTTACTTAGATTCTCTTTTGTAAAAGTAGCGTAAATACAATTTAGTCATAACAGAATATTTCTAAATTTGGGTACAAGTCTTCCCGTTGATAGAAGTAAGGCTAGCAATATATTCTAGTTTTCTATTTATTTTGTGATCACACTATCTTCAAATCTGGCATAGTTGTTGTAGAAAGAGAAGTTACCAGGTTTGTTGTCGAAAGAGAAGTTAAGTTTAGGATCGAATTACAATTAGGAACATTCGCTATATATTGATCTTTTTATGGAATGACTCCTAAAAAATTATAGGAATTAAAATGCTAGCAGTAAAAATTAATGGAAGAAGGATTTATCATAACTAATTCTTTATGGAGTGCATTTGTACTCTTTGTTAAGAAAAAAAGGACTTTTTAGAGTGTATATTGATTATAAAGAAGTGAATAAAGTGATAATTAAGAACAAGTATGTGTTCTCAATGATTGATGATTTACTTGATCAATTAGAGGTTGTTGTTGTATTCTTGAGAATAGTTTGAGATTTGGATATAACAAAATTCAAGGTTAAGAAAATATATTTATTTAAGATATCATTTGGATTTATATATGGTCATTACGAATTCATATTGATTCCATTGGTTTGATTATATTTATATATGATATTTTGATTTATTCTAAAACCAATAAAAATCATGCTTACATTTAAAAATAGTTTTGGATATATTAAGGAAAAAATTAATTATATGCAATATTTTGAAAATGAGAATTATAGTTAAAAACTACTATTTTTCTTAAGAGCATCATAAGTGATGGAGTTTTAGTTAGTCCTCAGATGGTGAAAACAACTTTGGAATGGCATACACTAATAATGTTATAAAACTTTATATTTTTTTGGATTAGCTAGTTAGTACAAAAGGTTTGTCAAAGAATTTTTACAGATAGCTATGCCATCATCCAAGTTAATATGAAAGGATATTTAGTTTGAATGGATAAATACAACAAAAAACAACAACAACAATAACAAGTCTTTATCCCACTACATGGGGTTGGTTGCATGAATCCTTTTTCTCCATTGTGTATTATTAAGTGTCAAATTTTTTTTTTATTCTTCCTAACTAAATCTTTTTAGGTCTACCTCTATTTTTCTTAACATATTTTGAATTTAATACATCAACTTTTCTAATTGGGTAATTGGGCAACTGACGTTTTATGTGACCAAATCATTTAAGGAAACTCTCTCTAATCTTATTTGCCACTTGGGCTACTCTAACATTTTCATGTATATATTCATTCTTCCACAAGTGCTGACTATTCCATAAAAGACAGGATGTTAAGTTTATATTGATGCGCCATTGAAAGGAGTGAGATGTGTCTTAGTGCATAATAGAAAATATATTGCATATATATTGAGATAGTTAAATCCACGTGAAAAAAATCATCCTGTTATATTTGTTCTAAACATATGAAGATATAATTTCTAGGTGGAGGTGGACATTCTTTCTTCTTAGATCTCCTTTCTTCTTAGCTGTCTGTTCATGGACTGAATGACAGAGATTAATGCCATGATTTAAATCAAAGTGTCTAACGGATTTAATCAAGATTGTCCGTTCTAACCACTCAGAACCGACGATCAATGATCCCTCGTCAACTCACGATGAAAGATGGATACCATCAACCTTTTGATGTTTGATTCGAGCTCATCGAAGCTCATTCGACAGTGAATTAGACTCCAAATCAATCAGGGAAGCATTCTAAAGGGGTCTTATGGCTTGATTTATTCAACATGCAAATTTCTTTCATAAAAGACCAACTCCTAAGTGCTCAGAACTATAGTTTAACGGGATTACCTCATCAAATCTAAAGACCAATGGTTCGTTAACTAAGGTAGCTTTGTCTTGAAAAGGGGAAGCCCAATTGAGAAGATCCTCCCTTGCCTCCTCGCTGGTTGCTCCTTAGGCCAAACTCCACCGCTACTAGCTAGAGTTTGATGAAACTTGGATTTTTGGTGATTGAATTGAGTGGGAATCAATTCATTTTGATTTTACTAAGTGTAAGGAAGGTGTGAGAGAAGTTAATTTGAATTTAGTGGAGTTTTGGTTAGGTTGCACGGAATGAAGGCTCTGGTTTGAGGGCTGATCTCACTGGAAATGGGGTGCTCGAGAGGTTATAGAAAGCTTGGAGACTAATGCTTCGGCTCTGGTGAACATGGGTGTGGAGTTTGAATGCAAGGGAATGAATATACTCTCCTCCCCAAGTGAACTAAGCTATGAGATTGGTTTAGCCTTTG
The DNA here is from genome assembly GCA_021442155.1 of Cymbidium sinense. Classification (NCBI taxonomy): domain Eukaryota; kingdom Viridiplantae; phylum Streptophyta; class Magnoliopsida; order Asparagales; family Orchidaceae; genus Cymbidium; species Cymbidium sinense. Next base: position 88,874,926 of record CM038232.1, on the reverse strand, counting down.
GCAACCGTTCGACCGATGTAGATTGTTAGAGATGGCAGGAGACTGGTAAGGTGGATGTGCTTAAGTGGCTGAGGGAGCCTGGTAGCATGACATGGAGTGTACACCTCTTTTTAGGTGGACCAATGGTCGGCCAAGGGGAGGAGGTTCTCCCCTTGGTCAAAGATTGAACCCAACAACCTTGGGTTAGGCTGGGTCAGTGGTCCTTTGTCCAAAGTGGGCCAAAGGTGGTTGCCATGGGTTAAGGGAATGGATAGGCTTCCAAATAGGGATTTTATCTTATTTGGAACTTTGGTTCACTTGGTTTGGGTTAATTGGGTTCACCATGGGATGAGTTCACTTGGGCATAGGGCTACAAACGAACCGAGCCGAGTCGAGCATGTATGTGCTCAAACTTGAGCTTGTTTAATATTATTGAGTTTGAGCTCGATTCGAGCTTTTAAGAATAGTGTTCAAGCTTGAGCTTGTTTATCATTATCAAGCTCAAGCTCAATTCGAGTTTATTCATGAGCTTGGTTCAAATTGGATTATTGAGCTTGTTAATGAGCAGCTCGTTTAATAAAATAAATGAGTTTTAATCAAGCCTTAATTGAGCTTATTCATGAGCACCTTGCTAAGAAATATATATGAGCTATATCAAATAAATATTATTAAGCCTAAAAAATAATAATTTAAACAATATTATTCACAAACAAGCCTTAATCGAGCCGTAATCGAGCCATAATCGAGCTCTTTAGCGAGCTTGTTCATGAGCATTAAATGATAATGCTCATGAACATAATGAACCAAATGAAAAGCTGTTCAATCTTGTTCATTTAGCAATCAAGTATTTAAAAAAGTGTTCAGACTCATTTAATTTGTTAATCAAGCAAATATGAACGAGCTCTAATCAAGTCGAGCCATGAGTAGCTTGTTGAATGCTCGGTTCATTTATAACCCTACTTGGGTAGGTCAAGGGGACCTAAGGATGAGTAATGCTAGGGTGGTTTGTTTCGACTTAATTTGGTTGGATTTAGCTTAACTTGATCTATGTATGTCAATTTGAGTTTAAATGGGTTATGTTGACCAATTGATCAAATTGGGTCAAAAGGGTTACTGGATTATGCTCAAATAACCATTTAGAATGTATTGGTGCAATTGGCTTGATTCAATTTGAAGTGGATTTAGATTTTATTCATATGAGTTCATTAGGGTTAAATGGGTTTGGTTGATCGATTTGGTCAAATTGATCAAATTGGGTTAGGTGAGGGGTCGAATCATGTTTGATTGATCATTTGAGAGTGATTGGAGGCTTTAGTTTGAATTGATTTGGATTATAATAAGTTTTAGTTCAATTTACTCATTTAGGGTTAAATTGGGCTAAATAGGCCATTTGAGTTGGCTTGATTAAATTGGCTTCAATTGATGGTTGAAAAGAGTTCAATAATCAATTTGTGATTGATTGGAGGTATTAGTTGTAATTAATTTAGTTTTGAATGATTGTTGGACTAATTTGACTTGGAGGTCAAATTGGGTCAAGTTAGATTAAGTGGCCAAATTGACTTAATTAGGTTCAATTGGATGATTGATCATGATCAACAAACATTTTGAAGAGATTATATGAATTGATTTGGTCTAATTAGAGCTGAATTGAATTTTGACTCAGTTTGCTCTTTTAGCCAAATTAGGATGTTGAGAGATGTTTGGTTAGGTTCAATTAGGGCTAATTGAATGTTGAGATATGTTCAATGATGAGTTTGGGGTTGTTTGATGGCTTTGATTGCAATCAATTTGGACAAGGTTGGATTTTGACTCATTTGAACTTTTTAGGTCAAATGGATTAAGTTTGGTTAGTTGAATCAATTGATGGAATTGAATGGGTTGGAGTAAATTGGAATGTTCAATTAAGTGTCTAAAATGATCATGAGGCTTGTATTGATTTAATTTGGCTTAGATCACATTGAATTAAATTTTAACCCGATAGGGTAGGGTTTAAATGAGTCAACTTGGGTTAAGGGCAAATTAAGTTTAATTAGACTCAATTGGGTTACAATCAAGGTTCAACCTCTTTCAATTGAAGTTAAAATGAGTTTAGTTGAGTTCAATTTCAATTGAAATGGGTTGATGTTGGATTTAACCCTCTTAAGCTCAAATGGGTTGGATCAAGTCAACTTAGCCACTTGATCAAATTGAATCATAATAGCTCAAATTAGGTATAGGGTTAATTAGTCTTATTTGAGGTTTAATTTATGGTCATTTAGTTGGTGTTTGGGAGTTTGGTTTAATATGTGGCTTAATTAAGTTTAAGGTAGGTGGACCCTGTCTTATCCTAAGCTAGAGTCTAACCCTAGGGTTGAACCCTATGAGTCTTCTAGGCTTAGGGTTTGTATTCACCTAACCACTAGAATTTTTCTAATCTTAGGAAGCCTTTAGTGCCTAGATAAATCTTAGATCTAAGGAGGAGATAGTTAACCTCACTTTAAAAGTGAGGTCAACAATAGTTTTAGCTTGATGAGAAGTGTAATACTGGACTACAATATGTTCAACATTCTTTTGTAGAGATGACTAATAAAATATTTGTTCAATTAGTATTTTGGTTTTTAATTTATAAGAATGTTCTGATATATCTACTGAATGAAGTTCGAAAGTGTAATACTGTACCACAATATGTTCAACTTCCTTTTGTAGAGATGGCTAATAAAACATTTGTTCAATTAGTATTTGGGTTTTTAATTTATTAGAATGTCCTGATATATATCTAGTGAATGAAGTTTAGAAATATAGAAATTTCTTATGGATGTTTTAGGAATACATAACATTTTATCTTTGTAAAGATATCCATTTATAATGATAAAGGAGCTATCAAAAGTCAAGGGTTTGGATTCATGTTCAAAGTAAATCATATTAAAATCAGAGCAAATTTTGTAATCTCCATTTAAAGTTTTAAATCTAAAGATTTGAAAATCTAAAGATGAAATAATTAGAGATATTCTAGATAAAGTATTTTCTAGTTTATTCTAGGTTTATGTACAAAGAAAAAGTTCTAAAGGTATTCAACCCATTTAGCATATCTATAATTCAATTAATTTTAAGAGTTAAAAAATTTTAAAAGTTAGTGATTTTTATTCAGAATAAATTTCTTATGTAATAGAAAATGTCTCCAGTACTTAATAGTCTGAATAATTGGATAAAACTCTCATATATACGTAGAAATTTTTGTCTAGCATCATTTAATTTCTCACTAAAGAAAGTAATATAATGATTTTTTTACTTAATATTCCATCAATTCTAATACCTGACGCATCACAAGTTATTTCAAATACTTTATTAAAGTTAGATTGTTTAATATATGTGAAGAAGTCATAAGGATTTTAATTTATTTCATGGCCCTTTTAGCATTTATTGTTTAAGTAAAGTTATCTTTTTTTTAAGATGTCAGTGATAGGGGATACAATAGTGTTGAAATTCCTTATAAACTTTCTATAAAAGTAGTTAATCTATGGAAACTTTTAACATCCGTAAAACACTTTGGAGTTGAACAATCTATAATGGATTGAATTTTTTATGGATATGCTTTTAATCCATCAGCATATACAATTAAATCCAAGAAGATGACTTCGAGTTGACAGAAAAATAATATTTCTTAAGGTTTACTTATAATGTTGTTGTTTTTAATTTTTCTAAGATCATTATTTAGTGATGTAGATGGTACTTCTTGTTTGGGCTTTAGGTGTTCATTAGTCTCATGAACGTGCTAGGTACATTTGAAAGACCAAATGATATGACTACTATTTATAAAGACCCTCAAGGAGTTTTAAATGCTGTCTTTTATTCATCATTTTGTCTAATCATTATTTAGTGGTATCTATTTTTCAAATCAATTTTAGAGAATAAAGATAAACTTGAAATAAGATCTAACATGCCATCCAACCTTGGAATAAGAAATTTATATTTTATTATGATCTTATTTACTGCTCTACTATTAATACACAGTCTCTAAGTTTCATCTTTTTTAGATGTTAAAAGAGCTAGTACAACACAAGAACTAAGGTTTTCTTGGATTAACCTTTTCTTGAAGAGTTCATCTATTTGTCATTTTAATTCTACATGCTTGGTTGGATTCATTCTATAATGTGATAAATTATGAATTTGTGAACCAAAAATTAGGTATATAGCATGCTATATATCCCTTAATGGTGGTAGTTCATTAGGTAAGGAGATCAAATCACTAAATTCAAATAATATATCTAAGAATACAATATGTATATGATGATTTGTGGTATCAACGGAGACTTCCTGAAGGTGCAACATAAATAAAGAAGTAGGAATATTAAACTCTCTAACTAAGTGCTTAAACCCAAAGGTTGTGGTTTGAATTCTAGGATATTTGCACATATAAAAATGCATATCAGAAGTATCATTCTATCGCTGGATGGTGATATCACTATCAACTAGAGTTTTGCGTTTTTCTTTTGATTAGGTTTGGATTGTAGTTTAGAAATGGGTTTATGTGGACATGCCAGAAGAATTTTATATGAGAGTATAATTGATCTCTTTTCGTTAGGCTTTATGAAAAATAATTTAATTATTTTCTCATTATGTTTGAATGCATTAGTGTTTTCATGATTTTAATGGATTACATTCAAATCATAAAGTCATGGTATTCCTAATAGGATATAAGTGATTTACATTTAAAGAATATCACATCAAATTTGATCAATATAGCTATCTATCTTAATTGAAATATGATTTGTGATTGTGATTGATAGAGATATGTGATTTAGCCAATTGACTTGGAATGATTCTAAGGGAGGTCCAATCATAAGGTTGGCTTTAACTTTTCTATCTTTATACCTCTTTTCTTATAGATATACATTGAAAATACTTTTCTTCAATATATACTTTTCTATTCTTTATCTTCATCTTCATTTAAATGTTTCAAATTATTTGTATTATGACATTTGTGCAAATTATTTCTCTAATATTTTTAATTATATTTGTGAATAATTATTTGTTTGATGATATATTTTAGGTTTTAATGACCTCAAATGGTTGAATATATATTTAAAATTTATTTTTTTAGTAAAGAGTGAAAGTTATTAGAGTTTTTTATATCTCTTTCTAGGACAAATTTAGCTTGCTTTTTTTCTAAATCTCTCTTTTTATAGTTAAAATATTATTAATGAATTTTGTATGATTTCTAATTTATTAAAATTTTTTATCATGATTTTTAGCAATAAAAAAACCATCAATTTTTAAGATCTAAAAAAAAAAAAATTTATTAGATCATGAAATATCATACATTGTTATTATATTTTTTGTTTGTTGGCTCATGTAATAGTTTGTGGATTCTAAGAAGCTCATGTCTATAATTGTTCCTCATTTGATTTTCAACTCGGATAATCCTATCCAGGAATATCAAGTTTTCATCTCTTATGATTTCTGGGTCATTTTGATGTGGAATAGTCGGCGGGGTTTGAACCATAGTTTTAAAAGTTTGAATTTGAGCTACTAAGCTCTTAATAAGGTCATATATCTTAGTAAGTTTCTCATTTTTTCATATATTTTTCTAGTTAAATCCTCAGATTGATCTAGACTAACAAATTTTGGTGGTTTGATGAATGCAAATTGAATGTAAATATGCCACTCTCAGATGAAATTTTTAAATATGCATTATGTGAACTAAATTTTAATATAATGAGATGCATAATTTTTAAAATGATTAGCCTTCAATAAACACAAATAAACTTTTAGAACTACGAAACATTAAGTAACACGCAAAGAAGCAAACATAAGGTCTTAAGGATGTTAATTTGATTTTCTTGTAAAGTTTATATACTAGGTTTGACTAGTTTAGTGAACTCTCCCTTACTCAGATTGTCACTCAAGTATCATGAGTTGTAGGTAGGTTAAGTTTTATGATTGAAGATAATTAGTTTGTAGTAAAATAAATACTCATAGAATTACCTACTACATGAATTCAGCATGAGTTTTTCAAGTAAAATCATTAAAATCTATAAAAGAAATTACACAAAATCTGGAATACAAAACTAACTTTGCTTAGATATGATATAAATTATTTACAAGCACTTTCTTCAAGCCTCCAAACTTTTGGCTTTGATACCAAAAGTGATGGTGCGGTCATGACGAGCGTCATAGCTGATGGAGGAAAAAAGGCATGCTCAACATTTTTCAGTCATAAAAGCGGCAGAGATGTGAAAAGTCTTGCTCATCCAAGTAGAATGATAATGAGAGATCACCAAATACCTCAACGGTCAGCCACCAAGCTCTAGCCTAAAGAGATTAGGATGTTTATATAAGTTACAATAACTCAAGGCATGTGTCTCTTCTAAAAAGCCAATGAAAAACTAAAAAAAAAATCAGAACTCGTTATTTCGTGGCACCTAGGCTCCGACTTCTCTGTCCAAACACTATATAAGATATCAACTGTAACGTCATGGCACTAGAAGGCTTTGCATAGGCGCTATATTATTGATGTGCTTCTAACACTTAAATACTTAATGATCTCAATCATAACTTACATAAACACATAATCATGACTAAACACAAGCCTAACATTAATACAATATATGAGACACAATCATAACATGCAATATATAATAAAAGTCCTCTTAAGTTTAAGCTTTTGGTTGGGACCTTATGATATGTCATTTTCTCCTTTAATGTGCTATATCATATATATATATATATATATATATGGGCATTAAAGCAATGGCAAGATTATAAGAAGAGTCACTTAAGGGCATAAATCCTAATACAAGAGTCAAATAAAAATGAGCATAAATTAATTTTTTAGGAAATAGAAAACAATATGAGGAATATGAATCCAACCCATGACCACATGAGTGAGAGTTGGAGTAGGAACCCCTAGGCCAATGCCTGTTTCATCGAAAGGCCGTAACTTGCAGAGGAACATTTTTGTAGAACCATTTTGGTGGATTTTCAACTAAAAAGATGTCAAGAGCTTATTAGATAATACTTTATTTTTTGTGGAACTCCAAAGACATGAAAATGTTTAATGGATTTTGAGTTGTTGGAAAATTTTTTTAGTGGGGATTTTATAAATATGTTAAGTATAAAGTTTGTAGATATAAAGATATTTGTTAAAGTAACTTGGTATGTGTTTAAGCAGTATATTTTTTTAAATAATACTATTTTTATGATAAGTATCATTAGTTAAAATAACAATTATACTATTTTTATGATAAGTATCATAAGTTAAAATAACAATAATAAAATAAATAACTATAAACCAATCTAAAATAAGAAAAAAGATAGTGAAGGCTAAGGACTTGGAATCAATTTAATTTTTGTTTTTATTATTCTGGTTTTTATGTTTAAATATTATATTAGAATTATTTATCTCATTGAGTTTTGATCTCATTGTATATTATAACTTTGATTTTAAGAAATGCATTTATTTTTGATTGTATATTATAGGTGACAAATGTGTACAATGTAAATTAAAAAATTTAGTATGTACGAGTTCATGTTTTTGAGTTTCTTTTAGAAGCTTTGTATTTTTATTTGATGATTATTATATGTATTTCTATGTTATTATATATGAATTGTTAGAGGATTTAAGTTATCATTTTAATTTTTTGAGATGATTTAGATAGATTAATTTTGTATTCATTAAATTCTAATTATTCAAGTTAGGATAAGTGTTGGTAGGGGATGTGTTTGATTAGACTATCCATCTGTATTATATCTCTATTTTAATGAGAGGAGCCAAATGAGGCGTGATAGAAATTAGCAAATATTTGAATTATAGTTTATAATAGATGCGTAATTGGATTTAGAATTGAGGTAGGAAATAGATTAGAATTTGAAATTAATTATTATACAGCTGTAGGCCCATTTGGTCTGAGTAATCGATTTAAAAGAATCAAGTAGTAATTCTTACACAACTTAATTATTATATGATTGTTTTCATTAAATTAATAAATTTATATATTTATAGATAAATATGCTTGAATAAATGCCATAAAGAATATATAATGATTCAATGGGATGATTTCTCAAGAGTGTTCAAGGATTAATTTGTTTCACTATCAGTTTGATTGCCTTTATAAGACAAATTGTTCAACCTAGGGTTGTTAGTTTTGTTCAAAAATTACTCGAAAATTAGATTGATTTTTGGATTGAATCGAGTAAATTGAGCTAAGCTACGAGCTGATTGCCTAAATGGATAGATCCAAAAATCATAGTTTGCATACAAAATTCACTCTTATTCAGTTGTCTACTTATTTTATTATAAATGGATAAAATTTATGTTTGCATACAAAAAAGTGGATATATTGGTCATGCTTTATTTTTTGGCCATGTAATAAAAGTGGATATGTATAAACAAGTATAACAATGCAAATAACTTTATGTTGTGGATATGTTTAGCACAAAGCTTTGAGACTTTACTTGTTGTCTTGTTGGTATATAATTTGCATACATGCATAATGCCTTTTACATATTCAGTTTATAAACTTTAAAATCTTTATTTCATTTTATAGATAATGGCTACAACTTCTCAAAATCAATCCATAAGTTCTAGTCAACCTCTAGTTGACAAAATAACTACTCCTAATGAATGTGTTGGAGAAATTATTAGCATTGAGGACAACAAAGACAAAAGGCAAATATAATAAATTTGACAACATTTTTGTCAAATTTCTATCTCTAAGAAAGGTAAGATGGTAGAAAAATGGAAGTGACTAGTCTAAATCATACCTCAAATAGAAAATAGGTACTACTTCTCAAATGAATAGATATTTCAAAATCCATCATTATAGTAAAGAAATATGAAAGAAAAAAAAATAAAAACTCTTGATCCAATAGCTGAAGACATATAGGATAATGATTTAATGTCTCCTTTATGCGACTTCTACTTATGACCATTTTAGAATTAAAAATATTATTGCCAAAATGATTACTGTTTATGAGTATCCTTCGTGATTGTCGGCATTTATGGTTCAATATTATGATGAAGTAAATGAATCTTAATTTTTGTAAAATATCTAGACATTCTATTAAAGAAGAGTGTATGCAAATTTATGAATTCGTGAAAGAAAAACTCAAAAAGAATCTTAAGTTGATTGAGCATGTTTCTCTTACTTCAGATTGTTAGACAACAAGCCAAATTGTTGGCTATATGTGTCTAACTGTGCACTTTATCAATCTTGATTAGAAGTTGCAAAGTAGTATAATAAGCTTTACTAATTTGGGATTATTTCTAAAATTTTGCTGCAATGGGGTCTTCAAAATAAAATTTGGACAACCACATTAGATAATGCTTCTGCTAATGATGTTGCTAGAAACTTGAAAGCTCTGTTTAGTAGAAGTTCAAAATTTCTTTTTATGAGAGAATTTTTTTATGTAAGATGTGCGGCTCATATCTTGAACTTGTTGGTTCAAGATGGTTTGAAAGAATTGGTCAAATCATTGAGAAACTGTGAGAATCTATTCTTTTTATAAAGAGGTCACTAAGTAGATTACATAAATTTGGTGAGATTGTGAGATAGATAGGATTGTCAACATCAAAATTACTTTGCACAGATGTTTCGACTCGTTGGAATTTTACATACAAAATGCTTGAGTCTGCTTTTTATTATAGAGTTGTGTTTCCTGAGTATGCTTTAAGGGATCATAATTATTTGTGGTTGCCATTAGATCATGAATGGACACAATTTGATAAAATTAGGTGATTTTTTGTTTAGTTTTTAATTGTATTATTCAGTTTTTTCTAGTTCAAATAATCCAACAGCTAATTGATTTCTTCTAAAATTTGATTCTGATTAAAGAAAACTTTAGATAGAGAATGCAATTCTAACACTACATTTGTTTCAATGATATTTTCAGTTACATGCATATTTGATCCTAGAATGAAAATGTTTGGGATCAATTACTATTGGCCATAGATTTATGGTTCTGATGTTGTTAATGAGAAGATGGAATCTGTAAAACAAAATTTTTTTGAGCTCTACTCATATTATGAGTACAAAAATATAATATTTTAAATGAATTCACTTAGCCTACATCCTCTCAACCGGTTGGTAGTACAGCTACTCCAAAAAAATACAAGTGATGATGATGTCGTTGATGGCTTGCATGATTTCATTGATTCGGTATGACTTCTACTTTCACAAAAAATTGATTTAGAGCTTTACTTAGAAGAGGCTTGTGAGAAGTGTCCAAATTCTGAATTTTATATTTTTGAGTGGTACAAAATGTCAGCACTGAAGTACAAAACTGTGCAAGATGGTAAAAGATATTCTTATAGTCTTGTAACAACTTTCGCTTCTGATTAAACTTTTAGTGCAGGTGGTCGTGTGCTTGGAGATTATAGAAGCTCATTATCACCAAAAAATATTTGATGCTTTGATTTGCATTGGTAGTTGGATTAGTTCCTCATATAACTCATCAAAGAACATATGGTATTTTTTTAATATTTAATTGCATTTTTGTTGTCTATATTAACTAATTTCAGTTTGACATTTTTGCTGAGGAAAATTTATTAGTTATGGTGCTATAAAGCATGACCACTAAATCTAACATTTGAGGAAGCAAATCAATTAGGGCACTTACAAATATAATGCTATAGTTGAATGGTATGATATTAGGATACTTGCTGTAGTATGATATTATGATAAGAACTTGGACATCTTTATTTTGGGAATTAGGATATGTTTGAACATTCAAAACATGGGATACTAAGAATGTTTTATATACTTTAGTTTTAATACATTCATATTGTTATATTTATTTAGAATTTACATTTTTAGGATATCAATGATGAAAATTAACTAAGATGTTTATAAGTTCAGACGACGGATAAAAACTAATACATAATAATTGTGGATAATTTTTTAAGCGATGTTTTGGTTGATGATATAAATTTGAGGCCAAAAATGTTGCTGAATTTATAGTTGCATTTGGGCCGGTAAATATTGTTATGTATTTAAAAATTTACTGTTTGCTAAATGTTGTCTTGTTAAATGTTTTTGCCTTATTGGATTATATTTGTTGGTCGTTATGCCTCTTTGTTGTTTCTTTGTTGGCATCTAATTACTGCTATACTACCAATTACTATTGTTTGGTAGTCGATAAATGAGATTGTTATGTTATTGCAGTGCAGACTGGAAGCCTAGAACTAAGCCATATTTGATTAGGTGTTTTTCTTGTTCAGCTTAGTTACTTTGTTCTTGCTGGAACTAAGCCTGGAAGGCTGGAATTGAGCAGTTGCTTTATGTTCTTGTTGTTCGGCTTCGATTTGATTTTTTCTATTTTGACGATTGAGTTGGATGTTCTGCCATATTTGATTAGGTGTTTTCTCTTGACAATAGTTATATGTTCAATTTTTTAATAATTTTATTTTATTTATCCACCAATCATCTAAATCTTTTGAGAGTAAAAGTTATGCATAATCTTTTATATTCTACTCATTTATCTATTTTGTAATTCGACATAAACACTATCATTCATTCTTTTAATAAAATTCAATTATACCATCATTTATTCTTTGGATAAATGTAATTTATTTGCTAATATTTTTCTTGAGTTTTCATATGTTGTAGCAAGATATTCGATAGCCTATTGAGGAATTAAAATCAATGTTTATTTTTACTCTTTTTTAATGTTGTAAATTGTAATGTATAATATATTTGTATTAGTGCAAAGTGTTAAAAATTATAACTTGTAACTTGTAAAGCATTTTAAGAAATTATTTTTTTTCAATTTGTAAATATTTTTTAAAATATATGTATTACAAGAAACTTATATTATATTATTACTTTTGTCATATATATATATATATATATATATATTTTAAAATGTATGTTTTAATGTAATTTTTATCATAAACATTAATAAGTAAATTGAAAAAGCATCAAAAGATATGAAATTTGAGCTGGCTCGTTAAAAACGAGCCAACTAAGATTGTTTTTCAACAAAAAAAAATGATTTCGAGCCGTCTTAGTTACAAAATGAGCCAGCTCAAGATTGATAACAAATCGATTTGAGCTAGCTCGAAATTGAACAGACGATCCATTTTTGAGCTAGCTGAAATTATATTGAGCCTAAATTGGCTTATTAACAACCCTAGTTCAATCTAACATAAGGTTCCAAAATAGTTATGTAGTATGTGGTTGAATTCACCTTTTTATTCAGATTTGCTTCTTATTATATTAGTCCGGATTTCTTAGAGGGTTCAAAGATTATTAAGGTTAGCTTTAACACCATTTGATTTAAACGATTTCTTAGTTTTAGTAGATAGAGCCAGAATGGTAAAAATAATTTGGAGTAGCTCTAGTGGCAGATAAGATTAAAGTGACTAACTTTAGATGATTTTGTCATATAAAATAACGACCATCCAATGGACTTAGTTAGGAGAGTAGATGTATTAGACTCGGCCTATATTAAGAAAGGTAAAGATAAACCTAAAAAGACTTGTTTAGAAAGTATGACAATATCGTTAGAATTTAGTGAGAATTTGACACTTAATATGACAAAATGGAGAAGGATTCATGTAGTCAACCCCATGTAGTCGAATAAAGGAATTTTATTGTTGTTGAGATATTTTGAACTGAAAAGTTCAAGTTCAATGGTGTGTAAAAGAAATAATAGAGAAGCCAGTTTGTAAAAAGGGTGAAAAGGATGTTTTGAATGGTGTGTGTTGGGTTATAGAAAATATTTCTAAGGTGAAGTAGATCACTGTAAAATGAATTATTTGTTAAAATGAAAATGTTAGACCACAAGTATTACAAGGACAGACATGATAGAAAAATTTGTTTTGGAAGCCAATGAAGCAAGGCTCAATTTTATGTAAAGCCGTTTATTCAAGTGAAAAGAAAGATTTCAAAAAGTAAAAGCAATCAACTAGTGAAAGCTATACTTTTTGCCATTACATCCCCAAGTAGCCCAAAAAAATCTGAGGAAGCAATCATAAATACACTTTTGGTATGTGATCACTTTGGTATAGTCCTGTTTCATTCTAGCACTTTGAAAAGTTTATTTAGTTAGTCAATTCACCGTACTCGAATGTTGAAAGAAAAAAGTAAAATTAAATTTGCCTAATGAAGAGCCATTTCACTTATGATATGATTGTAGTGTCTTTCTTAATCAGTTCATTAAAGATTGAAAAATTCTTGAGTGGTGGTGAATTTTTTTTTTTGTTAAGTATTGATGTATTAAATAAGGATGTATAAGAATTAAAGAATATTGTAGATTTTGTAAATTTTTTGATGTATTTTTTTTATAGAATTATCAAATTTATTGCAAAAAGAAGTTGAGTTTAAGATTGTATTGTAAATATTCACTATATATCAATCTCGTTATAGAATGTCTCCTAAGGCCTTACAAAACTTGTAATTTTAATTATAGGAATTAATTAATAAAGGATTTATCCAATCAAGTAATTCACTATGAAGTGCACTTATAGCCTTTGCTAAGAAAAAAAAGAGGATCTAGTAGAATATATTATAAATATAGAGACTTGATAAAGTGACAATTAAGAATAAGTATGTACCACCATTGATTGATGAATTATTTGATCAATTGGAGGATGCTATTGTATTCCCGAGGATAGATTTAAGAACTGGATATAAGAAAGGCAAGGTTAAGGAAGCAGATATTTCTAGGACACTATTTCGATCAAAATATTGTCATTACAAATTCTTATTGATGTTGTTTGGTTTGGTATATATACTTACTATTTTTATGAATTTTATGAATTAAATTTTCAAGTCATATATTGATTAGTTTATGATTATATTCATAAGTGATATTATGATATATTTTAAGCCTGATTAAAATCGTGCTGGATAATTAAAAATAGTTTTAAAATTATTAAGGAAAAATTACTTTTATGTAAAATTTTAAAAATATTAATTCTGGTTAAGTGTTGCTTTTCTTCAGCGCATTATAATTGGTGGGAGAGTTTTAGTTGATCCTTAGATGGTGAAAATAATTTTGTAATATCCTAAACCAATTAATGTTATTGTAGTTCATAGTTTTGTTTTGTTTAGCTAGTTATTATAAGAGGTTTGTAAAAGTATTTTTATAGGTAGCCATACCATTATCCATGCTACAGTCAAAGAATATTAAGTTGAATGGACATATAAATGTGTTAATAATTTTTAACAACAACAACAACAACAACAACAATAAGCCTTAATCCCACTAAGTGGGGTTAGCTACATGAATCCTTCATCTCCATTGTGTCCTATTATGTGTCAAATTCTCATTTAATTCAAGTATACTAAGGTCATTTTTTATACATCTTAACCAAGTCTTTTTAGGTCTACCTCTACCTTTTTTAACATAAGGAAAATCTAATGCATCTAGTCTCCTAATCGGGTCATCGGACGGCCGACACTTTATATGGACAAATCATCTAAGGCGACTCTCTCTAATCTAATTTGCCACTAGAGCTACTCCAACTTTTCCCAAACATACTCATTATACATTTTATCTCTAGGAGTAAAGCCACTCACCTACCTAAGCATCCTCATCTCTGAAACACTTAACTTACTCTTATGCTTCTATTTTATTGGCCAACATTCTGCTCCATAACTCATTGTAGGTCTTATCACCATTGTAGGTGCTCGCTAACCCCCTCTCAAAATTTTCCCTCAATCATTTTATCATCTCCACCTACATCTTAACTAACAATTAAGCCGACCATCCATCATCCATATTTTCAGTCCCACTCTAAAACTTTCTTTAAGGCTTACAATCTAAGTTTGGTGGATAGCTATCTAGTCTTGTTCTTTTTACTATTGCAATGGTTTAAACTTCACCAAACTGATGGATGCGTCATGGAGAAAAGATGTCACAGATAAAGAAGGAAGAAGATATGATCCAAGGTTTTCCACTCACTAAAGTGAAAGGGACATGAAGAAGTCCTACTCTCCCAAGTAAAATGGTAGCAAAGGTCTGGGCACCAAAAATTCAGCACCGACCTCTCACATTGAAGAGAGTATGATTTGAGTGTTGGTGAGATTTTGAAAAGGAAGATGGAATAGTATATAAGACACTACCTAGAGATTTCATCCACCTTTTTGTGAGGACTTTAGATCTGGTTCCAGGTTTCCCATAGGCGCAAGCAACTATAGTTAATTACCCCTCCCAAATAGTGAGAGAGAACTTTCGATTAGGGCTAGTCATTAGATAGCTTAATGCGTAGCATATAGTAGCATCATGTGGAGTTTAAAATTTAAAATTATAAAATTCATCATTTTAACTTAAAGTGGATGGTTGGGGGAATGATGACGTGCCTGATCTAGATCTCATGATTCCCTTCATGCTCGCGATCCCTACTTGGGAGGAGTTGACACGACGAAGGATCCTGCTAAGCCATGGGTTTTGTCAAGAAATTCTTGTAGACCTGAGGTGATATTTATCTAAAGAGATAATCTTAAGTCTACCTTAGCTAACAAAAGATATTTCACCCTATTAGGTGTACCCTATAATTCACATCTCAAGGTACAGAATCATTGGGGAGCATACGGGCTATAGTCTTGATCATAATATAATAGTGTCATTTGATGACAGTCACCCTATCAAAGAACTCTGGTCGTAACTGCATCATATGTGGAGCCTACTAGCCAAACCACGTAGACAGAGGACATGGGCCACGTCCTTGCTAACATGAGATTGATTGAGATTGAATATAGAAATATATTTGATTTGACATTGACTCCTTTGTGAGCTAGAGTTTTCTTAATTTTTCACCTTCAACAAACTATTATGGAAGATGGATTGTGTTTGATTTTGCTTTAAGTTTTAAAGATTGAATTTTATTTAGACATTGATAGCTTATATTGGCACTGAATTTAAGTTAATTTAATCTGAAATTAAAATCATATTTTGATGAAAGAATCCCCTCTAGTTGAAATCACCATTCAACACTGCTATTATCGGAGTGAATGTATTGTTTGATCATTTATTTTATTATTTCAGATCCCGTTGAATCTATTAGTTTAATAATAGAGGATTAAATCTACTATCATATGGCAAAATTAGCTCATCTGATATTTTAATAAGTTGATATTCTTATAATATTATTATTGGATTTTTAGGCTTTGTTAACATGGTCTAAGATCAAACCGAAGCAACGTCTGACCTCACTAAGTTTAAGCATTTAGCATAGTGTCAGGCCCATGCGCAAGTTTAGTAATTTTGGTAATTTTTATTTTTGAATTATGAGATTAATTTTATATTTTAATTTAATTTCAACTTGACCTGCGCAGTCTTTTTGGATATTAAAATTTACACTTTAAATCTCTATGTCCGAGCACATGTAGATATTCATGACTTAGATAATTTCATCTAATTAATGAAATCATTGATTTTTTAAAATTATAATTAGAATGATAATTTTCTAATTTTTGGATTGAAGGAAGCTCCATGATTCATGCAACATTTAATTTAGTATCATCTTCTGTTTGCTTATACGAAGAATTGTAGATCCTGTGGCAAATGTGAAGTAGAATTAGACTTATATTTGCACTCAAAATGTTGTATATTTACTTGCATTTTATTTATTCATAGACTTTATATTTTATATTTAACATAATGTTAAATTATTATTGATATAGCACTTAAAATACTACTAGTCGAAGCACGAAGAAATGCATCAAATGATCAAATGATCAAATACTTAAAATACATCAAATGATCAAAGTAATCATTTTGAGCCATCCGATGGAGTGGAGTGGTTCGAATTTTGCATGTATCTACAGAAATGCCACTCTTCTAATCTATAAATAGCCCCTCATTCTTCACATGAGGGGAGCCCAAGAAAAAGAGAGGAGAGAGCTCTAAAACTTGAAAATCCTCCAAGCATAATTATGCCACCACTCGACGGTCACCGACCACCTCCGTTGGCCGCCAACCACTGCCCCCGGCCGCCGTCGTTAGCCGCCACCATCGATCCTCATCGTCGTCAATCTCCATCGCCGGTCATTATCGCCGACCACTGTCGCCGGCCATCATCGCCGTCAACCATCATCGCCGGTCATCATCGCCGACCACCGATGCCGGTCACTGCCACCGACTACCATCGTCGGTCACTGCCGCTGACCATCGCCGGCCATCTTCACCGGTCATCACCATGACGACCTTCATCGTCAGTCGCTGACCCCCGCTGTTCACTATCATCTACTACCACTGACAACTGTTACAACCTAAATGTGACTATATAGCTATTGTTGTCTGATTCTGAGATTCCCATTTTCAACCCTTCTCATATACAATTCTATAATCCCGTTATCAGGAAACTTTTGTACTATGAAGAAGATACATTGTGGAAGATTTTTACTGGGCTAGGCCCTGTGATTTTTTCTCTCTTTTTGAGGTTTTTCCACCTAAAAATTTTAGAGTTTTCTTATTAATTCCTCAAACATCTATGTGTGTCTTTATTTATAAAGCTAAGAGCATTTTTTATTCAACAACTAGTTTCCTATCCATAGTTTAGCACCGTCGTGAAAGCGACCCCTCAATCACAATTTTGTGAACACACGCATCATGGCCAATACTCATAACAAAGGCCTCCTACTCCAACTCCCGTCACTCTCGAAACCAATTCTTGAACCAAGGATGCCAAGCTTTTGCCTCACTTCCCCCTAATAGGCGTGACCCTATCGGTGAAGGCGCTATAGGAATCTCCTTAGAAGATTCTGTGTGCCGAATGGAAGAGTCTCAAAATGAGATGATCTAACTTTTATGAGGAAGACAACAGCTACTACCACGGTAAACACATCTTCCACATGATCGATTATTAGCCGTGGGAGGTTAAAATTCTAATGCGGGGCCCTCTCGTCATCAGGCTAAAGTTCCTCCACTTCTAGACCGTGATGCTGATCTCCTTGACACCGCTAGTTCTACTTATCCATCATGTGTAGCTCAACCGGTGCCAATCATTGGTAGCAGCGCGTTCTCGTCTTCGACTCCACTCGTCATGTTGCGTGCAATTACAACGCTTGGTGTGAGAAAAACTTCATTATAAATATGGAAATCATCTTCTCTCTCATCGTAGCTATCGGGAGTCTTCACATCTGACTGAGGCTATTCTTCAACATCCCATTCCCGTAGGGTTCAAGCTTCCGAGCATTGACTCTTATGATGGGCAAGCGATATGAACACATCGACTATTACAGACCATCATGCATATCCAATGAGATCGACACCTTTGCTTTGTCGGTCTTTCCGTTACCCTCAAGGGGCAAGCTCGCACTTGGTTCTACTCCCTTCTAAGGGGATCCATCCATACCTTTGACGAACTCACCAAGATTTTTGTGGAACAGTTCATTGCAAACCGGAGGATCATTAAAGATTCCTCTCATCTCTCTAGCATTCGTCAAAATGAGGGTGAATCACTTAAGGAATACTTCCAGAGGTTGTCCTTAGAAGCTCGCCAAATACTTGGAGAAGACCCTAAACTAGTAAGAGGAGTTTTCCTTGGAGGGCTCTGTCCGGGGCCTTTTTACTCATCACTAATGCAAGATACGGTCCTCTCATATGCCGACTTAGTTATCGTGTGGAAGCACAAATTTTTGCTGATGAGGCTATTAATGCCCATTGCAAATAATTTGAACAATCTATAGGAAAATATAAGAGCGCCCTAGGGAACGCGGACCGATAGTCTCATCAAAAGAGGCAACAAGGCAATCGTGATCTCCCTCCATGGCCCTCACATCAACGACGTGAATCACGACCAAAAAAGGAATTCACACCACTGAACACATCTCATGTTAACATCTTGATGGCCATTCAAGATGAAGAAACCATCAAGTGGCTACATCCGCTGAAACCAAATTCAAGAAATCAGGAGCAATATTGTCACTTTCATCGAAGTCGTGGACATACTACTGAGGCATGCAAACAACTGAAAGAAGAAATCAAGAGGCTCATTCAACAAGGATATCTACGTCGATTTGTGAAGAATCAATCGACTCAAATAAACATAACTCCAACTGGGGGGCAACCACGACAATCATCACAGAAATAACAAAATAGTCATCAAACAGTTGGGAAAACTGAAACAATCATAAGAGGACCACTAATATCTAATCAAGTCTTCATTGCCATCACTGAAGAACCAAAGTTAAAAAAATCTCGTATTGATCACTCCATCACTTTTAATGACTCATACTTAGAAGGAGTCCATGTTCCTCATCAAGATCCACTTGTCATCGCAGTCGGTGACCCATGCTATAATGTTAAGAGAATTTTGATTGACAATGGGAGTTGATTGATGTCTTATTTTACTCCACATTTCTTAACATGGGCTTGGTTAGGAAAAGCTCCAACCCACCGCAGACCATTATACGATTTGATAATCGCGTAGAGGGACAATCACCTTCCTATTGTCCTCGTGAGAATTTCGACAAGTGACTCATTTAATCCAATTCATGGTGGTCAAGTCGAATATAACGCTATCTTGAAGGCCCCTCCAATCAATTTTTGGTGCAGTCACTTCAGTACCTCATCTTAAGATAAAATTTCAAACCCCTGTTGGAGTTGGCATGGTCTGTGGAAATCAACAGATAGCACAATCATGTTACCTCAGGCAAGCTCAACCACGCCTTCTCGTGACCTTCAAGATCAAGATTTTAATTTTGAGATGAAGAAGTACCAAAGCTTCTCAGTAGAAGACTTGCTCGTGGCATTATCAAATGACCAACCACTACAAAGGTAAGTGAGATCTCGCTCGAAGAACAAAAAAAATATATAGACTTCTTGCACAAATCAAGACATCTTCGCTTGAGTCGATGGATATGCGGGTCGACCCCAATGTGATCACTCCCTCAAGATTGATCCAACATTCAAACTAATCATCCAGAAGAAGCGAAGTTTTGCACCGACGCTATAGAACAAGAAGTTAACAAGCTCTAGAAGCGAATTCATATGAGAGGTACATTACCCTACATGGCTAGCAAATGTTATCATGGTTAAGAAAACAAATGGAACATGGAGAATGTGTATTGATTACACTGACCTTAACAAAGCTTGCTCAAAGATAGTTTTCTCTTCCTCAAATTGATCAATTGGTGATACGCCCGACATCAAATGATCAATTTTTTGATGCTTACTCTAGTTACAACCAAATAAAAATGGACCCAACGGATGAAGAAGCTACAACATTTCAAACATATAAAGGTTTATACTGTTAACAAGTTATGTCATTTGGGTTAAAAAATGCTGGTGCTACCTATCAACGCTTTATGAATAAGGTTTTTAAAGACCTATTAGGCCGCACAATGGAGGTATATGTGGATGACATGTTAGTAAAAGCTTGAAGAATCACAACATATTTTTGACTTAGAAATATGCTTTAACCTTCTTCGACGTTATAACATGCGACTTAACCCGACCAAGTGTGCTTTTGGGGTTATGTCGGGAAAATTTCTTGGGTTTATGGTAACCCACCGTGGGATAGAGGCCAATCCCAAGAAAATCAAAGCTCTCAAAGATATGACTCCTCCGAAGAATATCAAAGAAGTTCAACATTTGAATGGACGAATTGTTGTCTTATCCCATTTCCTAGCCCATTCTGGGGATAAATACTTGCCATTCTTTAAAATATTAAAGGGAGCTAAAAATAATAATTTTCAATGGATTGATGAATGTCAGTATGCTTTTGAGCAACTAAGGGAGTATTTAGCATCTCCACCCCTACTATCCAAGCCTATTCAAGGAGAGATGTTATACTTATATCTTGTAGTCTCTTCCCACATGATAAGCTCAATTTTAGTGCGAGAAGAAAATGGGATACAATGACCAATTTATTATGTCAGAAAAATTCTCTCTGATATAGAAAGTCATTATCCACTGGCAGATAAAGTGGCTCTGGCTTTAGTTTTCTCAGCGTAAAAATTGCGTCCATACTTCCAAGCTCAGACTATCGACATTTACACTCATTTATCATTAAGGGCCATTCTACGTAAACGAGGCATCCGGGAGGTTAATTAAATGGTCCAGAATTGGGAGAGTTTGATATATTTCTACCTACCGCTATAAAGTCTCAAGTACTGTAGACTTTATAGTGGAATGCACCAACCCAAATGAGCTCGCTCACACCCTCAATGGGCTTGTGAACACCGGGTGCGGGAATCTTACTTATTTCTCCCCAGCAGAATACCTTAGAGTATGGATTTTGCCTAAAATTTCTTGCAACTAATAACATGGCTGAATATGAGGCTCTCATCACAGGGTTGAGACTCGTCATCGATTGTGAAACTCAAGACTTAGTGATCCACATTGACTCTCAGCTTATCGCCTCCCAAGTTGAGGGAAACTTTAATACTCATAATCCTCACCGCAATACCCACTTAGTAAAGTCACTTGCCCATTTCAAGACACATCAAATCATTCACATACTGCGAGAGAAGAATACTCGAGCTGACGCACTCGCTATGCTTGCTACATCTGCTATTGGAGATCTATTTAAGAGAAGTCATGTTAAAAAATATATTTTCCTAGTATCCAAGGGTCATGGGTAATACAAATAATTAATGAGATAAAGAAACCTTCGTGGATGGACCCCATCCTGTCTTTCTACAAGAAGGACCCTTCAAGACCCAACCGCGAACTCCTCCAAAGATAAGCTTCAAACTTTATTATTATCAGGAGGTGAATTATACAAATGAGCTTTTTTTGACCATACCTCAAATGCTTCTCACCATCGAGGTCGACACGCATTAAGAGAGGTTCACTGTGGATATGTGAGAACACCTAGGAGGAAGGGCGCTAGCCCTTAAAATTATAAGGCAAGGGTTCTATTGGCCTACGATGAAACAAGACGCCTTGGAGTTCACAAAAAATGTGCAAGTTGTTAGTTGCACTCTAACCTCTCTCACATGCCGCATATAGAGCTCTCATCCCTTCAAAGCCCGTGGCCTTTTGCTTAGTGGGGAATTGATATCATGGGACCTTTTTTAATAGCATCAGGGCAACGAAAGTTCATCATTTTAGTCGACTACTTCACTAAGTGGAAGCAACCACTCGCTAAAATCATGAGGCAAATGCTAAATAATTTGTTTGGAAAACATAGTATGTCGATTCGGTCTTCCCGCAAAGATCATCACTGATAATGGAACCCAATTTACTGGAAAAATCTTTACGTCCTTTTGCAAAGATCTTCACATTCAGCTACTGCATATGGCTATAGCACATCCTCAAACTAACGGACAGACTAAAACTATCAATAGGACTATACTCAAAGGACTAAAAATATGTCTTGAGAAGGCTGGGGGGACAATGGGTTGATGAGCTTTCTAATATTCTTTGGGCTTACCGCACTACATCGCGAACCCCGACTGGTGAGACAATATATAACTTATGTTTCGGCACAGAAGTTATTATACCAGTGGATATCGGAGTTCCAAGTCTAAGAGTTCAATTATTCGATCATGATGGTAATGAAGAAAAACCATGACATCACCTGGACCTACTCCCCGAAACTCGTGACATGGCCCTACTTTGGACTGCTTCCTATCACCAAAGGGTAGCTCGTCAATTCAACAGAAAAGTAAAACATCATCCCATATTTATCTGGTGACTTGGTCTGAAGTCTCAAGTCAGCAAAGGCCCTCAATGCAATAAACTCTCACCTCTTTGGGATGGCCCATATGTATAGCTATGGTCAAGCCGAACATTCAAGCTCAAGGATCGAGGGAAAACTTTACCTCAACTTGGAATACCGAGAATCTCCAAAAATATTATCGCAATTTACCGTATAATTATTGCAACTTTTAGTTTGTCTCGTTTGTCATCTCCTTTTCAAACTCATATCTGTATTAAAATCATCTTATGATTGTATCACCAACCTTATCAGAGTAATTAATTTATAGCTTTTTCTTTCAAGCTTGTTACATATAAGTAATCTCCTTCATTTAATCCTCCCACTTGAGAAATGTGCAACTCACGCTATTCTCGTGGGCATGATCAATCCCATGGGGACTTGATCGGACCTCTTCCATACGTAAAAGTCAAGTAACACTTTGGCTAATACCTGATAGGTCAAAAGGTCCTTGGTGGACATCTACCCTCTTCCATGTAAGATATCAAATAATGTTTTGACTAATACCTAGATAGGCCAAAAGATTTTGGTGGACTTCCACCTCATCCGCATTAATGTTAGCTATCGAATAATATTCCGACCAATGACCCCAGATAGGTAAAAACAAAACAAGAGCATATCAACCAAAACATTTTTTTTATCAATGACAACACTAACATAATGATATAAGAAAGAATCAAAATTCTGATACAAAATAATAATAATATATAGATAAAAGAAAAAAAATGCATCCTCAAGTGATACTACATGATATCAATGTCCTTCTCACCACTAGGAGATGCTCCCTTAGACTCACTCTCGACTCCTTCATCTCCTGAATCTGGCGAAGGGTCTTCAGATACTTGGCTGGGAGATAGATTCTCGATACTAGCTTCGGTTTTGTGATGTACTAAGAGGATTCTTTTTAGGAACCCTCGGATGAAGCCCCCGTATAAATATTGGTGCTCCAAGTCCTTCACTTCAACATCGAGAATATGATTACAAGCTTCCTAGACATGGTCTTCAATAGTATCGTGATAAGCCAGGGAGTTCTTAAAGTCTTCTACTACCTTCAAGGAGATTTCATTTGCTTCTGCTTCTCACATTATAAGATCCTTCTCAAAAATACAATCTTGTAATGCTTTCTTCTCCAATTTGAGAGCTTTCTTCTCCGCTGTAACTGCCTTGAGTCTTTTCTCTTTCTGGCGAGTCTCTACCCTCACCTCAATTACCATCACGAGTGCCCACCTTAACTGGAGAGAAAGAGAAGTCGACATGTTCGCTAGCTCGCCTACACCGTTAGCTAATCCTCCAGTCGCCACTTCTTTGGCCTTAACACTCATCTTTCGCTCATACTCGCCTTGCAGATATTTTACTTTCACAAATTCAGTATTCCACTCATCTAGAGCGACACCCAAATGAGCCATCAGCCCTAATGTTTGAGCTACCTACAAAAAAAAAAAAATCATCACAAATGTTACACAAAGATAAAAGGAAAAGAAGAAAAGAAGGAGGAAGAGAAGATAATGTACTAATTCATCTACTCGTTGACGTCCAGTGCATACATGCTTTAACACCTCTTCAGGAATGTGCGGCTTCGAGAAATGAACTCCCCCATTATGAGTTGAAATAGCTAAACTCTTAGAGGCCAACTGGGGTGAACATCTTCTCCGCATATATTTGATGTAGTCACTTCAAAGATATGCCGATTTCGCTTCTTGAAAGAACCCTATGAATATGAGGAGACCTTTCATCACCTTTACTTGACCTCTTGGAAGAGCATGAGATCTCCCGCTTGGATGAAAGGCCAACCATGAACATTCTATCTTCAACTATATATTTCCAATGTGACGTAACTCATGTTGTAAGCTTCCTCGTGGAATATTAAGAGTTGCTAGATTTCATTCTCTTAATCAGCAATAGATATGGAAGGTCATTCAATCTTCCCCATCTCTCAGGAAGGCCCCACTCATCTTTCACAAAAAAAAAATCCATTAGATCAATTTCTAGATAGATCCCATGCTGAAAATTCTATCCAATTCTTTATAGCCCGATAAGAAACACATCCTTGAGCATCACATGTAAATCTACACATTCGATACAAGTATTTGATGTTCAAAGTAACACCACCCCTCTAAAGAAGACCAAACCATGATCACTAAAGCTCAAATGAAAATTATGACAAAGCTACACCACATATTTTAAAGATCTCAATCAACTCGGGAGCCAAAGAGAATCGCAGTCCCGAATGAAGAATCATCTCAGAAATAATAAAGTATCCTGGTGGAGGTGAACGGGCTCGATCAAACTTTTTGACAACAATAGCCACCAACTCATTAGGGAAATAAAATTTCTTGTAGAACACCATTAAACTATCTGATGTGACAATGGATGGTATATCATCTATAGCTATCACGCTATGAGTTTTCTTCCGACCATCATCCTGTGAAAATACATAATAAATAAATAAAGAGAGAGAGAGAGAGAGAGAAATGACAAAAATCTGAGAATTTTGTGAAGCAACTCACTCACCCCAATACTTGGGCATATCCTTTTCTGACTCTGTCGCTCACGGATAGCTTAGAATATAATTTTTCTCCTACGATATGACGAAAAGGATACACATACATATGAGATAAAAGAAGAAGAAGAAGTTATTCCTCTCTAAGGATGTTCTGAAATTACCAGCCAAACTTTCTGAGTCGTTCGAATGATGGTTCCTAATTAACGCTTCCCCGCCATCTTGGCAGTTGAACCAACCATCCATTGAAGTTTTAAGAAATCCAATTTCCTACAAGAAGAAGTAGGAACTACTTGATCGCCTCAACCCGGACGAGGAGTTGATGCCTCTTTCGAGGGAACGGAGCTTGCGATGAACTACGCCTTGATCGCTTTGAACCTGGACGAGACACGCCTCTTCGAGGAAAACCAGCCTGTCAGATGAACCACGGGCCTTGATCACCTCCAAACCCGGTCGGTCCAACGAGGATAGCTGATGCCTCTTTCGAGGGAAAATTGAAGTCTCGCTGTATTAACTATGGGCCTTGATCGCTTCCAAACCTAGTCAGTCCAATGAGGATGGTTGATGCCTCTTTGAGGAAAACATGCCAGACCATCTGCCTTGATTGCCTTCGAACCTGGTCGGTCCGACGAGGACAGTTGATGCCACTTTCAAGGGAAAACCGGAGCCTCGCCATATGAACTACAGGCCTTGATCACCTCCGAACTTGGTCGGTCCGACGATAACGCCTCTTTGAGGAAAACAGCTCATGAACCACGCCTTGATCGCTTCCAAACCCGACGGCCCGACGAGCGATGACCCTCTTTCGAGGGAAAACCGCAGCCACGCCGTATGAACCACAACCCTTGACCACCTCCGAATGACCTTCTCTTAAGAAGAAGAGGAACACTTGAGCATATGAGGAGTGTGCCTTCTCCCTTGGCCCTAAGGGGGTTTTTATAGATCCCTTATAGGGACAAAAAGATAAAAATCCAAGAAAAATGGTTGAAAACCACTGAAAATTGCAGAAAATGAACAAAAACGGATAAAAAAACCCTCATCGATGCTTATGCCCGGCGTGTGGGTCACACGACTCAACCATGCTAGCGGCTCCCATGGCCACACTCGCCGCTCCGCCCACTCGGCGCACCGCCGCCACGAGTGTCGCGGCGCTGTAGCTACAAGCTCATAAATATTCGGATGGGTCCATATCCCCAAAACCTTGTGCACGCATGTACCCGTACATATCCACAGCCTGCACCCGCTTCCGTGATCACAATTTTGTGCTCCCATGAAGATCCGTTCTCTCAAAATGTATGGTTAATGGACCTGCAAATTTCATTAAAGAATTTACTATTTTTCACATATTTGGCATATATATTTTTGGATGATTGAGATAATGTCATCTAAAAATAGGGGGCAACTGATATGACACTTAAAATACTACTAATCGAAGCACGAATCTTGATGTCAAAAGCAAGTTGATCCTAAGTTGAAATTAGTCGAGATCAAACACTTAAAATATCATTGAAAACTTTAGGATATCAGTTAAATCTTTAAATAGCTCTTAAATATTAAGTGTTTATAGTCAAATCGAGCGTCTTGACGAGTCGGATCTAACAAGCCCAAGATCTCATAATTCTGACTTCATTTGACCATTCAAATACTTAAAATACATCAAATGATCAAAGGAATCATTTTGAGCCGTCATGGAGTGGAGTGATCTGATTTTGCATGTATCTTAAACGCCACTTCTTAATCTATAAATAGCCCCACATTCTTCACATGAGGGGAGCCCAAGCAAAAGAGAGGAGAGAGCTTTAAAGCTTGAAAAATCCTTCAAGCATAATCGTAACTGACGGCCACCACCTTGCGCGCAACACGCCGCTTGCCGCCGTCGCCACCACCGCCGATCCATCGTCAATTCCGTATCGGATCACGACCACTGCCGGCCATCGCCGCGTTAACCATCATCGCCGGATCATCGCCAACCATACACGGCCACCGCTGCCAACTACCATCGTTGCCACCGCACCATCGCCGGTGATCTTCGCTCATCACCAGACGACCTTCATCATCGGGCCATCGACTTCATTGTTCACTATCATCTTCTACCAGCAAATCTTACAACCGAGCATTTATGTATTGTTGTCGAGAGATTCATCACAACCATTCTCATATGCAATTGTAATCCCATTATCGAAACTTTGAACTCAAATAGATACATAGTGAATTTATCGCTAAGGTGATTTTTTCCTCTTTTCGAGATTTTTCTATATCTTTTTTTTGAGTTTTCTTCCTCAAACATGTGTTGGATTCTACAACAAAGCTAAGGCAAATTTTATTCTACTACAACTAGTTTTCTAGCACGAAACAATTATTATTTTTTTAAGTCCCAAAAATTTGACAAATCGATTTTGACGTTATCTATAGAGGGCTACATGTAACTATTTACACCAAACTGACGAGGATGTTGCTCAAGCATCTTGAAATTTCATCTGCATCGATGAGCATAATGCGCTTAATCACCTGTATAAAAACAAATATATATGCAACTTCTATACATTCAAATTTCATTTTAAATTATTTATTTTTGATGTGCTTGATTTTTTTAAAATGAATCTTGGTTCTTCCACCTTTTTTTAAGTCCAAAATTAAATCAAAATTTCAGTAGCATTTCACCATAGGAAGCTACATATAACAATTTTGGCTTACTCAATATACCCTATTGAGCATAGCGAGTGGTGTCTTGCGATACCACAAACGTGTATTTGCACCAACTATTCCCTAATGTTCATTAGTGGGGTCTTGAAACCTATATAAAAAAACATAAGCATAAATATACAATTTCTTTTTATACATTCAAGAATTTTCATACATCCACCAACAACAGGAATAATAATTTTACATGAGTTCGGTTAGAAAGAATTGAATAGAAGAGATTTTCGAGTTGATTATTTGGGTTGAATAGGTAGGGAAAATGCCAAAAACTGAGAGAAACCCGCCTGATGATGGAGTTCCCTCTTGGCGGCCATCGGTTGTGTGGAGGGGAAGCCGGAGAAGGAGGGAATTAGATGGGGAAACACCGAAAACTGAGAAGAATTCAGTTTAGGAAGGATATGTCAAAATCGAGAGGAACCTACCTGATGGTAGAGTTTCTTGATTACAGCAAGAGAATATGGATTATAGGAAGGTTTGGATGAATGGGAGGTTGGTGTTGCGGGTACTATCCTTTCCACTAAACTTCTTCTCCAATTCCCTCACAAGCTGCATATGAATCTTGCAGAAGGCCTTCCTGATTTTGTAAGGAACATGAATGACAATGGACTTGCAATTTCTAGTAACATCAATCTGAACAGTTGAGTCAATTAAAATATCTTTCAAATCACTCTTCAGCACCTTGATTGTATTCTCCAGATCAAATAAAGCATGTGCAACGCTCTCCTCAAACTCAGTTGGCTCAGCATCATGTTCCTTATGAATTTTCTTCCTTGCGGTAAACATTTTGATCAGCTGTGCGAGTTAACCCAAGTAACCTACTTACGTAAGAGCGAGAAAGTGCAGGAAGGGGCAAAGGAAAAGGTGCTTAATGGCGGCGCCTAGGTTTTGGATCGAGACTTGTCAGCAGCTTAAATAGTTTCAATGCGGGGCGGGAGGGCTTTGAGCAGGATTTAACAGGATTTAGATAGCAGAAGCACGAGAAGGGTTCAGCTTCAGTCAGGAAGGAACAACAAGAGAAAAAGAGGGAGCGAGTGGCTTGCTTGAGCGGACGGGAGGGGAGAACAGAGGAGATGAGAGATGCAAAATTACCGACGGACGAGAGAGGGGGAAGAGCGGAGGCTTACGGGAATAGGAGGAGAGATAGAGAGCGACGAAGGTCCTCGATCAGGGCGGAATTAGCTCATGATCAAAATTTTTAAATAATATAATACAAATATATAAAATTTATAAAATTAATAATTTTAGAAAAATATAAATAATTAATAAAATAATATCATTAAATTTGTAAGAAAAATAAAAGTGAGGAAGATTATTAAATTTATATATTTTAATTTTAATTGATTAATTAGTTATTTAAAAATAATAAGTTAAATTGGTTTTTTTTTTTTTTAAGAGGAGTGGTTGAATACATAAAATATAAATTGAGGGTAGGTTAAACATAAAAAAAACTAATTTTTTAAAGAGTAAAGAAAATTTACTAAGGGTAGGTCCGCCCTTGTCCTTGATCGAATGAATCAGCCTCAGAAAGAGAGCCCCCTGTGGGGTTAAAATTAGAAAATCTCAGGATTATGGTGCCTACTTGCCTAATTAATCAATTTCCTTTTAAGTTTAGGCGGGATTTTGAAATTGAAGTGCAATTTTAAATGTGATTAAGGAGTATTTGTGAAAAGAGTATAATCTGGTCACTAATTCTCATTCATATGAAAATCTTGATTTAATCATATTATGATTTAATTAGTAAAATTAAATTGAACTTTTTTTAATTAAATTAGATGTTTGATTTATGTGATATCACGCCAAAATTCTTGTGAATCTTGGTAAAATTATACCCACATAATATGGGAATTGTTTCTATGACATTCTATTCAAATAATTCATTTCATCGTAAGCCGTTGATTAAAGTCGACGTAATTCTCATTGCTCGTTATTTATTTCAATACCGACATTCGTGATGACTCGTAATTGAGAATAATTTCTGATTTTTCAACATTTGCCGAAACATAATCAATTTTGTGAATAGTATTTGGCATCATCGCATTTAGATATCATAGCATCAAATTTCTTATTACCATCAAATTAAATATATGTATATATATATATATATATATATATATATATATATATATATATATATATATATATATATATATATATATATATATATATATATATATATATATATATATATATATATATATATATATATATATATATATATATATATATATATATATATATATATGTATGTAATGTATATAAATATATATATATCAATTTTTTGAGATTTGAACTAAATTAAAGTCGCTCGTCAATGAGATCTTTTCATTAAAGTGACGCCAAGTGTATTTCAACTTGATTTCATCATGATCAGAATGGGAATTTATTTGAGAATTTCGACTTAAGTAGACATCGAGGTCAAATGTAAGATTATTGAACCCTCTCGACAAATCCACCAGCCCAACTAAATAATTTTTCACTTATATTTTCACATCGTCTCATTTTGATCTAATTTGCTTATATAGCAATACGTAACCGAACGAAGCACTCATTTCGAGAAAGCTATCAAAACTAAAAAAAGTCACAACCTATCATTTTGCAATGCCAATTCTACCAGGTGTAGTTTTTGTAAGCATTAAATAGGAATAAAGTGCTTAGACACCAGACTGACACCTATGGAATTTAACATATGAACTCATATGATTTCAATCACAACACTTATTCAACACTTAAGAATATGATCAAATACATTCACCATGACATAATACAATACATGAGACATAAATACTACAACACAAAGTCAAATAAAAGTTCTCAAAGTTCAAGCTTTGGTTTATGACTTTGTAATAGGTTCTTTCCTCCTTTAATGTGTTACATCACAAACTCCATCAATTACTACAATACATAAGTTTACCTCTCAAACTAACACTCTATCATCAATTCCTCTCATTAAAACTGCCTTAAGATTTTTCTCAAAAAGGATTTCAGATCTCCCAAATTAGTTTGATTGGGACTAGTTTTGGTCTTCTCTCTACTAAAACACTTCAAAGGCTCGTCTATCTACTAATAACTCTAGATTACAAGTTAACATTATAAGCTAATCATAAATCATAAAATCTAGCCATTTATACCACTTAAATATTATTTTCTAAGATAATCTTTCAAATTAGACCAAAGTAGTCTAAGCTTGGCTAGTCTTTTCATCCCTTCCACTAATCCCATTAAATTCATCACCTCTCTAGTGCAAACTCTCAATCATTTCTCAAGATCTTAAACTAAAATCTCAAATCAATTTTCATCTATTAATCCCACCAAAAGAGGTCTCCCACTATCATCAATTATTCTTTAAATACCTATGATAATGCATCTCATGATAATTCCAGGCTTCAACTTGAAGATCATTTGATGAATTACACTATCTAAAACATTAATGTTTTATTTTTTTTATTATATTATATTTTTACTCCTATCTAGCTACTTTCACTAGAGTCCATGTTTAAGCCATAAAATCTTCATGCTAGAAGAATCATAATAACATTATTAAGTCCTCCAATTGTTTCTTAATGCTATATGATGGTCTTTCTAATGATGCTTATAATGAAGCATCAATTTTTTTCATAATGACAGTTTTTAGGATAATTATGAATTTCTAGTAGTTTAGTTTGTTATTATGTTAGAGGTTGATATATTATCTGATGTTAAGCTAGAGTTTCTGTTTGATAAATTGCGAGAGCTTAACAATGTTGTTCAACATGAAATAATATTTTCTATATATTGAGATTCTTTGCTCATTACTTGTCAAGTGTGATACAAAAATAGCTTCTAGTTTGCAAGATTATACAAGAAAGATAATAAGAAACCACACCTTTAGATTGATTATTGATCTGTTGACCTCACTTTTGGAGTGAGCTTCCAACTTCCACATCATAATAGTCTAGTCTATGTAAACTAAGAGTTCCTTCCTTAAGACACTTGTGAAGAATACTTAACCCAATGAGCCTAAGAGTTAGAAAATTTGTGCCTGATTTCAAAGATTTACTAGCCCAAATCCAATCCTTGCTTCCTTCTTTCAAACCAAACCTCAAATTCAAATTCAAATTCTAAAATCAAATCCAACTATCCAATTATTGAAATCCATCACCAAATTCAAACTTTGAATTCTTTCCTAAGCCCTTTGATTTTATCTTATGGATGTTGACCTCATTTTTAGAATGAGCTCTCAACCCCTCCATCTTAGACATAGACTTCTCTTAGACTTTATGAGTTCCTTAGTCTTAAGACACATCTAGTGATTAGGTGAGCTAACCCAGCTTGAGACTTAAGAGTTAGCCATAGGAATAGGCATGCCTTAAGGGTGTTAGGAAAATTTGCCTACCCTTAGCTTGAACCACTCCTCACCTTCCTTCCTACAAGTCAAGCTCCAAATCAATCTTATTTGATTTTCTCCAAACTCAAATCAATGCCACATGATTGAAATCCATGATTGAAACCCATGAATGAAATTTCAAATTCCAAATTTTTCTAAGTCTTTAATTTCCACCTTAAGGACTTAGCCTAAATCAAATCAGAATCAATTCAAACTCATGAGATTTTCTCATAACTCATTTATATTCTCATTTATATTCACATATATAAATGATATATAAATTCAAATCAATCAAATAAAATTCAAAATTCAAGCTCCAAACTCCAAAATTTGCTAAGTCTTTAATTTCCACCTTAAGGACTTAGCCTAAATCATGTTCAAATCAAATCAAATCCTTAAAATTTTCTCATAACTCATTTATATTCTCATTTATATTCTCATTTATATTCACATATATATATGAAATATAAATATAAATCAATCAAATCTAAATCCAAAATTCAAATCCCTACTCCAAAATTTCCAAGTCCTTTAATTTCCACCATAAGGACTTAGCCTAAATCATGATCAAATCATTTCAAATCCTTGAAATTTTCTCATGAACAATTTATATTCTCATTTATATTCACATATATAAATTAAATATAAATTCAAACAATCAAAACCACTTCCAAATATCAAACTCAAATCCATTCAAAATCCAACCTAAGCCTTTCAAGTCAAAATCTTGAACTTAGCCAAATCAACATCAAATCAAGCCAAACTCTAGATTTTCCTTCATGATTCAATCAATTCTACAATCATGAACCCAAATATAATTACAAACTTCAATCCCTAAATCAAAACTCAATTCAAAAATCAAACCCCAAATCCATTCATATTTTTCCTTTGAATATGAAATTGTCAAATGAATCAAAACTCATTTGACTTCAAACCACTTGCAAATGGATTTATATTTTAATCATAAGTCCATATACAAGTTCAATCAAACTAAAATCAAGCTTTGACCAAGCCATTTGTCCCACTTAGGCTCACTTGACTTAAAGTGACCTAAAGTACCCTTATGAGCCAAATTCTAATTCTAACCAAATTGGATTGAATCAAACTTACCTATGCCTCTCATCATGATCAACAATCATTATGAGATGATCAATCACCCAAATTGGGTCAAACCAAGTCAAGTCTAAGGGTTGACCAAGTCAACACTTAGCCAAAATGAAACATAATATAGCCAAAATTCATCATAGGCCAAATTGATTGAAACCCTTGATCTAAGTTCATTCATGAACTATGTTTGAACTTGACCAAGTCAACATTTGAGCTTAACCTAGTCCAATTGGCCACTTGATCCAAGTTGACCCAAGTTGACCTAAAAAGTCAAAATATGTTAAAACTTGATCTAAGCCAAATTGATTGAAACCAATGGGTCAAGTTCATTCCAAATCACTTGTTGAACTTGACCAAAGCCTCAATTGGCCAACAACCTAGCCCAATTGACCTTGAACCCAACTTGACCAAAAAAGGGTCATGTTGAGCCAAATTGAAACTTAACCAAAATTGATTGGAAATAAAGATACCAATCCACTTCATATGACTAACCAAACCTAAACCTACCCATGACCTAGCTCAAATAGGTCAAATGGGTCAAATAGGTCAAATTGGTCAAATTAGTCAACTTGACCCATTTGACCTAAATGAAATCATATGATCCAAATTCAAACCTAAACCAAATTGAACCAAACCAAAGCAACCAAAACATTTTAAATGGTCATATGAACTTGACCCAACCCTTGGTTTGACCCAATTTGACCTATTGATCAACTTGACCCAAGTTGACCCATTTTGACCTAAATGGGTCAACATGAGCCAAACCATACCAAATGAACTCCAAGTCCAATTGAACTTTGCCGGAAATATTTTCTCAACATACCCAACATATCCAAATTCAAAAATTAGCCAAATGACCATTCTACCCCTAGTCCATAGAACAAATTTTGATCAAATCCATGGGGAATTTGGTCAAGTCCTCTTCATACCTACTTGATACCTTCCTAATAGGTCAAGAAAACCCTATGGAGGGTGGTGCACCCAACTCAATGGGTTTGGGTCAGCCCAACTAGACCCAAGGCCAAAACTGAGAACATGGCTCAAATTGGCCATTTGGGAATCATGTTCCCACTCAATTTGAAGCACATGGGAGCTTACCACTCCATTCCTTAGCCCAAACCGATCATGTGCAAGCTTCTAACAGACCAAAAAACCCATTGCCTAAGGCCAATTGGATCAAAATAGCAAGTTGCTTCAAGTCCATTGCCAAGGGGAGATATCCCCCTTCCACTTGAATTCAATAGAGCAAAATTCAATTGAGTAAGGGAGAGTGTTAGGAGCCATCCTAGAGTGATCCTAAGCTTTATAGAAAGAATTTGAATTTTCCATTCTCGATTTTCCTCAAGTGGAAACAGGGGACCTCCATTGATTGGCAAACTTCCTCCACACTATAATTCAACCAAGTTGCCTTTGCACACTCCACCAGAGGGCCAAGTCGAGCTTGCCTAAGCTCTCTCTCAAGTTCCAAAGGCAAGGGGAAGTCTAATTCCATCAAAGCCGCAAGGAAGCTAAGGAGGGGTTGGTCCATAGAGCAATCCACTTAACCTTTGGAGCTTCACCACAGCTTTTTCTCAACCAGAAGCTCCTCCAAGGGAATATGATCACCTCAAAGTGAGGTTAGACATTTTCAACCACTAAACAATTCATAGTCCTTTTTGAATGAAATGTTAATGGCATGAAATTTCATTAGATGTGATTGTCATTGGGTTAGATGGTGTATGATTTTCATCGATTGAGCTTGATCGAAGCTGATCTTCCCTTTGAAAGTGGACAATCTCCATTATTCCTCAGGAAAGAACATGGATGGTCTCTGGCCATCCATCTGCACATTTTGGATGGATGGTCAAGAATAAATGCATGTTTTATATCCTATTTCATCCCTCTGAACCACGGGTTAATTTGTGACCATTCAATCCTTGATCGAATGATGGATATCAAACCACGTAGCACCGCCGCCATATGGTGTTGTGATAAGATTTAAGTGGCCTCTTGTTGCTTGACTCACGTAAAGCGCATCTGAGTCACTGCTCGCATGTCACACCGTTGGATTAAGGGAATTAATTAGTGTTTATTTAATTCTAATTAATCCTCTAAACTTCAAAAATTCATCTCTCTAAAGAAAAATAAAAATAATATAAATAAATTGCACCAAAAGGTAATTCAATCTCGAATATTTTAAAATTAGTTTTAATAGATTTTGAATTGTATCTTTTTCTAATTTTGGGTTTTATTGGAAATCTTAATTTTCTAATTACTCCCTAATTAATCCACTGATTAATCTCAAACTTCCTGAGTATATTTTGGGGGATGACTCCTGCTTCCCCTAATTTTCTTGGTATGTATTGTTGGCTTAATTGGGAGAATTTCTAATTCATTTCCTAATTATCCCCTTTATATAATTAAGGATAATTAAGGGTTTGATTAGTGTTTTATTCCCTTATTGAAGTTGATTAAGGTTTGATCCAATGAATAGGAGGTTTAGGGAATAATTTTGGGGAATTTTCCCTAAGCTATTCCTTAAACCCCCTTTTCCTTCTTAATACTCTCTTAATTAAGGGTTAATTCACTAATCATCCTCTTAATTAATTTCTTAAAATTCTAAAATTTTCTAGAACTTGATTAATCTACTTTGGGTAGATGCTTAGGTGTTCAAGAGCCTAAGTCCAATTAAGGAAATCAAAACTCAACTCATATGTGTGAGGGGTGTTTTGAAATTACTTAAGTTAAATTCCTTAGCTTAATTAATCATTAATCATGAGCCAAATTGCATTAGTCCCCTTTTTACCAAGGTGCATTGCAAATTTAAATTCCTTGTGAGTTTTTATGTCATCTCATTGGCTCATAATTATTTGGTTAACTATGCTAAGGTGGTGTAAGTAATGGCTAATTAACATGTTTAATTCATACCTTAACCTAATCAAAATATAAAATGAATCTAATCATCTAAAAATTAAACAAAAATATCAAACACATGTGGGAATGGGTTAGGAACAGGAAACTCAACTCATATTTTCAAAATTAAATCAAATTCAAAATCAAACAAAAATCATATTAAACAAACTTTGATTTACTTTAAGCTTTCTTATTTCATAAGATTGTCTTTAGGATTTAATTAAAGTGAATGTGTTTACATGTTTTCATTTCTTTAGTTCTTTCCCAACATGTTAAATATATGTATCACATGGTTTCATGCATCCATGCTTTTCAAAAATTAAATTTAAAATGAAAATATTTCCTTTATGAAAAATTGCATGTGTTGGCTGAAGTAAGAATATGAGTGGCTATTATCACTATTAAATTCAAATTATTTTCAAAACATATGAATCAATTATCAAAATTGAAAGTGTGTTACTTATATTTTATTTATAAGTTTGCATGTAAGTAAAATATAAGGATGTGCTTAGTGTAGGTTCTCCTTCTCTTCTCTTTTAGTGTAGTTTTCAATAGGATTTGGCAAGGTGTATGGTTCATTTGAAAAGAACCTAACACTTGCCTAATTTCATATCCTATCCATTCCTATACTATCACTTAAGAAGGATACCTATGCTTGCACACATAAATTTAAAAAAAAATAAATCAACTACAAAATTTTGCATTCTTTCCTTTCCATTCATTTCTTTTGTAAACATGTTTGTATTTAAGGAAAGTTGTATATTAGTCTGGACAACCCTGAGATTGTGAGGCTTTAAGTAGCCCTAAGTAGGTCTTGTACCTTACACCTCTGGTTAACAAGGGCGTCATACTCACTTATGCCTTTCATACCTTCATGTATGCATGTGAAAGTTGGATAAGAAATCCCTTTGCTACTTCATGAAAATCATGCTTCATAAACTTTCAAATTCTCTTAAATGAATTGCTTAGCATGCATCATAAAGTATGTTAAACATTCTCATTTTCATGTATAGATATGTTTAGGAATTATTCATATTTATTTTATACATGTTGGGAAAGAAATGAAGTGATGTATGTTTTGTGAATTTGGTTCATTTCATTTAATCTTAAAATGCCTTTCTTTTTGAATAGGTTTGTTTAGAGTTCATCTAAACTTAGGATTAATTAAAACACTTAATCAAAAAATTCACTAAACAAAATCAAAAATATGAATCCACTTTAGAAATTACTTAGGTTAGGGAAGGAAAGAGAAGTTCTCTTCTCTTTCCCTCTCTTTATAACTTAGTGATTAATTGTAGGATTCACTAGAACCTAATCAAAACATGAAATAAAATCAACCCAAAATAATTAAATCACTTAAATTAAATTTTCCCTCTAAGTTGAACATGCTTCACACTTAACAAACTCTAACTTAAAGCCATAGCTAAGCATACCACACAAACTTCCAAAGCACACACATTAGGCTAAGTCATCACTTCTAGCTTTAGGTTAGGGCGGTGGATGGTTTGATGCTTGTTTTTATTTTGTGATATATGTTTAGTTTGGATTAGATGTATGTGTGTAGAATGAATGGTAGAAGTCTAACCATTATCTTCTAGGAATTGTGCTTAAGAGGCTAATAAATAAAAATATAAATGCTTTTTTATGGTGCTTATACCCCTAAGCATAATAGGTTAGTGGACAAGTCACCCATGTGTGGGGTGATAAGTTCAATATTCATGCTTGGAATTTTGTGGTTTGTTTAGTTAACCTTTGTTTTGTAGGTATTAGCTAGATTTACTTTTTCTTTTTCATATAAATTTTGCAATTAAGATTTTGGAATGATTGTTATGGCAATTAGAATGAACATTGGTCATAAGATCTCATATTATGCACCATGTGAAGCCTTTGAGCATCCACCTTCCAACCATCCAAAAGAAGGAACCAAAGAAGAAAGAAGAAAGAAGAAGAAGAAAGAAGAAAAGAAGAATGAAGAAATGAAGCTTGAAGACCCCCATAATAATGAATTCCTTGCTTAATTATATTTAATTCATTTGTAATCTGGGTTGTATAAGGGTAGAGCTTGTCTACCCAATTTATTTTTGGGTTTGTGCGGTGGTACCCGGCCACAATGGCCTCTTATTCTTTTTTAATTAGCTTTATAAATTGATTGATGATTTGCTTAGCTTGTACATTAAGTGGCATTATTTTCGTAGTTTTTTCCTTGCTTTATGTATGACCTGGATGTGGATTTGGATCTTAGGGAAAAATAAATCTTCTACCAAATTTAATAATTCAAAACTAAAATTAAAGAATTCATAACCTCATCTAAAGCTTAGGCTAAAATCAAGACAAAAGAATTAGCAATCCCTTAGCTAGATGAGTACTTCTTTTATAATATCATGCACAAATGAATATTATTTTCACTCTTGATTGGAGGGCTTCTACCTTTGCTAGAGAAACTTGGCTTTACCTTCGAGAGCCATGGTGGAAACTCACCTCCTCCCTTCTCGTTGATGTTGGCCAATAATCTCATTTCTCATGCATTAGGCATATGAATCCTATTATCCCGAGTCAAAATAATTATCCAAGAATAAAAATAAAATGAAATCTGAATTACATTAGATTTAAGTCATTTGAAGAATATCCTTGCATGATCTAATCTCTTTAGGGAGTGAGTTTAAGGACTTAGTCTCTTTCTAAAAAAATAACAGCCAAACTATCTTGCATAAAGCATATGACTTGCCTACATGAATTTAAAATCGTAGGAAGAGTTAGTTGACAGTCACCCCAGATAATTGTAAGTCCAAGCTGTTGGGTGGTTTGTCCTCTCTTATGGAGGCAGACCAAATACTCATTTTTGCCTTAATTTTAGGTTATGCTTTTGGCTCTCATCAAAGCTCCCTAGATTTAGGTTCTGAGGTTACTTCTCCCCTTTGTTGGCCATGCAAATCCTCACTTTTAGGCATTAATCTTTGTTATGGAATTATAAGCCCTAAATTTCTAATGAAAAATTCAACTCAAACAAATGAAATCAATTTTAAAAATGTAAAGCCCAACTATAAGATAGTTTGAGATGCTCGCTAGGTTTCCTAGCATCGTGGGCATCTCCTACTTATTTTCCTTTTGACTTCGATAATAACTCCCTCTCTTTGATAAATCTCATTTGATCTTCCAAAATAAGCTAATCGATTGATAGTCCTACCTATTGAAATCTTTGGAGATAATGATCATTTACTTTAATAGAGAGTATTCCTAAGGGATCCCGTCCCTTAGGTTGTATTTAACTATGGGGATTTATCCCTGTAGAAAACTTAATGAACCCGGTTTAAAATAAACTCTGCTTTACTTTTTCATGTAAGGCAGGGGAAGAATCTTTGGTACATATGTAGACCCATTGTCCTTAGGAGTCCTTGTTGAGGTGATTAGGTCCATTGTAGGGTGGTGACTTCTATCTTTCGAGATAGTTCACCTCTCCTTAATGCCATACCTAATCACCCTCAATAAGAATATTTGCGGATCTACGTGGTGTCCCAATAAGCTATATATTTCTCTTATATATTTTTATTTTCATTTATCCTTCTTTTCCAGAAAGGGAGAGGGATAGATGAAGGAAAGAAATGTATAAGAAGAAATATATAAAATTCCACCACAATGGACTTAGCCTTGACCAAATGCAAATCAACCCCAATCCAATTAATTTTCTCAAATCAAATTCCAAATCATGAATCAATTCCAAACTCCAAATAATTAAAACCCATGATTAACTCCAAATTCCAAAATCTCTTCCTAAGCCATATGAACCACCTTCATGTGCTTAGCCAAAACTCTTTCAAACCAACTCAAACTTGGTTGATTTCTTTATAAATCAATCATTCCTTTATTTATATTCAGAAATATAAATGAAATCCAAATTCAAACCATTCAAATCAAATCAAAATAAATCAAACTAAATCAAGACCCTTATTAAGCCATATAGATCCACCTCCATAAACCTAATCAAATCTTGATCCAAATCAACCCAAACATGATTGATTTCTTTATAAATCAATCATTCCTTCAT